>WAAE01017941.1:5334-24468 GCA_013400495.1 Nicator chloris | reverse complement strand
CCTTCTAAGACATGACAGTTGCCTCTCATGTCAGCTTAGTTGATGCAATTATCATTTCTGAAGTGATTATTACTTTCAGGCCTACACGTGAGTGTCCTGGTACTTCCCCAGGGAGGGAAGTTTAAGACTAAGACAGTTGGGACAAGGAGGGCATTGGGATGATAAAAAGCTTTATCCCGACTCATAGAATCTGCTTCTTATAGTCCTCCTCACTTATCTGGCTCAAAACCCAGTTTGCAGCCTCCGGTGGTGGATGTTCACCTCCTCTGCCCCTGGGTTGTTCCCTTGCACATTGTCAGCAAAGTACTTGCTGTTTTTGCAGATGGGTGATAGTTTGAGTCATTAACCATTAACATTTCAGTCTCTCACAGCACTCAAAAGCAGGCAAGCCAGCTGGCAACTCCTTACTCTGTGCAGGAGAGGATGGGATGATAGCAAGTACAGTCAGAACTTCCTGTTTCTGAAATACGTTCTTCAGCCACTTCTGCTTATATTTTCCCCTCCTTAGGTTTGGGCCCATTCTTTCCCTGGACCTGCCAATGGAACAAAATAATAATTAATAATTTTGGCTTTTATATTAGCCATATGATTTCCAGAGGCTCACAGGCTGTGAATATTAAAAAAAAAACAAAACCCAAAAAAACAAAAAGCAAACCACAAACACTTGTCTAAGAGAGAAAGAAGATAAAAAGAATATTTGAAGATGTCATTTGAATTGTTTTTTCAATTACCATTACTCAATCAGACCTACTAGAAACTGAAAATTGCATTGACAAGATGAGCTTGCACTATCAGTATATAAACCTGCAGGAGGAAGGGAAAAGTAATCAGAATGAAACATGCACAAAATTGAAATGACAATCTGATACTGTTGAAAAAATCATTATATTTGATATGGATCATTTGATGAGATACAGGCCAAATTCAGCCCCGGGGTAAAGAAGTGGAATGGACAGAAACTGGAAAAGAAACAGCAGAATCTTTTATTTCCTTCTTATTTTGTAGCAAGAAATAGGACATGCACTGCAGTTACAGCTCTGTATTGAATGTATGGAAAATAAGAGAGTAATTTTGTCTCTCCCAAAGGCTCAAGAAAGCGTGCAACTACTGAAAATATTTCACATTTCCTTTAAACTTCTCACAATATCCAAGCAAAATTTAGTTTCCTGCCTAATGTTCATTTTTCTGCCTGCTATTATTATTTGTTATTATTATTATTAAGGCATTTTGGTCTATCTCAAAATGTTGCATTAGGAGTTCCATATTGTGTTTCCCGCATGTTCATTGGGGTGTTTTGGACAGAAGGCATGCATATCTCATAAAATCTCTTACGAGGGAACATGTCGAAAGTGCTGTTGATCTCTTAATGCAAGACAGCAGAAAGAGTTTCAAGCTGTCAAGAGTACAAAATGGTAGTGGAATTAATTGAAATTGTATAGGCAAGTTTGTTCTTTCCTCCCCACCTGTGACTTGTCCTCTCTGTAATTCAGATGCACATGAAAAACATTCTGGCTATGTTCAACCATTTGGGGAGGGCGTGATATAAACTCACACACTTAGGCACATTTTGTAGAGGAAGAATTCTGAAGAACCTCCACTGTCGATCTAATTAGGAAAAATTACAGAACAAAAAGGCAAAGTATACTTTCCTCTCAATGAGGTTTATTCCCTGTTCTCAATTTATTAGTGATCTCAGTTACTGTTCAGTGCTCCAAAATACCTGAGGAGAGTTGGTTTTAATGAGACCTCCATCGAGTTACTCAGTTTTCAAAATCTATAATCAACTATTCACCTTAAAGTTTAATCCCATCACCATCTGTACACACTTCAGTTTTCAGTGCTCAGTTTTGACTTCCTGTGGAACAACAGTTTGTAGAATTGTCTCTGCACTTGTCCTGATTTAAAACAAAATCCCAAGAGTATGTTTTAAATAGAACATCTAGCAGACTCTGCAGGAATGGTGTTTTGTTTCAAGTGAATTTAAATTGTAAACCCTAGGAGGTCACTATTTATTTGAATTCTTTTAGGATTGATTTTAGGGAAGAAAGAGTAATCTCAAACTTCATTCAATAAAGTAATAACATATTTAATTTTTACACTGTACAATATTTCATTTGTACTCACAGGAACAAGTATATAGAGAGAGTTTAGAGAATCTCTAACTATGTACAGTATTCTACACAGAAAATTATTTTGTGCATAATGAGTATGTTATTTTCTGTATAAACCTCACAATCAAAAAGAAACAGAGTATCTCAGTCCTTGCAAGTTTATGCAAAAATCAATTTTTTTCTTGAAATATTTGGGGAAGACTTCTACCAAAAAAAAAATTGTTTCATAAGAGGTTAGGACAATATGTAGGTCTTGCACATATCTTTTCCAGCCATCCATAAGGGTTCATTTATTAAGTTTCCTTCTACATATTCTACCTAAAGACCTATGTTCTCTGATAGAGGTCAGGATGGGGTTTTAGATTCTGTCTAACAGAACACTGCATATTCATCCTCAGGCAGCTATCATAAGCTGTCTCTGGCCTATGTCCCTTAACTTCTCCAGGACTTCTTACATCCAAACACAAATACTCAGCAAAATAAGACATCTTTTAGATAAATGCATTTTGACTAAAGGTCTTTTGGTTTATGCATTTCAGCAAATATTTACTTTTTGTGAAGTACTACTTTATTTCTCAGAATTCATTCCCTCCTATCACATCAATTTTCTGAAAGTTCTTCAGACCAAATCCAGTCTGAATACTTGCAGAATCAATGTACTTGTTCACTGGTGAGATCCATTCACATCTAAGGACAGTAAAAGAACATTTCAGATGACCAAAATAATAACATGAAACAGGCCCTGCCCTAAAGCTAGTACACAGAAAGCAGCAACAAGAACTTAAAAAGAATTTAAGTCCTTTATTGTAACATTTTCTTTATTTTTCTGCTTTTGCCAGCCAAGTTTCCTGATGTTGTTCACTGAATTGAAGCTATCAACAATTATTGCTTTCATGAGCACAGGAGAAAGAATGAATTTGCCAGAGTTAAACCGAAAAGAATAATCTTTAAACTTCTCCCTCCAGGAAGCCCATTTTTTATTTGAACTGATAGAACCAAGGTGGCAGTGAAGTTATTAGCAATGATGGTTTTGATAAAAACAATCTTTTGTATCTGCTTTGAATTTTAATCAAATTACAGGAATCATTTCTTAGCTCAAACATCTAGAGATATATATTTTCTGTATTTCATTAGTCTTAGCACACAGGAATATGCTCACATAGGTTTACTGGAAATATAACCTGGACTTTGTGGGAAATTTAAATGATATATATAAGTTCATTTAATTTTAGCCATCAAAATGTGAGCTTATAAGTTGACAAAATTATTAACATTCTCACTTTTACTGAGAAAGAGAGAGATAAATGTCTCCAAATGGTTAATCTGAAGTGATTTCTGCACTTTTTAAGGTCTGTCTGTGAAACAGACATGTTTTAATTCACTATATAATCCTTGTCACCTTTGGAGATGAAGATGACATCGTCCTTCTATTAGGCATCATATCAGTCACCATATCACTCAGTGGTGAATATTTTTTGTTTTGTTTTGTTTTGCAGCAGTAGTCTCTATCAATATCAAAACAGCTTTCCTCAAATAAGATTTTATTTGATCTGTTTGTGATTACTAGATGAGTAAAAATTTAGAGATTGTTGGCTATTTAAATGTTGATGTTATTATGAGAAAGGTTACATCTTCATGAGTTGGTGGATAATTTTATTTTTAATGTGCTATGTTAAGTCTGACTTGCGACTATTACTACACTTTTGGAATTTTCCATCAATTATGGAAGGAGCTGTTATTAAACAGGCAATCAGTGAAAATGTTGTTGTCTACATAAGTTGGATGAAGTTCCTCCTCCACGAATGTCTCCACAAATCTAAGAGAGGTCCAAAGAGTCAGCAGAATTTCTTTTTTTTCTGCAGTTGGACATTGAATGAAAACAGCAGCTGAAATCTTGGTCTTGAATTAGACAGGTTTCTTTTGCTTAAAAATAGCATTGACTGCAATTTGTCGTGTGTTTCACCAATGAAGTGTAAAACTTTAACGTGTTACATGATCAGATTGTTTTCTTTTTTGGAACTATCCTTAGGTCATGTTTCATGGAAAATCTACTTCAGTCTGAATCTACCAGGATTCCTGTGTAGGAGGTGTTGGGAAACTTGAAAAGGTTTCCATAGATACAAAGCAGAGACATTGCAGCAGCATTCAGCCAGGCCATGCAAGTGTTGAGATGTTTTTCATTACTAGCACTGGGCTGTAGAATTGTACTAAAGTAGCTTTTGCCCAGTTCTTTATTCCCCAGAATTTGTCCATTGGCGCAAAAAAACACAACCCCAAAACACAGTTCCACTGGTATCAGTGGACCTGCACGAGCTTATGAACTTTAATGATATTTCTAGATAACACTCTAAGGTAAGAGAGTGCATCTGCCTAAGCTCACATTTAGCTATTCTGCCAAACTTTATTTAGTTGTCTGCAACGTGTTTTCCATATATATGTTTTAGCATTTTGATGGCTGAGTTTAATACTGTTCATATTTAGTACAGAGCTACTTGCGGAAAAGAAAACAAGAATAAATGTAAATTTCAGACAGCTTATTTTTGTGGGAAAATTCTACTTTTTACTTTATTTTCTCTGTCTTTTGCTCTTGCCACCAACAGTTTCACTAAGCTCCATTTTTTTTCTGATTTATTTTCATGTTTACTACTCTTCCACCGCCTCCGTATTTCTTACACATACTCTTTTATCCATTCTTTATCTCTATGTAATTTATAAATAGACTGCAGACTATTACCTTTACCTCTGCTGTGTCCCTGCGAAGACCATAAAGACTTCCCTGAAATGAAATACAAAGGCTTGATATTAAAGTTCATAATTGTTTTTGTTATTTAACAGCTCTGCACTTTTGAGATAGGGGAAAAGAAGTAGCTGAGCTCTTCCCCTAGAATTCAGTGTTCTCAAGATAGAACGGATAAAAGGGATGAGCCCTGGCTACCAGGCCTGCCCTGCCCTAAGCAGGGAGCCCCTTACACTCCGGGTGCCTGACCCCAGGGAGCTGCTGTCTCCTCTGGCACTACTGTCATACGGCTGAACCTAAAGAAGGAATGTGCTGTTGTTTTCATTTTGCAAGCAAGAGATGGAGTTTTACCTAAGATCAAGTTTCTAATCATATTAACAAGCAGTTAAATTCCAATCAAAACTTTTGAGAATCATGAGTTTCCTTCAAAGCAGTTTCAAGAGTGGATTGTTATGGTTGGTTTGTTGGTTGTAGTTTTGTTTCAGGCTTTTTCCTGATATTTTTAGAATTGTTAGCTTGACATTATCCTGGATCTAACCTTTCTACCCCAACTGTAAAATAAGATACAAGAGATGGGCTGGAAGAGGAAACATCATCTAATTCAAACATAGTTTTAAAAAAAACACATGCTGATAACAAGTGTTGGGGGTTTTTTGGGTTTTTTGTTTGTTTGTTTGTTTGTTTTTTTCTGGAGCTATAAAATGACTGGTTAAGAGTTCATGTACATAAAAGGGCCAGTCTTCTGAAATTTTTTCCTTCAAGAGTATCAAGCAAATGAAAAAGAGCAGTAGGGCACAGCAAGATTAAAACATGGGCCAGTGAACAGAAAGTTGATTATAATGTCAATAATAGTGTATTCAGTATTTTTTGTGGCCAAATGTCTTCTGTGCTTCTCAAAAAAAAAGATGAGGGGGAAAAAATAGACCAATTCACACTGTTTGTTTTGCAAAGAGCATATAGTATTGAGGATACTGTAATGTGCATGTGTCAGTGAATATTTGCTGTACAGCTTTATGTCTGGAACTCTGTGGCCTGTTTCTGTCAAGTCAGGCAATACTGCCAATAGAGTAAGTGCCGAAAAAAGAAATAAAACAGGATTATATGGGCAAAATACATGCACAGCGATTTTTGTATTGATTAACTTATTGTTACTAACTCCTGAAGTAAAACAGCTGTGCTGGAATTTTTATTGCATGGCAGGTATTTTAATCAAATCAGTAATTAGGAATTTTCACAACAGAGAAAGATTGGCTTTTAAAATATTTTATATAGATTTAAGACTCTCTTAGCAAGAGGTATTAGAAATTTTTTTGTACCTATATATGCTAAGATATAAACCATTATATTTCCTATTGTGTTTTGTGAGTCTAATTATAACTCTTTGTTCTATGTGGCTGTTGCTTAGTCTTTTGCTCTCACCAGACTTCTACTCAAGCACATAAAATAATGTATACCATAAGGAATAGAGTGCCACCAATGCATGAGCTAGAATGAAACAAAGCACAGAAAAGGTTCTGTGAAAATGGAGAATGTGATTTAATGAGGACAAAGATGTCTTTGTCTGAGTAACCAACAAAAATTTCTTTTGCTCAAAGTTTATTATTTTCTAAGTCAACTCCGTAAAGTGAAAAAAAAAATATTGCAAGCAACATCATTCTCTACTTGCAAAAAAAGGAAAAACCAAAAGCTCATCCTTTTCAAGTCAAGAATGTGTTTTCAGGGCTATAGCATGGCAAAGTTTACTCCAAAATTTTTTACTGGTCCGTGTGGAAATCTGTTGGTGTGGTTCCCATCCCTACCTACAATAACATCTCTGGTTTAATCACCATTACCTGTCTACCTTCTTCAGGTCATGATTCACAGTGATTGAACAATAATATGTGATGTGATTTTTGTGTAAAAAGCTGTAGTTGAACTTGGCTAAATGTTTTGCACATAAGCACTAAAAAGAGATATCTGGTGACCCAGGAATAACCCAGACTTAGACTTTTACCTTACACATGTTTAAACCTCTGCATACCAGTATTGATTTTACTTAGGGCAAGTTCCACCTAAAGTTAGGCATATAGATAATCTTAAAGTTTTTATATCAAGAAGGACCCATGTTCTGTCTATTCTCTATTTGGACACTGTTCTGAACTCACCATACAACTTTGTAGTAGATTTAGATTTTTAGATTCTCAGTGCAAAAGAGGTAACACACTAATTTTGTCAGCATGTGACAATAGTACCTCCTATTTAATGCCTAGTGGGCATTTAATCTAGAAATGCTAGTATGTATTGATTATAACCCTGAAATATCTTAATCCAAAGTAATTTGTTCTTGTTTATGGAACGTGAAAGTTCAAAGATTTCATCTGAAGAAGGGCAGCAGTCAATATAATAAATGGGAAAAAAAATCTTTATTTTGTTCTAGTAATCCTAACTCTTTTACCCCTGCAGAGTTCAATAAAATACACAGAGAAACCAAGTGAGCTCAAAAGCCAAGGGGGTGGCATTGCCAGACTGGAAGACTGCATAGATTTCCCTCTTATAGAAGCAAAACTCTTCTTCTGAGTTAATTTTCACTTTTCTAATCTCCAAAGAATAGGTGAAGTGCATTTGTGGAAGATCTTAGCTCTCTGACTGGCTAGTTTGATGAAAACTCTGTACTTATCTGTGCAGTTGTGATAGCCCCACAAAAAAGCCAGGACTAGACTCACTTGCTTAGCAAAAGAAGTTTTAAAGATGTTTTGACACTTTAATTAGTAGATTTCTAGATAGGATGTTTCATTCTCTGTCATAAAAAGATTATTGGATTTGTTGCCCTCACTAACTAACGTAATTGGTTAAATTTGTACAGTGATATTAGTAAAGATTAGATTCCAGCTTTTGGCTCAATATTAGT
Organism: Nicator chloris; assembly: GCA_013400495.1. Taxonomy (NCBI): domain Eukaryota; kingdom Metazoa; phylum Chordata; class Aves; order Passeriformes; family Pycnonotidae; genus Nicator; species Nicator chloris. Next base: position 16,733 of record WAAE01017941.1, on the reverse strand, counting down.
CATCTACAGGGCTTCTACTTTTCTGGGTTATTGCTAAAAACACATCATGAGAAAGGAAAAAAAAAAATTCTAAAATGACAAAGAAAGGCCACTGCATACAAATTTGGACCTTTCCTTGCTAAAAAGCAACATTACATGTTTTATTCTTTTCAGGTCAAAGGATGAGATTTTGAACAGACTAGAATTATTTTTTGTTTAATTTTATGTATCCAACTATCGTGAAAATCTATTTTTTCATGTTAACAGGAGTAGACATTTTATAGACAAGTAAATTTCATGGAGCATTGGATATATTTTCAGGCTGAAAATTCCAGTCAACCATGAAATTAAAGAGAAAAGGGGTCTCTTTAAAGGAAAGTTTGACAATTACACATCCTGTCCATCTCTTCAAATATATTTCTCTATCAAACTTTTAATCAGTTTTAATAATCCTTTTGATGTTGTATTTGTTGGTATTACTAGTGTAACAAAAGTATGATAGGAAGACAGTTTAAATAATTCTGCTAGCAAGAATGTGTGTGATTTCACTCTGGAAAGAAATTTGCCATACTTCTCTGGGAGTCAGCCATCATGCAAGGTTTTAGCAGTGTGTACAGTCTGACAAAATTCAGTAGGAGTTCAGCACTTGGAACATATTCTTCACAAGGTCTCCTGACTAATATCATACTTCTATTTATGAACAACTTCAAATGCTTGAAGAGGTCCTGAATGTTTATTTAAAGAAATAAGGGACAGGTTCTGTAAAAATTTCCAAAAAGGACTGTTTAAAGTTAGCTACAGAGGTCTGTAGTTCAAACATCTACAAAACTCACAATATTTTGAAGATGGTTATGGCTCCCAAGATGTCAATAATTTCATTAGGAACTGCAGCTGATCTTCACACCACTTCCATGTGAGTGGTGCATAATAAGTCACTGTTGGTCTATCCAGACCAATTTCTTGACTATATTTTCTGTTCACTAGACAGATTGAATTAGATCAAGACTCACTCATTGAGTAGAGCCAGGTTATAACAGGTACACAATCAGGACAAGGGGCAGTCGTTATATGAAATTTTTTGTAACTTCTGATAGCACCTGGTTTTGGAACACTTGGAAGGAGGAACTCTCCATTATCTCCAAGGAAAAAATGGCTTTGAGTATTGAGCAGAAGTATTTTTGTAAGTCCTACAATCCATTGTAATGCCAGCTGTCAGCAGTCTGTCTGTTTTCCCTGTCATCACAGCTTTAATAGGTCTGCCAAAACATAATACACTCTGGCAGTATATAAGATCCTCAATCTAAGCCTCCCAATGCCAAAGAATAATCAATAAGCCTGGTCAAAAGTTGATAGCAAAACTCCTTTTTGAAGAAAAAAAAAAAAGTGTTTTAGTTTGATTTTGGCTGTTTTGTGTATTCCCCAGACTGAAACAGAAGACGATATATCACCTGTTCTATGTTGCTGTAATTTTTAGATGCTATTAGTTACCTTACTGCAGTCTGTAGTCTTGTAGTGTATTTATAGATGTTTTAGTGTTTCTGAGTGGATTCTTCTCACATTTCACTTATGAATTTTATGCCCATTTCAATTCATGCTGAAAATAGATCATAAAATGTCCACATTCTTGCAGGATGGAAGTCATATTCTTACCAACTGTGTTAAAAAGAAATGTGGTTTTCTTTCTCCTTCTAAGTTCCTGTATTGTGAGTCTTTGGCAGCCCTAAAAGGCTCTGTGTTTCCCCGCAACAGCCTTTTCAGAACATTTCCAGTTCTTAGAACAAGAAATAAGCAAGTTACCCGACACCCTCCCTGTAATGTGTGGTTTGTGGAGTGGTACAAACTCTACAACAGAGTTGTAGAGTTGTTACACAGGGACATGGCTCCTGAATACCACTGAAATACATTTCAGGAGACTATACGAGTCTATGAACATACATTTATTTGTGTCACTCGTGTCTGAATGGAGGAATTATACAGTATCCAACATAACATTGTCATTTTCTGTCTGTATAGAAGAGATGGCTCCAGATTGTTATATTTGGGGGGTGGAACATAGTAATTCTAGTGTGTATAAATATACATCTAGTTTGCTTCTCATGGATGTCTTTGATTACAGCTACTCTGTGAAATGTAAGGCAGTCAAAATGAAGCTGTAGACACTAACAATTCAATATTAGTGAAATATTTGTCAAATCTATTGCTGCTTTTCAGAAGAAATGAAATTTGCAAGCAGTAATTTGAAATTGTTAATGCCTTTAAGGCTAGAAAAAATCAGAGAACATCCTGAAGTTAAAATATCAGAGATCATATGAAAGGAATTGAACATATTGTGAAAAACAAGGTTGAAGTATAACATATGGAAAAGACAGTGATAACATTAATAAAAGATAAATATATTTCTGAAAATGCTCTCTGAAACTTTGTTATGAAGTTATGCATTTATAAGTCGCTGGTGAGCCCCACAAGACACTGACATGGACCACTGATGACCATAGAAGACTGTTCTTCATCTAGGTTTTTGTCTTTTCAGAAAAGGGTTTCCATATTTTAGTATCAAATTACTGGCATCTTCAACTCAAGGCGTATTCCGATTACCTTTGTTATCAAATTAAAGTACCAGCAGGATGAATAGCACTCTGTGAAGAGGAATTGTCAATAATGATAATTTCATTATCAAAAATTAATGTTTTGTTATTTTCAGGTGTCTTTTAAAAAGCAGGAAATATATTTGTAAGATATAAAGATCGAATATCAAAATCTATTGATATGTGAAGAATTATTTGGAATTATTTACCTGTGTGTGCCTGTTAAAGTGGTATTTATATCCATAGACACTTAACAGGGGACTAAAAAAAAAAAAAAAGGTAAATATTTTCCACAAACCTATGAATTTTAATATATTGAAACAAAACCAAAACATATTTCAAATCTCGTGCTTTTTGCACCTTAATAGTTCTGTAGGTATTTCCAGTTTTCTCTCTGTGTCAGACATCTCTTGTAGACATGCTCAATAATTTCAGAACATATTTTTAAAGAAATTAAGGTGTTCATATACTTTAGTAATGATATTAAATGACCTGAACTTTCAGAATCATAATTGTCTTGATGAAAAAGACAGAAAAGCTTTGCCACTTAATGTATTCAACCGAAAAATATACAACACATTATGAGACGCTATGATAACAGATGAAACTCGAATGTTTTTCCTCACATACATAAAACCTCATCTGATTGTAAAGTATTACTGAACTTGGCAATGCTCCACTGAAATAAACCAAATCATGCTGATTTATAGTAATTGAGAAGCTGGCTAACAAATTCACTATATAAATTTGCTATACAATATTATCTAGGTTAATGTCATGTTCCTTAAATGCAATTTCTTTCCCTTCTGATACTTTCTCTACGCTCTTATCAGTTGTATCACAAACTGTAATGATTTAATTGTAATAGGACAAAATAATTTTGAATTTTAAAAATGCAAACCAAATCTGATGTCTTATACTAATAGTATTATTAGTTTTTGATATTAAATAAAAGGCAGGATTCCTGCAAATGCACAATATTTTTTTAAAAAGAGTTCTTAAGTAAGAGCCAGAAGTAATAGAGAAGTTCTCAAAGTCAAGGCAGTGGGTCTCAACATGGTTCATTTATATTAGTACAAAATAAGACAAAATTTGCTTATTTCTTCCAATTTGATAGCTAAAGTGTCACCCCAGTTCAGTGCATGTTTGTGCCTGCTTATTAGAACTGCAGATATTGAGTAACAGAGGCAGAATGAAATGAAATGAAATTAAAAAGTCCCATTGAGTCAGAACCTTGACTAGGATAAATCAAACTCAACAAGTCAGTGTACTCTCTTCAAAGATCTGTCCTCAAGTTTTTCAATTAACTTATTGTGTACTGGTCAGTTTTCCATTAATTTATACATATTGATCAATTAATTTACGTGCATTTGTCTGTACAGCAGCTGTGTTGATATAAAATAGGTTAAAAAAATGGGAAAGAAGACTCCTAATTGTTTCCCAAAAGCGGCCCTTAGCTTTTTATTGCATCTATGTAACACTGCTAGATCAACCATCCTTGAGAGAAGAGCAATGTCATTTTTGTTCTCTGATTGTCTTTGAGTATCCAAAAGCTAGGCAGGCCCCTGCCTGTTAAAAAGACAACTGTGGTTTGAGTTTAATTAAGCAATTAAATTTTATTGCTTTGTAGTATTTGATGCTATGAACAGCTGCTGAAACTGATTAAACACTAAGGGGAAGCCTGAGGTGTTTGATCAGTCCAAAAAGCAATTTTATGCCAAGTAAGGAACTAAGTGATAAAGATTATTCTTGTCATTATATTAAAAAAAAAAATCATAATATAAAAATAAAAAGATGGGTTACTTTCACTTTGAGGTTTTAAAGACTGGGCCTAAAGTTTCTTTACTAGACTGTTTAGAGAGACACCAGAACATAAATGTCTTCTAGTCTCACAGATTCAATAGAACATGGTGACATTTTTTCTTCACCAATCAAACTGAAGTTTCTTTGAGATGTAAAATCCATTTCAGAAAGTGTTATACATTCCATATTTTGTCTTGAACATTGGGCACGCTGTTTATGAGTAATGGTAAATCGGAAAAATGTCAATTGTTCACTGAAATCACAACTAGAATAATTAATATCAAGTAATGCAATGATCAAGCTATATTCAGACGAAAAGACTGAAATAATCCATCATGTACCTTACATCGTGCTGCTTCTTCCCAAGCAAGGTACCCTGTGCAGTCATTAAAGAAAATGCAACCTCACAATATCCCCCCAAGGCATATATTTACTTTACAGAGTAAAGTATTTACTCTGCTATCTAAGAGTTTGAAAAACTGTGGTTAACAAAGCATAAATGTTTTGCCCAGGTTCATTAAGTGTACCAACCACATCTCTAATACCAGGCCTGCACGTGCTTTTAGCTGAAGTGCCATATTTTAAATATTGAACAATGCTACATTTCTGACACAATCTGTGAAATGCTACAAATATGTGAAAAATTGGTTTCCATATATAATATATATTTTGCACATGAATTTGTATGCTTAATGAAATGATTTGTGCATATGTTGAAGTCACAACTTAGGTATCTATTTTAGTCAAAAGAAGATTTTTTTTCAGAAGCAATTTTCATGAGCAGATGGAAAGACTGGAAAACAGCTCCAGCTCATGTCCATGATAGCAAGGAGTGCTTTATTTCTCCTTACTGTGACTGGATGCATCTTTTTTTTACCGCTCAAAGACCTGAGAAATGCCTTTCTTTGCCAAACTGAACAAGTGAGTGAGATAGCTGAGCAGTCCTTCGCTCACATACTTTTCAGTTATTTTTTGTATGTTTTTAAAAGGTATATTCACTCACAAACTAACATGTACACTGCACAGACAGAGGTTAATGTGCTCCTAATCAAGAGCTTGCTTCTTCCTAATCAGTTAAATGTAATTAAATACTAACATGCACTCTTTCAAATTATCGTTTTTAATTTTGTGCAGCTCTTTGATGTCTAAAAGCTGCAGAAATGAGAGACAACTATTTCAAACATATTGTTGTTGCTTATTTTGCTGCAGGCCTAGCAAGATGTCATGCACTGTTCAATGATACCAGGAAACATGTTGAACTATTTTTTCCCCTGATCAAAAAAAAGCAAGCGTCTCTTTTGCAGCCATGGTTTTGCTGCCCCTGTACATGTTAATTAGTAAAACTGTAGTCTGAACTGGCTTAAATCTTTGCTCCATTTATGGTAGCATAAGAGTGATACTGTTTGTTTGTTTTTTTATCTTTGCCAGGATGATTGAATTAAATTAACATGCTCCCTGTTTGATGTCTTAAATAGCTTTATTTTTTCAACAATTCTTAAAATTCCTTTCAAAAACTTTCCATTAGGACAGGTGCCACTTAACATTTTGAACTAGTCTTGGAAAAGACCAAAAAACCAAACCAAAACAAACAAAAAAAACCCAAACCAAAACAAAAAACAAACAAACAAAAAAAGCTGGAAAATCTGAAAAGCCTTAACAAATGTTGCTTACAGGAGAATGATTAAAAAATAAACAACAGAAAAAAACCCTCAAGGTACTGTCATAAAAATACTTGAAGCATAGAAGGTAATAGTAGTTACAAATTAAATAGTTCCCCCTCATAATTATTATTCTCTATACACTAGCTGAACAAGAAAGTTATTTCAGAAGAGTAATTCTACAGTCTTTTGATGATATGGGTATTATTTAAGTGCCACATTGCTCTAAGATAGCAGGTTTTTTTCATTTACATGAGAAGTCAGGATAAACACTTGAATGCCAGTAGATTCAGCTTCAATCTTGTTTTAGTGTATTGAAAAAAGAAAAAAAAAAAAAAAAAGAGAGAAAGGGAGATGAAGATACTGCCCCTGTCAAAGCTAACCCAGGATTTAATCAGACATAGAAACAATATCAAATGTCTAAGAGTGCTAGAACCACTAATGCTTCGTGCTCTTTGCCTGTGCTTAGCTGTTTGTCTGGAGTTTTCATCCCCAAATACAAGTTACAGTACGAAGACAGTGCTCACAGAAAACTCTGGGGTTTATCCTAAATGTCATTCTCCTACATATTTGCATAATATCTCTAGTGATAAATATCTGTTGAGAGAAAATATAAAATAGGTTTGAATTCCCCAAGAGAGGTATGGAGTTTATTGAATCATTGAAATTTTGATAGGTTAAAAACATACTGACCAGCTCCAAATGTGAATCAATCAAATATCACCTTGGTCTTAACTTGCTTTTTTTTTTCTCTAGACATTCCATTTGTCTTGCCTCCACATGGTTTCAGTGCACCCATCTCTTGTCCTCTTTTTATCCCGACATTCTCATCTTATCTGTCTTTTCTGCCTGGCATTTTTCTCTTCAAGCTTTCCATTTGTACATTCCACATTAATTCCATCATTACTCCTTTCTCATTTTCCACAATGAACAAGAATACCTTTTTTTTTTTTTTTTGGTGCCAAATTAAGCATACTGCTATGGCACCAGTGTAAAATGAGCATAAAATAATATCTATTAAGTTTAAGCAGTAGGTAAACTTCTAGAAGACATCCTGTCTAAAATCTCCCTCTGGAAGAACAGAGGAGAACTACAAAGTGCATAAAGGTTTGACATAATGTGAAAATAAACACTTAGCCTTACAAATCAGCCCTTAATTAGTTTTCTTTTAGTGACAGAATCTAGAATCAAGAATGTCCTCATGTCTTCAAACTGTACTTTTCTTGCTCAGATGTTTTCTTGTATTTCACTTTGTACCGTTTTTTCAGCAAATAAAGAGGAGGAGGATGGCAAATCCTTCTATATAAAACTCATAAATCTTCAGCAAGTCATCTTCAAAAGTGCTGAAGCAAAATGAAAGCCATGTTTCTTTCCTTTATATTGATCTAGCTACACTAATGGACTGTTGGCTCTGTACTTTGTAGTTTCACGGGGTTTAGTTGAACTTGCTTTCTATCTACAGATAACTGCAGGTTGAGTAGCAAATGACAGTATTTTCCTCAACAATTTTCCATTTTCTGTTACAGGAGAATTTCTCCAAAGTAAATGCTTTCTCTATATTGATAATGATTTCTGGCTTTGCTTCATTTTTCAGGCTAGCAATCACCAAAAAATAAAAGCACATCATCAAGGATAGGCTACCAAAGTCTTCTGTCACTGTGTGCACATGACAGGGACTTGATTGATCTGATACATGATATCTTTTATTATGGAATCATATACTCCTGTTAATTATACATCTTTATTAATGGAAATAAAAATAATTATATGCTTACAATTACAAAGATTGATTCTTTTCAAGAAGCCCTTCATTGGTGTCATTTTGTGCACACTTTAATTCAATTATTAACCCACAGAGAATGTATAAAAGGCCAGTTAGTACAACCAGTGAAGTGCTAGATTTTTTAATTAACAGACACTCAAACAGCCACTTCCTGGGTTTTGTTTCCCATGGAATTATATGCATGCAAATGCTACATTTAATTGCCTGGAGTGAAAGCACAAACTTCTTTTCTTAATTTTAATTAGGAAATATTTCCCCTTTTAGATTGCCCTGTGAATACTTCATGGCACATAATCAGAAATGAAATATCATTCTTTCTGTAATTTCTTTAAAAGGGCTTCCTTGGTTACAAATAAACATTTATACCACATTAAGTCCAAGAAATTCCATGTGGGTTTGAAGCTGATATTGCACTGGATGCTGTGCAAGTGGAGATAAAAATACCTGAGAAACAAATTACTGGAACAGAAGACGGGATTTAGAAATAATATAAAAGCTTATGTTTCATGGAAAACAAACACAAAAATCTTACAAATATGACAGGGAATTTGCCTTCAAATTTTGAATTATTTTCTTGGGGAAAAATGTATTGATCTCCTCAATCATCTCTAATTATGAAGTCAATTTTGTTGTATTTCTCCTCTTTGCTTACAATTTTTCTCTATGATCACTTTATGTTAATAGCGACTTTTTTTGACAATTATGTGTTTTTTCTTTATTTCCTTGCAAATGCTATTAGAAGAAAAAATGTGTGATTATACATATAAAAAGTTGCCTGAGTCACTGTATCTTGGAAAAAAAAAAATTGCTTTGTGTTTCTTGTCATAACCTGCTATGAATCTTGGGCTTTGGAGAAACACTTTTTACCAGATGTCTTTGTTGTAGTGCATAAACTTGCAATACTACAAAAAAATTAAGCACGTCTCCAGCTTTGCAATTACAATATTTCTCCTTTCTAGTGAGCACAATGAGGGAAAGGATCACCTTGTCTCACTTATTCTTATTGATTATGCACTGCTTGCACATCTTTTTAAATCAGATTTGAAACAGAACTTTAAAAATTCAGTCATAGCAATATTTCCCTGAGATGAAATTACAGATTAAGACTTTTTAATTTATTTCCTTGCTATTGAATTCCTATTGTTTTGAGGTTCCTTTAGAAAATTACCTTCTTCCTCTTCAAGAAGCTGTATATATGATTTATCGTATTTATGACATATATTCTATATCATGTAAAAATGGTAAATTCAAAGCATAAACACTGTATAGAGAACCTTGAAAGTCATGCAAAACAGAACAGATAAGGAGACACACAGATCCAAACCAAGAGTTAGCAAGTGACACGGAAGAGATTCACATTACTTTAACAGTATTATACTTGGAGATATGTTTTCAGAATAGAAATTTAAATAAGCTTCTTAAATGACAGCAGAAATTATTTGAGTAAAAAAGTTTGAAACAGTGAATGTAGGTTGTCTCATCTACCTTATGACAAGGCTCAAGAAAGACACCTTAAATATAATAAATTCAACTTTGTAAAATAATAGAAGTGGTAGTAGTAATAATAATAATAATAATATGCAAGTTTAAAATCATCCATCATGCCTTACACAGACAATGTTGGCTAAGACAGGCAGGTGTAATTATGCATTCTAGAGCAGCTGCTTGTGACAGACAGTTTGCTTGCAACCCTGCTAAGAGAAAATTACAATTATTGTGCATTTGATCCAAAGGGCTTGTGCTGCTGTTATGAGGCTTCACAATAAGAGAGGGCACTGACTTTATAAAGTGTACTAGAGGAAGAGCTAAAGCCACCGCATGGCATCCCAGCAAGAGGCAGGTTTATTAACCTCACATATGTCTCCTGAAGAGACCTTCTGAATGAAAAAGCCAGTTCTCACAGCTTGGGTCGGATCCAGTGTTCTCTTGGGTTAGGGCATTAGCAGATAAAAGGCAGCCAATTTTAGACTTCCCTCCAGGTAGCTTCTGAATGTGTCAGAAGATAGGGCCAGTGTTCCTTTGCCAACAGCATCAGGAACTTTTTTTTTTCCCCAATCAGGAGGACCCACTGATGATAACTGTCAGAGTGAACCAATTCACCCAATCGGTTCCCCATTCCTCTTGGCCTCTAGAGGGCTGTTGCATGTTTATGGGTGCTCCAGTAGATTTTTCTAGGCGCCAAAATAAGGATGACATTAAATGGTACCTAAAGCAACCCAGATACCCTTTGACATTTACATCTGTCACAAAGAAAGAAAAAAAAAAGCCTACAGCAAGCAGTTTTCTTACTCCTCCTGGGGCAATACATAAAGGAATGGGCTATGGCTTGTGCTGCACCTAAAGGTTAGCATTATCTCTAATTATTTGTGGGAGAATTCAGTCAAATTCCTCACACAGGATACCTGGCTACTACTCACAACATCTTAGATGTTAGAGATTTTCATGACAAATGTATCTTTTGTCACTGCTGCTGTGCTAGAACTGGAGAGACTGGCAGTCTGGGAATTTCTCAGTCCAAACCAGTCCAGAAAAAACAAAGTTCTCACTATTCAGCAGCAAAAGGACATCTATTGAACAGTTAGAAAACAATTATTCCTGTGCAAAGAGGTAATAGGTCTGTGAATTGATGGTAACCCTTAAGTAATGTTGAAGTGTAGCCTTTGGTAAAGGACTTTGTCACCATGCTAAAGAAATGTAATTACCAATGCAAGATGTATGTATGTATGTATGTATGTATGTATGTATGTATGTATGTATGTATGTATGTAGTGCAGCTGCTGACACATTTAAAAAATTTTCAAAAACAACTAAGATATATAGCTCTATCACTATCAAGCTATTTGGGCTTTAAGAAACAGAAACACTTCAGAACTCTGAAATCAAGAGTTAAGGCATATTAAAGATATCCCTGCCAGGCACACATGATCATTTGAATAATGTGTTCATAATGTCCCTGCCATGCTCAGATTGCATTTCCTTCAAGCTGCTGTCATCTATCTCCCTTTCCTGATTTTTTCAGATGGAATGGAGTGGACAGCAGTAGTCCTGTCCCCCTAGTAAAAAACAAAACAAAACAAAACAAAACAAAACAAAACAAAACAAAACAAAGCAAAACAAAAAAGCCTTCTTTAGTCAGCTCCACTTGCACTCCTGCTTCCTGGTTCAGGAGCTGAGCAGTGATGAGAGTGGACAGAAATGCAGCGTGGGGACAGAGGAGAAGCATCTGCACCCAGAAGTTCCAAGGCAATTATCTGTAGATCTACTAGGCTTCAGGAGGGTGCACGTTGCCCTACATTTGTAATTACATTTGTAATGTCCTTACTAACCCAGGTTTATACAAATAAGTTTATCTTCACTGGATACAGGGAAATCGTTAAGAAAAGGCAGATATGGCAACCAGAACCAAGACATGCAATGAATGACACGTGAGCCATGACATTTTGTCGTGCGTGTAGCCTGCAGAATATGACTAATCTCAGCTTCTCTGATTAATTCTTCACCATTACTTCTTGTTGGAGGTCAGCTCAGGTTGGCAACTCCTTTGTAGGTCCACACCCCTGCCCCCCCCCCCCCCCCCCCCCCCCCCCCCCC
>WAAE01017940.1:0-62813 GCA_013400495.1 Nicator chloris | reverse complement strand
AAAACAACAAAAACAAACCCCAAGAAACAAAAACACCCAAAGAAAAACAAAAACAACGAAAAACAACGAAACAGAAAATCTGATTTTGGACTAGGACAGGGACTTAGTTATCCATCAAGTATTCAACTTTTTTGCCTGCACAACCTCAGCAGTCCCCTCTGTGTTTAAAACACAGAGGCCCCTCTTTCTGGGCTTCTGGGGCTCTTACTGGATGTCCTTTAAAATGTGGAGATCTAAATAACAGGTATGGAAGAAATTTATCTAAAAGTTGAGCAGGGATGGCCCTTGTAGAGAAAAATAACCTTATCAGAGTTCCTAACATGATGAGGGGTCTCCTGCATATGCCCTCAGTGCAGAAGCTCCAAAAGCAGGCACAATGTTGTTGGATAAAAAAGACACAGCTCCCAAAGTTTATACTGCCCAGGTTTTCTCCCTGCAGTGTTTTTGATCTTAGCAGATCATGTTCTCTCATGACTGGAAAGAGAATATTTTCCCTGAAGGTCATTCCTATGTATATGATCCTACATGACACTGGACTAATGAAAAACACAAATTTGCCTTTGCTCTACCACATTGAAAGGGTTCACTGAGAGAAAAACTCTGTGAATTCAGTTTTGATGTCTTATCCCCAGCAAGTTCACAAGTGCAATCCCTCAGACAAATTGTGCTCTGCTTCCCTCAGAGCAATATATCTCAGCAGGAAGCTCCAGTGTTTTTCTGCCCACTTGTCCCTCAGTTTCACCTTCCTGGTGCCAGTTCCCTCCATTCCATGTTTGAGCCATTCCTCACTAAAACCTCCACATGAACACTACTGCTCAACAATGTGGAGGAAGAAACCCAGGTGTCTCAGTTCTCCTCCAGCTCCTCTGGCATCTCACCAGCCAGCTCCATGCAGATTTCTTGTCCACAGAGACATTTAAATTAAGATTTAGGCACCTTTACCCCTCTCTGAACCTCCTCCTTCAGCAGCTACTCGTGGCCAGTGTGTCCTGACTGTGCAAGAGGCAATGCTGGCAAAGGACAGCTCAGAGTGACCTTGACTGAGATTTACAAGATTGTCTAAAGAATGACTGGGGAGTTATCTACTGTGCAAGCACTGACATGTGTGTCCAAGCAAAATCTGAGGACAAAAATGCTAAATTCAACCTTTAGTCACTGCATTTAACAAACTGTGAGCTATCTACACCTACCATTGCAGGAAACATGGGTTCCATTTGAACTGCCTTCGGTGTTCGCTGGATTTCCGCACTAATAACACTCGCTGTAATTTGTTCTGTCACCACCTGTAGTGTACTAATTTAATGTTGGTCCCATCCAAGCATCCATCTGCTCACAAACACCCACCACAACAGCCTGAAGGCTCCTCTGTAGTGTGCCAAGCTCAGGTGTGCACATGAGTGTCCTACAGCAGAAGCAAAATAACTGATGGGGGATATTTGTCTCTGCTGGGGTGAGATGGTCCCAGTTCCACTCTCTGAATGAATAAAACCTTGCACATGGAAAGCAATGTGGCTAAGTGACATATAAAATCACATATAAGGATCTGTTGATCCAAAAGACAAACTGCTGCATGATTCCAAAAAATCTTAGCAAGAACTGTGTGCAAAAAATCTGATTTGCACAGAAAGGCTTATGCTGAGTTACAGTGTAAAAGTACAAGTCAGCTTCTTGCTTTGAAAGTAGAATTAAATAACGTGTACAAGGAGTGCTCTAAGGTCTTTCTACTTCTGTAAGAGACTCTCCCATGGATAAGTGGTAGAGTTTGAAATTATTATTCTGTTAGATGCTGCACAACCAAAACAGAAAAGCAGAATACAGTAAGAAAGGCCCCCTATAATAATAGAAAAAAAATGAGGGATATGCTCTGAAATTTAATTTACATTATGCAGAAGACAAGATAAAACTATGAAAGAAAACTGAGGCATGGAAATTCAGAGACTGAAAATTACCCTGAAAAAACCTGCTCTTTTTAGGTGGTAGTAAATCCCTACCAAGCAGGAGCTTTAACTTTCTGCTAGACACATCAGAAAATATCTAAATTCTCAGCTATAAGCAGACTGCCATATCAGTATGCACAGGATACTTGGTTTTATGTGTTTCTTATGTAAATGTGTTTCTGAGTTTATAAACAAAACTGTAATCTTTCCCATTTTTTCAATAAAACCCTTTTACTTTGTGCTTTAAGCTTACACAATGTTTAAAGTGGAGTCAAGTGCATTTCACACTCACAGCACAGCAATTCTGTAAAAACAAAGATTTCAAACAAGTCAGCATAGAAGCAATCATCCAGTGTCTTGCCTTTTAAGAACAGAGGTATTCTCTCATTAGAGTGAAAGAATCAGTTTGCCCATGGCTGTTAGCAAGCAGGAAAAGGAACACAGAGGTACTGCCAGGCATGTTCTGTGTCATTTTGGCCAGGGGCAAACCCATAATGTCTCAGTGAAGATCCTCAGGGGAAAATGTAACAGGAATACAAAGGGCTCATCCTGAGCACAAAAAGTGCCACCAGTTTTTGAATATTAACTGAATTGTTATTTTTTGATCCATGCAGAATTTTCACAGACACCTAGAGAGCTTCGACTTCTGCATTTCATGTTCCAAGCATCCTTAACCTGCTGCAAAGCTGAGCACGTTTCAAAATCAACTTCCCAAATGATGACACGGGTTTATGGGTCTGTTTAATGGGTTTAAATTAGTGCAACCCATGTTTTATCTGCCAGCTTCCACTGATGTGAATTCAGTGCTGTGAACTCCAGCATTAGCATTCTCTGTCCAAATCTCCCTGCACGAAGCACTGTCTGTTTAACATGTATCATTTCTCCCTCTTCAGCAAAGCTGAACACACACACTCTTCCCTTGGCACCACCAAAATATCTAAATGCAGGACAGATTAGGCTCTGTTATTTTCTGAATAGAAGGTGAGTTCTTTTTCTGGGTTTGTTTGTTTGTATAAAGAAGCACTCTGTGCTCAAAGGAACGGACTGTGAAATCCCAGGAAGATATAAGAGGATTTGTGTCTCAGCTTTAAAAGTTGACCCCATCATCTCTATTGAATTACAGAAAGTTTCCAGATTTAGCATGTGAAAACAAGTAAAATTGTAAACAAAAAGTGTATAATAATCTGTTCACCTGCAAAGTTCTGTTCATGACCAACAACACTCTTGAATTGTTTGTGTCCTTTGACAGATGACATCCTATGAAAGATGACTTGATCTCACCCAGCCTCATATGCCTAATTGCATTTGATGTGATTAATGATTCTGTTCTATCAGAGGTGTGGTGAGCAGCTGAGGAGATGGCATTCCATAGGAATCAACAGGAATTCTCAGTCTTACCCAATACTTTGTGCAGGGATACAGCCTTGTTAGGAGAAATGTGTTTATCAGAGATTTCAGCAGTCATCTCTCTCCCCACATCTCTCAATCCCTGAAGCTCAAGGCAGGGACTGGGAGAATGAAGTTATGGAACAGAATATTCCATTTGGAGGGGTCCTGTCCTGATCAGCTGGTCCAACGGCCTGACCAGCTCAGGCTGACCAAAAATTAATGTTTTCAAGGACATTTTCCAAATGCTTCTTAAACACTGATGGGCTTGGGGCACCGATCCCAAAGTTGGTGCTGGGATCAAGCTTGGTGCCTGTTGGACCATGTCACAACCTGGCCTCTTCTCTAATGGGGATTTCAATAATTTACTCCTAATTTACACCAGAGCAAATGACACATGAATCTGCATTTCCAAAGGGTTATTTGATGTTGGAGACCTTTCAAGGCTAACATAAATCTGCATTTTTAACTCTGGGAACTTTTAATTTTTGGTGTTGTTATTAAATTAGCATTTGATTCCTGAATTCAGTCAGAAAAGGTGTAATTTTGGTCAATCTCAGAATTCAAGGCTTTGCTAGGAAACACAGCTATGCTTCCTATTGCTGACTTAAATAATGGACAGTATATCTTTCCACAGTTATATTTTTCCTAGCATCAAATGCCTGAGTGCATCTGAAATGAGTATTACACATTACCCCTTGGCTGAAAATGAGGGCACACAGATGTCAGTGCCTGAACAATGCTTGTAGTCATACAGTTCCCAAAGGACCAATGGCCTTGGGAACAAAAGCTAAAAAACTTGTAAATGTATCATTCAAATATACCAAACTTGCTGAAAACTTAAATTTCTTGATTAGTATTTTTTCCTGTTGTTATTCACTAAAAAATTCAGCGTCCAACAAACTCTGGTTCCTTTTGAGAAGAGTGTTACTATTGCAGTGTTCACTGCTGCCATAATTTCAGATTCCTGCTGGAATCTCTTTGAAAGCAGAATTGAAGCATTTGGTGGGTCTGTGCCACAGATTCAGAAAAAGCTGAATTGTTTGAGCCAAAGAGCACTGCTAAGAGCCAGGTCCCATGCCATGGCACTCAGACCTGAGTGCTGCATTAACTAAGGGAAGTACAGTGACAGGGAACTGCAGACTACAGGGGGAAATCATGACAGAAAATAGTACATGGGAATTAAAAAGTTTGTTTCTGAAAATAGTCGGGAATGCACTTTAGGAAGCAATTTTTCAAGGTCCAGATGAAAGAACAAGTAGTTTTTCCTCTTCTCATATCTTTGATTGTCTGATATTCTGCCATTCAGAAAAACATGTATGACTTTCTTTCTTGTATTTAAGTTGTTAATGTATGTATAATGTAAAAATATTGTCATTAAGATTTCCCTTTTTTTCCTTCATTGTTTTCATCCACAACAGGGACACCCAGAGTTATCACATATAAAAAGACAAAAAATACCTGGGCAAATAGCACATATCCCCTTTCTTTGCAACTGGCATCTTACATATCTTATTCCTTATCATATATGACCTTTTTTTGTGAATTTACTCCTCACAAATAGAGTTAGTTTGACTTTAAATATGGCAATTTACCCTAGGAGCAGGAAATTACAATATTTTTTTTTTTCTGTAGGGCTGGGAAATTATTATTATTATTATACTAATTCTCAGCAGTCCAGTGATCACTCTGAGAAATGGCATCTGGAACGAGAATAGTTCTGTTTTAAATATAAATATACATTATTCATGTGTGTCCCCCTTTAAAATTGCCTGGCACAGAGCCAGGAAGATAAGGGTGACTAAAGAGTCATGCTTTAAGATGATATGTCATTGTAGCCCTCTGCTAGCTTTGCAATGAATGTTTTAATTAAAGAGCAGCATTAGGGAGGCCAACAGCTGGATCAGATTGAGCTGTAATTCCTAATTTTCACAATTTGGGATCCTCGGGTCTGAGAGAATTGGGACATCCTCAGCCAATTCTCTCTTGCTATTCAGTATTCTGCAAGTACATTATAAATATAACCTAAATTTTTAAGGTACAGTATTACATAAAAGGGAACAGGACTGCTCAGTTCAGATTAAACAGCTCACAGTGTCCTCTAAAATAGAAAAATGCCAGATTTGTTAAAATAAACTATGAAATAATGAAGCAGAACACGACCTCAAAAAGACCTGTCTTCAGTGACATCTTGCAGTCATTTGTCTACTAAAATGCAGACAGGTATTTATTGTAGAAAGGACAATCCTGGCTCCAGAAGGCAAATTTGTTCTGATGCTTTACCTGTAAGAGTCTCAGATCCTCGTTTGCCTCCTTTTATGGGCTTCAAAATTGTGTGGAAAAATAGGATAGCTGAAACAGTCTGGATTTATCTCAATAAATTAACCATAATAATAATAATTGAGGTAAGGATGTTTTCTGATTCTTGCACATAACTTGATAAAACTTTACTCTTTTGCACCAACCTTTCACAATATCATGAATTTTAGGGAGAAACCTGGAGCAGAAATCCAATATTTTAAGTCAAAAGGTAGCTGATGATATGATTTAGACCAACATGACATAAAAAAGTTTTTGACAAAAGTTATGAGAACAGGTTTGGATCCCTAGAAGACAATTTGTTTTACCAGCTAAATGCAGGGATGTAATGCAATGTACTACATCCAGTCAGCTCAAGTCTGCATGCTTTAAAAAAGCAAAAACAAGTCTGAATTTATGTCCTACATTCAACAGACCACCTTGAAGTCCCTGGAGCCTGTCAGTTTAACCCCTCAGAAATTTAAGCTTTCACTGGCATTTTTAAATAAGAGGCAACAAGGCTTGTTAGTAATGTAGATTAAAAGGATGTTCAAAGGGATGCAAGAAAGAAAGAAAGGTTTTATCTCTTTTAATGTGACGAAAAAATCTGAAAAATCCTTTTCCCTGCCCTATCATTTCTGTTTTTCTACTCTGTTACCTCAAAGAGCTCAAGGAAAATGGTCAATTAGTGAAAAAATCACTCCAGAAAGGTAAAGTGTGAGCAGGAGGGAAGGGAAGACTTTCCAGTTGTACTGCACAGCTACAGGGTGTGGGAGTTTCTGCTCTGTGGTTAAGTTAGAATGAGAAAAAAATAATAACACTGAGCAGAAAAGATGAAATGGAAACCAGGGTGGGGAAAAGGAGGCTCAGGGGGGACGTTGTGGCTCTGCACAACTCCCTGACAGGAGGGGACAGCCGGGGGGGTCGGGCTCTGCTCCCAGGGAACAGGGACAGGAGGAGAGGGAACGGCCTCAGGCTGGGCCAGGGGAGGGTTAGGTCGGATATCAGGGAAAAATTCTTCACCAAAATGTTCATCAAGCTCTGGGACAGGCTGCCTGTGGAAGCTGTGGAGTCCCCATCCCCAGAGGGATGTAAAAGCCGTGTGGATGTGGCACTTGGGGACATGGTTTAATGAGGGCCCTGGCAGTGCTGGGGGATCAGTTGGATTTGATGATCTTAGGGGGCTTCTCAAACCTAAATGATTCTACTTTTCCACAATAAAACCTGAGATTTTGTGCTCCTACCATATTGTGTGAATTTGGAATGACTGCATGAGCAAGGTTTAGAAACGTGCCTGGTGCTCTTCCTGCATTGCAGTTTATAGAATTAGTGGGCAATTTCTTCTTACCCAGCTCTTAAATTATGCATTTGTTACTAATTTCTAATAGATGTTTATCTCAGGAGTAGCTGCATTTTATATTATCATTAAAATCTCATTGAAAAATATCTCAGGAGACTTTGGGACAGAAAAGGAGATAAAAATGGAATATCCTATTAATATTCCATTAAGTTAATAATATCTGTCTAAGTGAATCACAGTTGTATTTTCTGCCAGCTTTTAAATACAGATTATTTTACATTGGTGTTTAAATTCCCATTGTGTGCAGCTGTGCTAGTTTCTCTGAGCTATTTTTTTTTTACTGTTTATCTTGTCTTCTTTTAAATGTGTTATAGATAAATTATTGAGCTGGAGGCAGAGGTATAAGAAACAGAAGAGTCTAAGGCAAAATAATGAATTTGACATTGTGTCCAAAGCATGAGCACACATCCCAGTGAACACCAGACTCTATCTGATTACACATTCACGCACTGCTGGGTGCTTGTTTATTTGCTTTGACAGTGGGTCCAGAGGAGTGTTCAATGAGCCTTAATTGCCTTAATTTATACAGAACAGAGGGCTTTTCTGGGATTACATTTCTCATCAGCTTCCAGCCAGATCTCTTCACACTGGTCACTTCACATTTGTACAGAATATGTGCTGCTTCATCAGAGACTCCACTGGGTTTGAAGAGGAGGATAATTTTAAAGGCTAATAAAAGGGGATCAAATTGTTTCCTCCAGTAAATAGAATAGAAATAAACATAGTTGTGGTGGAAACTTGGAGAAAGTTGAGATATTAACATTACCTTGTTTTCTTGTGGTCTTTCAGCTATTGTCAGAATTGTTGTTATTATGGAATGCAGATACTTTTACTCTAGGTTTTCAGTGAGAACTATTTCCTTTTTTACAGATGTACAAGTGAAAAATCAAATCAGCCAGAGATCTGTCATGGACCTATGGGATACATGTCTTTGTTTTAGGTAACCATGTAAGTCTGAAGGTATTTTTAAATGTTGAAATTGGAAGAACAGGAGCTCTGGCAGATTCATTTTGGATCAGCTGCACCAGATCTTGCTACGATCTCATTGTTCCCCAGGAATTTTCCTGATATCAATCTGATTATACCAAAGTAAGATCAAAATTAAAGCTGGCTAGATTAACAAATCAAAGCCTAGAAAAGGAACAGAAATTATGATAAAGTTCATTGCATGACGGGACACTGAAAGTAGTGCTGTGTCTACTGTGTAGAGCAACACAGTAAAAGAAATGTAAAGTGAAAAGCCAGAAGTCCTTCTGGAAGGGGAAATGGAGGCACCAATGGCTTCAGAAAGAAAGAGAAAATGGTAAGCAGATAGACAAATTGGGAGTGATGCCAGAACAGAAGTGTTTAAGGAAATAGTGGTTGCTCTTCTTCCTCAAGCAGCTCATCAGTTCTGTGCCGTGGGTGTTTTCACAGACCAGCAATGTCTGCATCATCCATGGATGCCACCAGGTTTTTTCTTTTTACTTCACTCAGTGATCTCCAGCTGGAAACCTTGACATTAAAAACACAGAGTATTGTGTAGTTATGAGTCACTGAAGTCAGTAAAAGCAGACTGAGCTTCCAAAGGAAACCCAGCACCAACCTGCAGATGGTGAGAGCTGTGCAGGCAGCAGGATCTCGGCTCCCGAGCAGCACTTCCCAGAGAAAGCATGTTGCTCTGGTGTCTCTGCTAAGTTTCCAGGGAAACTAATGGCTAAACTGGGTGTGTACAGGCTGTTCTCTGAGGTGGAGACATTATTTTCACAGGTTCACAGCTCCAGCTAAAGTTTCCCAGAGGATGAGTGAGCCAGAACAGAAGGGCTTGGATGCTTACGCTGGGATTTCAGTGGCTCATGTTGGTGCAATTACCAGCTTTGCCAGCTCACCTCTCTCACGGCACAATAAGCTAAAGAACTGGTGTTTCACTCTACTATCTGAGATCTTTAAGAGCTCTTTACATATAGATATACTTTATAAAGAGAGAGAAAAAACTATGCCTGAGTTTGAAGGGCACTTTAGCTCTGTAGAAGACAGAGGAAGCGTTTAAGGACAGCATTACTGCCACCTATTCTTCAGTTTTGTTGATAAGTAACATAAGCTCCAAAGGCAAATGTCTCTGCAGAAAAGGAACAGATGTCACTCTGTTCTTCTTGAAATTTTAAGTCGTATTTGCATAACCAATATTTAAAAGAGATCACAAAGATCTCGTGCAGAATAATTTGCTGATGTAGAAGAATACATAGGTAATTTCTCAGTCAATAAGTGCTTTCCAGTCAGTATGTTTGTCCTAAAGTCTCATCACAGCAATAGAATTGAAAACTTTATCTTACAGCAATTCTGCCACTACACATTGGATAAAATAATTGAGAGGGCACTGAAGCAAAATTCATCCTTTAATCATCCTTTCCAAGCAAGATACAGCAACCATTAGGCTGCATTGGCATAGTAAAACTCTTTGCTTGTTAACATCAAGAAACTTCAGTTATTCTGCATAAAATTAAAGTAGTTCCTTAAGGGAAATCCAAAGATATTTACCTCCTGACACACAGGAATAGCTCATTTGCTGTGATTAGAAGAAACCTGAAGCAAGTAGAAGTTATGGCATTTAAGTCGCTGGGCAGTCAACAGTCATTAAATCCACATCCTGCATTTTGTTCCCGTGACTCCTGGCACTAGTGACAGGCAGAGCAAACCCCAGTTTGTGATTTGGAGAGGAATTAGGCATTTGGCAGATGCAAAGATCAGTTTTATCAGGAAAAGGATGGGTTTGGAGAAACTCCTCAGGAAACCTGAGACTCCTGGGGAACCTCTGCATCTCGAGACGTTGCCTGCAGATCTTCAGTTTAGGAGACACAGGGGAGAAATGTCCTGGGGAGATGTGGTTGGGAGTTTATGTCTTGAATGCAGGAGTCAGACTTGACACTTTAATTTCCTTTATGGATTCAATGCTAAATAACTTCCTTTTATGATTAAGCTGTGCTGCTCACAGGAATCTTGTTGCAAAGCATCAAATTTGACATCACATGCAGGTACTTACAGATGGGACTGTGTCTCCTTGTCAAAGGTGCTGAACACAGTAGTACAAAAAAAGAGACACAGAGAGAGAGGGGGAAAATGTTCACTTATAATGAAAAAGCTAATTTAGCTTCCTGCCAGAAAGGCCATAACATATGACGTGAAATTAATGCCAGCAAAGAAGTAACTTACAGTTGGTTTATGACTGATTTAGAATTAACACTGTCCTTCAGAATTAAAAAAAAAATCAGATAAAACAAAACCAAACAAAACAAAACCCAACAAAACAAAACCCAGTGCACAAAAAACTGTGTGAACCAAAATTTATCCCAGTCTGTAGTTCTCCTTTGGGGTCTTTTGATATTTTGGAGAAATATGAATGCTTCTGAGACCTGTGTTTGTTTTTACATTGCTTTTTTGGTGACTTTTTTTTGTTGTTTGTTCTTTTGCAGGTGGCACTTTTTTGTTTGGTTGGTTGATTGATTTGTCTTGTTTTGTTTTGTTTTGGAGGGGTTGTTTGTTTGCTTGGTTTTTGTGGCTACAATTTACTCTAATGTTATTACAGTATCACTGACCTTGAGTCTGTAGGCAAAAATGTAGATCAGATCAGCACCTCTGTGTTCAGAATATCAATATGATTAAGGTTAAAACAGACTCACCAAAGCCAAACTAGAATAAGAGCTCAACTTGCTAAGGGATGCACCACACTTGGCAGCATGCTTAATAAAAAAATACTACGTTAATCTGCTCAGAATATGAAATTATCATCAACAGTCACTGCTGAAAAGAATTGCTGTGGAGCTGTGAATTTAAGCCAAAGTGACTGAAGTCTAGTTCAAATGCATGACAGAAAGAGAGAAGAGATGGATATAATTTAATCACACTGTAAAGTCAATATCTGTCTGCAGGAACATTTGCTGTTTACTGCAATTTCCACAGGCCTCTTACAGACTTTTCATTTTTAAGTGGAGGCTTGCATAGGTTTTCTTCTGCATAAAGATTGTGAAGTAAATGCTGCAAAGCATCGTAGAAGCTCACAGGATAGCTAAATATAAGGATATACATATGCAGAACAAGTATGAGAATTTATGTTGCTATTCTAAAAATGATGCAGGGCTAAGATTGGTGAATAGACACAGGAAAACTTTACCACAAGAGAAAGCAATAAAATAGCAAAATAAGGTTTTGGACTTAGTACTTTTTAAATTTATGGTCCATGAGAAGTATTCGAGAGTTCAAGCCATATCTTCAGGTGATTTAAGCTGGTAAAATTCTAAGAAAGGAAGAAATGTGCTGAATTCCAGTGTCTCAGGATCCTCCTCACACAGAGATGCCAAGTTTTCATCTCCACGTTGCTGCCACAGGTCACACACAGCAGGAGAAGCTGACTTTCCTGAAAAAATCAGATTATACAAGGAAGCTGATCTGAGCTGACATGATTTGATTTGGGTTAGAAGATTAATCCAGACTTCAGTTGCCAAGGGCTTTTAGATAAATAGCACTTAGCCCACTTACACTGAATGGATTTTTTTTTTTAAAGGAAGAAGTATTAATTAGAACAGCATGGAAGTGTAAGAAATCTGCAAAGACTTAGGATTCCTGTGACAAAGGCTATGAAATACTGCTGCCTTCAGAGATTAGAGTGTCCATGTTCAGAGTGGGATGTATGTTTCTGTGATCTGCTTAGCTGCTGTACTCGTGGCTCATCTGCTGAGGGAAAAAATCTCCGAAGCACCGTGGAGAAAACAAAATAGCCTGGCCTGCTTCAAAAGGACTGTGAGGACAAAAGGTTTGAAATTATTTCAAATATCATTCCTAGCCTGAGGCTGAGCAACACCCTAATCCAAGACAGGGCAAGCATTGTGACAACTGAACATTCCAGTGCTCTGCATGGCTGACATCAGTTCTCTGTTGTCAGCAGTCAGAGGTGCTCCTTCCACGTGTGTTTCCATCTGGTGTGCCCTCTCTTCTCGGGTTTGTGTTTCCCAAGACATGTCAGATCAGAGTCTTTTTTCCCTGTGCCCTGTGCTGAAGCAGAAGAAGAGTCAAAGCCGTCATTTCAGGTTTTCTCTTGGTTGTTTATTATTTCTCATCTACAAATTCCTTCTGTGCCCTGCCAAGGCTTTGTTGCAGCGAGGGCAGGAGACGACTCCCTGCCCACGACAGGCGGGCAAAACCTTTTATACCATGTTCTACATATCCTTTATTTACCATTAATCACCAATACCTACTGCTAATGTCAGACAGGTCACCTCTATCCTACACCAATCCCTGTGAGCCACCACAGCAGAAAAATGGATGACAAGAAGAAGGACAAAAAGGACAGGGACCACACCCAGGGCCTCCATGTTTTTCCTTTGACCTCTTTCTAAAAACCCTAATATTCTACATTTGCACCTAGTTACTTAACTACTACTACTACTACTACTACTACTATTTTTCTTACATTCTTGTGACTTGTAATTCATTTCACAAGCTGAAAGCTCTCCCATGGACTGAGATCCAGGACAGTGTCTCTCAGGGGCTCTGTGCATGGGGGTCCCTGACCCCCTGCCAGGATCTCAAACCCTCCAGGGCAGTCAGAGGACTGCCCTGAACTCCGACACTCTCTGAAGTATTCTTTGGTTTGGACATATCCCTACTCAGGTTTCTTTGTTGTTGTTCAGGTTGTTCCATAAGTAGCAGAAAGTTTGGGTAAGTTGCCTCTAAATTAAAGCTGTGGCATAACCAGAACTCTGGTTTGCCAAAGCTCAGCAAACAGCCCATTCATGAAATGCTGGATGGCTAATTAATGTTCTCTGGGATTTCCAGATGGGGTTAGATTAAAGCACTGTTCCAATGGCTGGCAATTTCTGCTGAACTGAGGGCACTGGCACTCAGCTTGGTGTTTCCCAAATGTCAAGAGTTTAGGTAAAGAGTTTAGCTTTAGTCTAAGGTACAAGAGCTCCCTGTGGGAAATCACTGAAGACAGGTGATTCAAGGACAGGCATCCATCCTAAGTGTGTGTGGCAGGTGAGCACGTGTGGGGGTGTGAAACATGTCCAGTAGAACTGTCAAACTTCTTTAGAGATGTGTTTAAATCCTACTTTAATACCTGGACATGGACATAGAGACTGCATCACCCACACTAAGATGATGCCATTCAACAAAGCTGAGGTAATGTTATGTATAAAGAAGCTTGACATCAATGAAAAAAGTAAAATATTTCTTTTGAAATAAGAACTCCTGGAATCCATATTTAGACAGGCAGAAGAAGAATCCTTTCCACCACAAATTGTTCTGTGAGTTGGAGAGTTAAGTCTCACTCTTTATTGTCCAGGCATTATGAATTTACACAAACAGGCTCTTTGGATATCTGGTTCATTTTGGGAATTTGGACATTCCCACTTGTCTGTGTTGTCTCCTTTTATTCCTATAATTGTCAGGGACAAACAATTTACTTTGCAAATTCAAGTTTTGTAGCTGCACATGCTCCTTTCCCTCTTATACTTGCTTGATATTTAGTTACTCCCACCATGTCCCCTAGGAAAAAGAGAAGACTTCAATCCCATTTGAATTATTCAATGGCATCATTCTAGCAACCAGTTCCTAAAATACTGGCTTATTTCCTCTCAGTTTTTACTGGTAGCATTAAAGTTGTGATCATTTCATCAGTTCATTGTTCTAACAACTCACTAGCTACTGAAAAGGCAGAAATATATAGGTTGCATGCTGGTTATTTTTAATATCAACGAAACTAATATCAGTAGAAGTTTCATTTTGTGCAAGCACAAAAATTCCCACTTTGTAAAAAATAACTCTGATGACTTAAAGGCAATGCTAAGAATACAGGGGAAGTTTCTTCACTGAATCACAGAATAGTTTAGGTGGGAAAAGATCATCAAGTCCAACCTTTACCCAGCACTGCCAAGGCCATGGTTAAACCATGTCCCCAAGTGCCACTTTTATGTGTCTTTTAAATCCCTTCAGGGGTGATGACTCCCTGGGCAGCCTGTTCCAGTGTTTGACCACCCTTCCAGTGCAGAATTATTTCCTAACCCCCAATCTAAACCTCCCTCAGTGATGTCTGGTACCCCTTGAACTCATTTCAGAGATGGCTCAGACAAGTCCTGGGTATGTCTGCAGCTGTTTGAGGCCCAAAGTAGGGCATGGAAAGTATAGGAAATAATGGAAGTAATAAGAGACAAGATACTTGTGAATAAAATTTGGAATGCTGGGGACATAGGAGTTTTCTAATAAAAGTTTTCTGAACATTCAGCTCCTCATCCAATGAGTGAATCCCTTCCCAGAGAGAGCAAATTACCATGTAATAAACTTGCAAAGCTGAAATGTGCTTTGCCTGTATTATGATGGCATATTGTGGCTTCTTCAAAGCTGCCATGGAAGAATTAATCCTTTTCATACCTTTAAAGTTAGATATTAATGTTGTAGATGCATCTCTATCTAAATACACACATACAATACATATATATGTATATATATGCATATATACATATACATGTGTGTGATTGTGTTCATATATAAATATATATAAAAATATAGACAATATATGTTGGTAAAAAAATCTTGGGTAAAAAATACATAGTAGTATTTCCTGTCCATAATCTTCTTTTCAGTAGGTTATCCCATTCACACTCATTCTCCTCACAGAATAAAATTTCAGCCAAAACATCCCATAGTTTCCCACTCAACTAAATTGGGGTTAGGTTTTCCAATTTTTAGTTGAAATTTCCATGTGAAAGAAATATTAAAAAAAATCTTTTCCCTTTTTTTTCTGGAGAAGAGTAAGTCTGTTGCAGAAAGCATATCCTCTGCATTTCTCCTCCTCAAGAACACAGATGTGGAACTAATAGTTAAGTTTTAAAGCACAAATATCTTTAAGGCCAACCAAATTAAGTTTTTGGAAATTGCTTTTGGAATGGCTGCTGAGTTATGACAGGCTCTTTCTGAAAGCTCTGGCAGACAGCCTCACACATTTTCCTTTTAAGATGGTTTATGATTAGAGCTCTGGGTGTAAATCAAGGAAAAAAGGTGACAATTTTCATTGGCTGGGACTGAAAATAATCAGGTTCTCTGTGGTACACCAAGATAAATACATAGGTAAGAAAAGTATCAAACTGCATATTTTCACTATTAACAGTGATTTGACATTTTCAAGCAATAGAAGATAAATGAAAACAGAAATATGTGGTGTGCTTCACCATAAGAATGAAGCAGGAAATAAAAGTTTTACAGATCTCCTGTCTGATGTGTTTATAACAGTATTCAGCTACTACCTGGTGTGCTTTTCATCAGTAAGCTTCAAAGTACTTTTCAAAGCAGATAATCTTTAGGGAGATTTGGGAAAAATCCAGCTAAGACAAATTTTGATCAGGTTCTGCATAGGAAGGAAAAACAAAACAATTTGATTTCCTGCAGCTTTCCAAGGCATCGGGTGAGTTTTTCACAGAAAGTACAAACTACACCTCAGTTTTTTATGGTGCAGCACTTTGTGTTGGCACAGGCACCACAACCCCCTGAAACATTGTCTGAGAAGGAACTTACAATTTGTTCACTCCTTCTTTAAAGCTGCTGTTGATCCATACAAGACTGTGTGGAAATAACTCGGGTTTTAATCAACCAAGACATGAGAGTAGTTAGTGTCTTTACAGGTGTAATGTTCTCTGACTGCACATCTCTGTCATTAATGTAGGGAAAGGTAGGAGGACCTCTCACAAAACTGCTTAGAGGGGATAAATGATGGTCACGATCAGGTCTCACAGGTCAGAATGGGATAAAACTCCTTGAAGGGGCAAAATCATCTCAGTGTTATTTGCCCAGGGAAGCTGTGGCTGCCCCACCCCTGGAAGTGTCCAAGGCCAGGTTGGACGGGGCTTGGAGCCACCTGGCATAGGGAAAGGTGTCCCTGCCCATGGCAGGAGGTGGAATGGGATGATCTTTAAAGTCCCTTCCAACCCAAACCATTCCATGATTCTGTGGTGTCCATGCAGCCCCCAATGCATGGACAGTTCTCCTGGCAGGTTTATCCTGCAAGTTGTGAAATCCTGTTTCTTTGTTCAAAGTCTGAATATTTTATTGCTCACATCAAAGAACTGAAAGGTGAGAAAAACCAAACTAAAGCCATTCCCTAAGGTCCTTGTNTGACCCCAGAGGTGCCCTCCTCTCCTAAGATATATGACAGTGTCCCTTAAACTTGTCCTAATGGAGTAAAGGAGTATATTTCTGCTGAGCCTTTACACTGCAGGGATGGGATACATTAGTGATGGTGGCCTCAGTGCTGACTCTGTGCTGCAAATAGAAACTCAACCAAAATCTCCATATTCATTTCACAAAGGTCAGCGAACAGACATCATTGCAATATATCTTTTAAGCCTAAGAGATTTGATTTTATATTGTATCATTTTAAGTTTATGTCAATTTACTTCTCTGAAATCAGGTCGGCACTGAAATCAGTGGAGTTAGAAATGACATAAAGCTGGAAGAAAGTAGTGGTGAGTCATGACTTTTATTTTCAAATAGAGGAGCCAAGTGTTTATGGTGGTTTCACTGTGAAGCCAGAATAAAAGGGGAGATTTGGAGTGGGTTTTGATGTCTTGTCTGAACCTGTAGCTCAGCTGGCAAGAATCCATGCAAACCAAACCCAAAAGGCAACACGTGCACATATCCCAGCTAACAAAACCTGCTGGCTTTTACACGGCTTAAGCTGCAGGGTCGTTGTCATTTGACATATTTTCCCTTGGGAAGTGTTCACAAAAATTCTGCAAGTAGTCAGAGAGTGTTTTCAGGGAGGAATGGCTGCACAGAAGGAATGCAATCAGAAAAGATCTGCTCCTTTACACAGCAGGTAAAAAGAGAATTCATCCAAACAAAACACCCTGAAAACAAAAGAAATATTCTCTTCACCGGTCTGTGATTTCACAAATTGGTCAGACAACTGCCCAGCTTCAAGCCTGAACTCCTTCTGTGGGTTGTTGTCTTTCTGAATTGGTGGTAAAACCTCCAGCCTGTATGCACTGAATCCATACATTTAATGATGTGCAGGGGAGCCTGGCAGCTCTCTGCAGAGCAGCCCACAGGTGTTGTCCCCTTTCAGTCACACAGGTGTGACTGAGGGATGAACACCAGTGAGCACTGAGTCAAAATCCCCCCAGTGCTGGCATATCTCCTGGAGAGGGATGGAATTCCAAGCCCTTTTTTACTCCTCTCAAACACACTGGTGTGCTGGCCTCAGAACACTGCAGTAAAGAGGGCAAGTGTTGGCCTGATGTACCATGCACTCAGCCATTCTGTGAGCACTCAGTGTGTTCTGAAGATTGTGCACTGATTCACACCATAGCAGTAAATCTGGATCAGTACAGGCAGAAGCCCTCAATGTTTTGGGGAAGGAAAAAAAAAAAGCTAACTTTTTTTCACGTTTCTGGATGGAAACTCTCTTGCATTCCTTCTCTCATACACCCAAAACACAGTGTGAATGTTAATATAAAAACAACTTACATGAAATTAATCTTTCCCTTATAGTTTATGATAATTATTGACTTAGACTTGATCTTGTCTTTGCCATCCTAAGACTGAGAAATATTTTATAGGTGTATTTTTACCCTAGAACTCTTCTATAAAAATTCTACTGTAATTGTTGTATAAAGGCAGAAACCCAGGAGCAAATCTTTCCTGAAAACAGAGAAGACTGAGGCAGAGATGTTTAGAGAATTGGGAACTGCCAAATCACAGCCGTGCTCTTTTTCCCTTGGAAAATATGCCATGCAAATTGTGGAGTCCAGCAATACTGCCAAGGGAACAGTCTGAAAGCTGTGAAGGCTGCAGCTATGGCTGGACACCACCTGGAACAAAGAACTTGCTCATGTGAGCAAGGATTGGGGAAGCATTTGGTCAGGGTGGCCCTGGAATGATCAAGAAATGGGCAGATGTGGTGTGTGGGGACAAGGTTTAGGGGTGGACCTGGCAGTGTTAGGTTGATGGCTGGACTCAAAGATCTTAGAGATCTTTTCCTTAAAGATTCTATGATTTTATCAGAAATTTTTACTCATTCACATAGTGTCATGGGAGAAAATAACATTAAAGCAGGAGTGTTTTGTGGAACATAAATATATTGAGCTGGCAAATATAGAACTGCATGTCCAACACCCATTTTTTAAAGTACTTTCATAGTGGCAGCTTAAATTAACAACTAAAACCCTTAAAACCCCACACCAAAACTATTCCAGGTGCTAATTCTCTATTACAAACATACCCAGACTGCTGATCCCATCATATACTTTAGATAATTAGTTTAAATGTACTGCTAAGTAAAAGTTTAGATCCACGTTCCCTATGCAGCTAATCAAGAGAGAGAGGTTACAAGGGAATGCTGCAATGCAGAGCACCTAAAATTTGCTAATGTGAATTAGGAGAGTGACAAAAATTCAAAAAGATCCTTTGGAAAGAGGAATCGTCTGTCACACAGGCAAAAAAAAAAATGAAGATACAGCACTAAAGGGAAATTATTGGTAAATGAACACCACATCCAGGGGCTGCATCTTTCCAACTTTGGACAGGAACCAGAAAAAAAAAATTTGGCATATCTCTACACTGAGCAAAAGAGAAATGGCAAAAAAAAATCCAAGACAATAAGAAGGTGCCGGAAGCTTCGTAGTTGTGTGGATTGTGTGTTCTTTTTTGTAGGAACACTCAGAACAGAACCTCTATCTTGTAATGTTTTCCTCCTCAGGAGGAAATAAGACAGGGAGAGGCTTTTCATAGAGATGCACTGCTAAAGAAGATGCTGTGAAGGAAAGCAAAGTAGTTGAGAATAAATTATGTTGCACTTGCTGGCCTTCTTTTTGTTTATTTGTTTAAATTCTCAGGTGATTTTTTATTTTATACCAGATCAGCCTGAAATATGAAGCTATACAGTTGTAAGGGCCAAAAAAAAAGCAGGTTTTTGTATTCTTTAAAGTAGGTTCAGTTATTTGCATCATCCATAAGAGGTTTTTGTATAATGATGATCTATTTTGGGACTCCACAGCTTGCCTGGTCAATATATCCCAGTGTATCTTAGCCCTGACAGTCTTTGTGCTCCTAAGATTTAACCCCAAATTTCCTCACTATGAATGACACAAACTGCTCTTGTCTTTCCTTTCAAGGAGATGGAGAAGTGATAATTGCTTCTCTCTGCTGAATTGTCCTAAGGATGGATTCTGTAAAGCTGTGTTCTGTAAGCAACACTGGGCTGTGCATAAGTCTTGTAAATGTCTCAAAGGTAACATCAGACAGAGCAGAGACCAGGGCAATTTCCTTTTTTCTTTTTTTTTTTTTTTTCCCCCTGCATATTTGAGGATTATTTCTATTTGCATTTTTGGTATTCAGGTGTTAAAACTGATGTCATAAGATGTGCCTCAGTCACCATGAAAAAACATTGTATGTGATTCTCACCTCTCTGCTCCCTTGGTTTTTATGATGTTATGACAACTTTCAATTTATTTCTCACTCTGAGTTCAATATTTTCCATCTTATCTTATGCCAGATCTCTCCTGCCCTGTTGCTGCTTGTTCCCACAGGGCTGTGAGATCCCAGAGGATCTACAATTTCTCTGTGAATACAGATTAAAATGCCAGTTTGTGCATTCATCCCTAGTGCTTGGATTTTCCCCCCTTTATTTTCAAATTAGATTTTTGTTTGCTCACAGTTCCTGCAAAAGTGAGTAGAGTTGCAAATGTCGAGAGAATTATTCTTTCGGTTTTGTTCCAATTCTTTTCTTCAGTTTGTTTTTGTTTTGTCTTGGTTTGCTTTGTTTTGCTTTATTTACCTTTCCAACTCCTCATCTACAGCACTGCAAAGATTTTGATATGGCACAATAAACTCCCCCATGTAACTCAGATCACATGAGCCCTGTAATGCAAGATGTTGCAGGGCTGAGTTAGAAATAGAAATGTCAGCCTTACTCTCCAACTTGCTGGTGTACACGAAAACCTGTCCTGCCTCTTCCCCTCATTACCAGGTAAATGAAATTGAGTGGGAAAACTGCAGGAATGGGCTGCAGAGAAAAAACTGTTATTGAGGCTGGTGGTCACGACCTCACAAAAACACAGTGTGACTCATCTCTGGGAAAAATGAGGATCCAGCAAGAGGAAATTGTCACAAATGCAGGGTCACGCTGGAGAGGCAGGAGTTATCACTTGATTTGCAGGGTTGAGGTGCCATGGTCATGACACCTCCTGCTGGTACGTGGATCAATCATTCCTGCACAGCACAGCAGCAGCTGCAGGTTCCCCAGGGCCAGAGCTGGGTATCACAGGAAATAAAGGACATTTCACTCCATCTCCAGGAATGATTTCACCAAGAAGTTTCTTTAAACAGCACAACACCGATGTAGTAACAAACCTGACTGAAATTCCCTTTCAAGATTTTGAAAGACTGCTGGAATTTTTCCTCTTCCTTTTCCAACAGGAAAAACCTACACAAGCTTCTGTACAAGACTGTGCCAGTGGTTCCAGTGCAGCTGGACCAATTTTCCTGTCCCAAAGCACCTGATATACTGCCAGCAAATCTTTATGCCTGTATTATAAACTCATTGTCCTCCTGACTGTGAGCAGGATGAGAACATATTTTAGATGTAAATATTTTTAGCATAATATTGAAAGTTCTCTCTCCTTTACCTGCAGACACAGTAAATCTTTTTAAACTACATCCAGACAACAGGACAGAATTTACTACATTCCTGCTTAGCCAGGTGCTCCTTTTTTAAGGGAGGTGTTAGAATAGGAGGCAGCACTTGTCAGCAAAGTGCATAACTGAATCAGAAATATTAATTCATACATCCTTCGTTAAAATGGATGGTACTGCAGTGAAGCATCTGTGCTGGCAGATATCTCCCGCTCTCTGTAGCAACTGAGTAACAGATCCTCTCACAGTGTAACAGGAAGACTTACCTGAAAGCAGAACTGAGATGAGGGTTAAAAGAGAGTACAAGCTTCTGGTTTCTGTCCCAGCCATGTTATTAACTGCAAAATCAAGCTGTGTTTTCATCTAGGTCTTGTTCTGGGCTCCTCTCTGCTTACATCACTGGGAACATATGAAACACAGCAGTTTCCTGATGAGAAGCTCACAGAGAAGAGTAATGACAATTCCAGGAAAGAAATGCCCCTCCTGTGCTGAAAGCTGCACCAGGCCCCGACCCCTGACTCCAGCAGTACCAGGAATATTGGCTGTGCAAATGAATATTGATCACACAAACAGCAACCAGGATGTTTAGGTTCTGTCACGATTTCAGCACCATGCGGTGAGGAGAGGTGAGCACCAGAGAAAACAAAGAGCTTTACCAAGCAGGTGAAGTTACTGCCTGCTGAAACACTTGGGATGATGTGAAGATCAATACACAACACTCAAAGGGTTCAATGCACAGCTGGGTATTTATGTGAACACTAAAGGTCGGTGTTCTTCAGTCCAGAGACAGGCACAGGTTGTGCAAACACCACCCAGGAAAAATCCAGGAGCAGGGGACCAGAGGAACTGTGGGTCAGTCCTGCCCAGTGCTCACTCACACCCCCTGGCCTCCCCCCAGGACAGAAGGACGGACAGCAGCAAAGGCAGCAGCAACTCAGAGCAGCACTGAGCAGCCCAGCCCTGCTTGGTTCCTCCTCCTCTGCTTCCCTGGCATCCCGAGGTGGAGCAAAACACTGAGAGGCAGTACTGCTGATTTTCACAGCCCTGCCAATAGAATTAGTAAGATCCTTGTGAGCCCATTGTCTGCAGATACAAGATATCTTATGGGCTTAGGAGGAAGGTGATTTTGCTTTGTTCCAGAGGAGGAACATAGGCAGACTTTAACAGAACGTTGAATGGACAGCCTTTCCCAGAAGTTGTTCTTCTACCTCTAACCAAGAGCAGCATCTGGGTTTTTTCCTCCTCCTGCATTTGTGTGAGAAGCTGAACACATTCCAGTTAATGTGGTTCATTGGTTAATCATAAGGCTTCCATCAAGTGAGGAGATATCTCCCTGAAAATTACCCACTGGGGGAGTGGAGTGAGAACTTTGCTGAGGGATAAAAAGTACATTGCATGGGTTGTGGAAGGAAAGGTAAGCTATTAAGGAGAATATAAAGACCTGAATAAGTTGGAATAGTTTAAACTGCAGACCAGTGTTTCTTCACATATAATCCAACCATTGTGAAGTAGGCAAAAATACAAAATGTTTCCCTCTTGCTTTAATATAAGGGTAAAAGTACAAAAAATAGAGCAAAATATGAAAATATGTAAAATAAAGCTTCACAGGTGAGTGCATAATGCAGTCTGCTTGTTCTTGCTGCTCTTTGAAGAGATGTGGATCCAAAGAGCCTCCCTAAATGCCTTGGACTGTACAGGTAAGCATTCTGATTTTTAAATAATTTTATAACTATATTGGACAAGATTTATAATTTATAATTTATAATGGACAAGAACAGGTATTCCTGACAGTTGTCCAAGCTCTTCCTCTCTCTAGCTAGAACTGGAATTTAAGAACAGATTTAATTGCTTTGTTCAGCAATGTCTTCTTTTGACTTTGAACAGTGCTAAGAAACCATAAGAAAGACAAAAGCAAAAGAATTAACCAGGCTTTCCAAAATCTAGGTCTAAAGACATAAAGACTGCAAAGTGAATATAGAATCTTGTCTACCTCATTAATGCTGTATTTTTTTCAGTAGAAAAAATCAGAAATTATTTAAATAAGTTTGATCTAAATGGAAAGAGTCTCAAAATTTCTAAAAACCAAATCCAAACCAAAGATAAAACAAACCCAAACCAAAGGCAAAACAAACCTAAAAGTTTTCTTAGACAATTAAAATAAACGCAGGCATTTGCTATTTTCAGGAAAAGAGGCAGGCACAGGCTGCCTGGTGCATGGTGGCTCTATAACTGGCTTAGGTAGAGTCCTTTGGAGTGAAAGTCTTCCCTGCATAATGGGAATAACCCAGAAACCAGACAGCCCTGCCTTTGAATAATTTCCTGGCCTCATACTTCAGAAACCAATGACAACTTGAAATCCTGGGGTACCTGGAGTGACCTTTGAAAATTCATTCCTTGCAAGTCAAACAGATGGGCACAGAACACTCTGCTATTTTGGAAAACATTAGTTTAAATCACTGCTTCAATAAAACATTGCCTTTATTGCAAATCCTCGTTTGCCTATGAATACACACCACACAGCATTCAGGATCAGCTCTGGCTGTAACAGGAACTGCTCTGTTTTCTCCCATGTTTTCAAATTCCAAAATAAGATAAAAAAAAGAGAGAAAAATTACCTAAAGCACGATGAAAGCTATTTAATGGTTTGCTAGGAGAACAGATATCTGTAGTCAGAAGAGCAAACACCAGCTGAGCTGGTTTAAAAATTAGGTTGCTGTGCTGCTTGGCACAAGTCTCACACTATCACATACAAAAAGTCTGCCATGAAATTGGCATTTCTGGAGTGTTTCTATAGCACCTACAGGCATATTCATGCATGACACTTTCTTAAGGTGAAGCCTTAGCAAATATGTCCTTTGCCCAATTTAGAACTAAAGATCTGCAGAAAGGCTCTGCAGAGAATTGAAATTTCCAGCATGCTGCTTCACCCCCAGGCCTGTGCTGCTCTCCCTTCTCAAACACTCTCCAGCATCTGATGTGCCACAGGTGAAGAGAAGCCCTATTAATCAACCACAAAGTACATTAAAGCACCTAAATAACTTGTTTATACAAATGATCTGCTCCACTGTAAGCGATGAGGTCAAGAGTCCCATTTGTTGTGCGGTGCCGTTTTATGGATGTGGCAGGAGGCATCGCCAACTGCGGCTTTGTCACGCTCTGCTTCCCATCCCTCCCAAGGATCATCACTCCTGGGCTGTCAGAGGCCCTGAATCTCCCAGGGCAAGCTGTGTGTTTGATGGAGCTCTGCCTCGGCCATTCATCATGCAGGAGTTAAATTTCCTCTGCCAGTATGGAGATCCTGCAAGGGCAAGGATGCGTTATCCATTTTTATTGAGGGAACGACAGCAGGAAAGTGGGTCAGTGTGAGGTTGCCTTAAAGCAGCTTCTTCAAAATTAAAATGATACTGACTAGTCAAATTTCATAATGTGATTTAACTTTCCATGTCCTGTTACATACCAGGTCCCAAGGACTGATCTTTTTTTTTTTTTCTAAAGTTCCTCCCTTTCTGAAAGTATAATATCACTTCAGGCAGAAAAAGGAGGATTTTAAACAGGATCCCATGACAAGGTCATTGGCTATGGCAATAAAAAGAGATTTTCCAGGTTCTTGCAGGTTTTGGAAAACATTTTAGAAAAACAACTTTACTGACAGGGGCATTTAGTAATCCCCTAAACTACCAATAGCCATTCAAGTTGTCAAACAGGTGCAGAGACTAAAACAAAGCAATATGAAAAATGTCAGGCATTGCAACTTAACATTCCTGTATTCATTAAGTGCAAGAATAATAAAAAAACGTTATGAAAACTCAAATCAGCTTCAATAACATCAAAATTCAACTTATAGAATTATGGATGATCAGTATTAACATAAAAAGATTTCTGAGGGAAGAGACCCCTTTGATCTATCAGACAAAAGTATAATGAGGCACTCTGGCTGGAAGCTTGAGGGAGATATATTCAGAACAGAAATATGGGAAACATTTTAAGGATTAATGAAATTAACCATTGGAATATTATACTTGGGTGTACAGTGAATATTTCATCCCCTGACATTCTCGAATCAGTAACTTTCCAAAAGAAATGCACTCACACATTTACAAATTGCTATGAGTTTGATACAGGAATCATCTTGGTAAGGAGGAAAATAAATAGGCAGATGTGGAATATCTGTTAGATAACTGTTCATAGGTGCAACATCCTTTTACTAATCCAATTCTTTTTTTTCCTTGTACATTTTCCCCATTACAGTCATGAGAACAACTGCCCATGTTTTTGGGTTTGGGTTTTTTCCATCACTCCTTACCTACAGCAACAGAAGAATTGTTAATTCTGTTGAAGATATTTCACCATCAATGAAGGAGCTGTGGTAAGTGATAGAGGTTTTTTGTGGGGTTACTGTTCCGTGACACCAAAAATAGCAACTGACATTTGGTACTGGGGATGATGATACACAGACCTTAGAGGATGTAATTTTTGTTTCCAAGACAGAGTAACTATTTTGAAGGATGGGCTTGGGAGGTAGAGGTATGGTAAACAACATCTGCAGTAGTTCAAATTAAGGCATGTGGATATCATTCAAACAGAATCACTTAAAAAGTTGGATTTCCTCCTCAAAGAATGATTTACTGGTGAAATTCACTTCCACTGAAGACCTTCTGCCTCTCTTCCTGTTGAGCATTTGAATAATCTCAGCACACAACATTTTCATTTGCAGCCTGGGAAGTTACACATGGAAGAAAATTCATGTGTTGCAAATAAAATGCTTATTTTAATGTGTATTCTTTCTTAAATTATCTTTAATTTTGCACTGAGATACAGGCCAACACCAAAGAAATCCCACAAAAATAAAAGGACAATTTAACCCTACCTGTAGGTGATTTCCCCATGTACAAATCTGTGTATATTTACATGAAAAACATTGAAATTGGCTGCACTCAGGTTGAGTGCCACGAAAGACAAACAATACATTATCCTTGATTTACTTATATATCTGATCAGAAATTCACGTGTCACAGAGAAAAAGAGAGTTTTAATATCCCCAGACATGACAGGAAACAGATGAGAACCAAATGTGGAACTGCTTATTCTGGGGAGGATTTTTTCATTTTGCTTTTTTTCCTCCTTGCCCCTGTAAGCTGTTCTTGGACCAGAAGCAGCACTTGAGAGGGTCACAGGCTTGAACTGCTTTCTCTTTACATATTTCAGTTCATGTTTGTTTGAGTGGGAAAACACTGAATCTGCTGATCCCAGGGTTGAGCAGGCTTAGATTGATGCCTCTATTCTTTGTGCCAGCGAGTGACCTTAATTCACATATTGCATCTATTTTAATATATGGTATTATTTACTGCACTGACTCAGTGTAGTACTTTTTAAATATTTATGAAAGCAACCTTTACACACATAGAACTGATGTTTATCCTTTGGCTGGTGCCAGGGAATGAGCAGTGCATGGCTTGAACAATGAGTTTGGATTATGCAGAATTTATTGCTTTTCTTTTTTATCTCTTTCATGCCACAGACAGAAGCTTTCATCTGTTATAAAGTACAATACTGCTTTCTCCACATGATATCATTACTGCCTTACCAGATCTTTTTATTCTTAACCCACCCTGTCATTCCTGGCTTTGAATCTCCCTTTATGCATCTACATATCCCATTTTTTGCCAATAGAACACAAATATTTTATTTTTTTCTTGATGTCCCATGTTCTACTAATATTTTAAGAGTGTCATGCTCTATTTAAGTGTCAGGATGAAGACATCTAGTGTAATCTCTTTTTCCTGTGAGTGCTTCTGACTTCTTTTTTGTCTGTATAATTCTGTCTTGCAAGGAGCCTTTTGCAACCTAATGTTCTTAAGAACACTGGAGATGAAAACAGCTCATCTATGGCATTACAGAGAAATGAAACTGGCACTGGGTGAATGGCTGGGGAAGGGAGATATTAGAAGGAAAAAAGAAGTAACCTAACCACAGTGAAGCAGTCAAAAGCTTATAGCTGAAGTGAGGGATAATGAATTAAAAATGAGTAATATGTGTTTCTTCTGAGCAAGGTGAATTCTGGTTGGAGCCTCCAGACTGGCAGTCCTGAAGGATTTGTCTGTGAAAAGGATGCTGAGACTGGAAAAGTGCACGTTTTTCCTCACCACTGGGCACTCCACCTGCTCAAGGGAGGTTTTCTGCCTGCATTCAGTCTGTCTCTTGGGGATTTGGATCTATCAGGCATTGATCAGAAACAGTCAATTTATTTCATATAAAATCACCTTCAAGTTGTAAATGGTGGTGGTTATTTACATCCCACTTCACAAGCTGGTGTCTCTGAGGTGATGCTGAAATTTTGCTGAGGTGCAAAGAAATAGAAATAAAGTGAATAACAACAACAACAATAATAAAAATAATAACAGCAATAATATATTACTTTATTTAGGAGGAACTGTGGGAATAAGCATCTCAGGGTGATAGAAATAAATGTGGGTGATATTTGAAGAACACAATTTTAACTTTACCTATTAAGTTTGTTTGCCAGGCTGGTGTTGGACATTTCAACAGAATCTATTGACAACAACCCCTCAAGTTTTAACATTTCACCATAAAAATGTAAAAATGCCTGATATACTAAAATCACTGCCTGTGTATAGAACCCAGGAGCACGGTGAAGCAGTGGTAATAATCACATCAGGAGATCTACATTTGACAGGCTGAAACTATGGATAATTATTTCATTAAATTTGCACAGCTGTGAGTGCTGCTGTTGCTCACCAGTCCTGTGACCATTTTCCAGATTCAACTGGTCCTTTCAAATCCCTTCCCTTTGGGAAGAACAAAAATGTTTTACATGAGGCCTAAAAAGCCCCAGATGCTTTTCCTTGACCTGCTGGATCACAGCTCTGCACAGCTGATTATTCCATTGGCAAAAACATAAAAGAGACAAGCTGAAGAAACATATTTAGAACTAAAATCTTGAGTTAGAAAAAGAAAAGTAATCTGTCCATGAATTTGTAAATATTCAGTAAATGTAAAATTTGTAATAATTATTACAGGACAGTAATCTGTCCTGTAATTTGTAAAAAGCTATTAAGGGAAGTACAAGCTATTGTTCATTTTTATTTGTTCTGTTTTATTCCTTCTTTCTGTTTTGGTAGGAAAGGAATCTATTTAACAACACAAATCCATTCTACATTTACATAAAATCATTCACAAACTTGATTTTTGACCCCAGAATTAAATATAACTTGCAGTTAGGAACTACTGGAATATTATTTCTGTAAGTAAATATGTACTGGATGAATTATTAACTAGTTTATGAGTAAAAATAATCAAAAGCAATAAATTGATAGTAAAAGGCCTACACAGCAGAAATCTTTGATTCTTCCTATTCTTGTAAAACTTCCATCACCATGCAGATAATTTTTGAGAATTTGGGATAATAGTTATTCATTCTGCAAGCAGAGTCATTTGTTATAGCTAAAAGAACAAGGACATCTAGAAAAACTGTAAATTCCAGAATCACAAATAAAACAAACTCAAAGTTTCCCCTTTTCACATATTCACCTTTTGGTTTCTTTAACTTGGGGAATCCACAAACTTAATCATAAAGCTTTCCTCTGGTCTGCAATATTTGATACTTCTCTAATTTTTTTTTTGTCTTGTTT
Source organism: Nicator chloris (assembly GCA_013400495.1). Lineage (NCBI taxonomy): Eukaryota > Metazoa > Chordata > Aves > Passeriformes > Pycnonotidae > Nicator > Nicator chloris. The sequence continues at coordinate 34,527 of WAAE01017940.1, read as the reverse complement.
GGTTTTTTCTTTGTTGACTTCCTATAACTGAAGCCCTGTAGTGACACAATCACCAAAATTCCTCACAATTTCACACTGTGTACTCCAGCTGTGCCTGTTTTCACAAACACAAACACAAGTTCAAAACTATATTTAACCATAATCCTTTGAATGTGCAAGGCACGTAAATCATAGTGTGCTACTCACTTTGAACAGTTTACCTAAAATTAAGAATGTTTTGCCAAAAGAGTACCAAGTAAAGCCTCAGTTTCTTGTATCCAAAGCCTATTCCATACAAAACTAAGGTTTATTGACTAGAGGCACAACATTCATAGATTCTGATCTCTCTGCTGGTGGCTTGGGGTGATTCTGCAAAAACAAAACAAAACAAAACAGGGTTAATTAGAAATCTAGATGACATTGGAATATGGTATCATATTTAAAGCAGTATCTGCTTCAGACAACTTTGCTCTCAAAGGTTCTGGCGAGAGAAAAGAATGGCTAAAGCCTGAAAATTGAGCTCTTTTCTCTTTTTTCACTTCATGACTGATAAAAAATGCCATCAACTGTCTAGGAAAGCTTAGGAAACAAGGAATTTTTTTATACAAAATCTAAGCATCATCGGAAATCATCATTACCTGGGCTGCCATAGTGAACAGTACTACTGCTGAAGCAACTATATAAAAAACCAAATAAGTTTCCCTGAAGCTGAGACCCAAGCCTTGCAATTTCCCTGTCATATGCAAGATTATCATCTACTCATAAATATCCTACAGGGAAGCCAAGGGATCTCAGTCTGGTCACGTTTTATGGGTATGCACCATATGGATGAAGGGGAAATGTCTACACTGACAAAAGAAATCACTGAACAAACAAAATGTTATCTCTGGGGTCCAAAGACAGACTAATTTACATAAAACATGAGTTGCACAGTTTAAGAAGGTTAATTTAGCATTTCAAAACTTTATCCAAGAACATGATCAGTTCCATAAGCTGAAGTCTCCAAGATTAAAAGGCTTTTTAAGTGATATTAGCAGGTTTAACCAGAAGATTTTAGGGAATTAATATAGCATCACTGAATAAATTCTATGAACAGTGCATTCTAGCTTTAGATTCTTTAAATGTAACAAAAAAGGCTTACTGATAGTGAATGCTTTGGCAAACCAGAGCCCTGCTCTTATGGAAAATGACCCCAAAGTTAATTGCAAGCATAAAATATTTTGTAGCTCTTGCCAAATATTTGCCTAAGAGGTGTCTTTGCTTTGGATAAACTGCTTAACATCTCTCTCTGCTTTTACAATTCATATATAAGTACCCATAAACCATAGAAATATGGATAAATTAACCAAATAGTGATCTGAATCCATATCTGAGTACACTCAGAATGAGAGGGCTGTGTTTTCATGTTTGCTTATCACTAAGTGTGATTAATGATATCAGTGAATCTGAGAAGGTGTGAAGGTCTACTGATGCAAACAATGCAAAAACCTTTGAGCCTTGTTGAACCTGCCCTAATTATCTGATCCATAACTGGGTTGGAAATTTGATAAACAAGCTCTCCCAGGAAAGCTTCAAATTTCAGTTTCCTAATATATTTTTCAATGCCCTATTTAATGTAATTTCCATGCTTAGTATCTTTAATTCGTTTTCCTTTTGAACTTCATCCTTTGGGAGAATATTTTTTAATTATATACACTAACAGATCAGTGTGTTTGGACATGGAAGTTTTATCCTTTCCTCTGGTATTGTTACAGGTGCATGACACAAAGGTAAATAAATGTCATCTAAGTCCCAAAGGACCATCTAGTCTGGATTTTTGGGCCAATCTTTGCTCCTGAAAGAAAGACAAATTAAGATTGCTAGGAGTGATATGAAGAAAGAAAACAAAGGGTCAATAGCCTTGGCTATAGAAAGTGTGTGAGCCTTCAGCAACACTTTCCAGCACTCACAAAACATCACTTTGGCTTTGGAATCGAGTTCCAAGCTGCTTTTGTATTCTCAGGGATCCACATGTTTCTTTCAGCCTGCCTCAAACTTTGGTTGTGCTGCCAATCTGTGGTTCCTCCTGACATCACCCATCTTCCTCTGCAGAAGAGAAATTCCTTGTCCACACTTCCTGATTCCTCTGCTTCTTGGTATTCTTGACAAGCTCACATGAACTCTTCTCATAGTTTTAGAAGTTTCAGGTTTTTAGATGGCCCAGTCAGATTGTGATATATCACAGAACATTTGATGTCATCAAATTATCTTCTGACAGACAGCAATCACTTTTTATTCGTACTCTTGAATGACTCTGAGGATTTCAGGAGACTGAGGAGTTGTCACAGTTTTTGTAGTTCACTGTAATTATTTCCCATGTTAAGGATTTGTGCTTTGTTTTGAATTTATATTAATCCATTTATAAATTTCAACAATTATGCATGATTAAAGGTCCTTTAGCACTTGGCATTTTCTTCGGAGAGAGTATTTATGTGCTCTAATGAAGTCAGTTCTCAATCTCCTTGTGAAAATCCAAATATTTATCACTCTCTGGCATTTCTTACATCTTCAAAAGCCTTTGTTTGTTCCTGCTGTCTACTCATTTTTCCATCTTTTCAATATTTTTCTAAAATCACTGAGCATTCTCACTGAATACACAGTATTCCAACACTGGGCTCACAGATGTCACAGGAAAGCTACTGTTAAATTTCATTTTCAGTGAATTAATCCCTGCTTTGCACATCAGGAATCACAGTCACACCATTGCACAGAAAGCTTGATTTTCTTGACTGTAAAACTCTTAGATCCTTGTAGTTCCTTACATTTCCAGCACTCATTCTGCATGACTGACATTCATTGCTCCGTGGTCTCTGCTGCTTCACTCAGCTATGCTGACGTGATTTGTTTGAGAGATACAAAATTATCACATAAACAAAGCCCTTCACGTGACTGGTGCATCCATTTTTTATTGAATAGAACACCAATCCTTGGGTCATCTCCAGATTCCACCAGGAGCAAATTCAGGTCTCTCTCTGGGTGACTGATTGGCATATTCCCCATCTCTCAGGAATATTTGCTGTGAACACCTCCATCTCAGGATTTTCTTTCACCTCAATCTTTTTGACTGTGAATTTAACTTAGAAGATCTCCAGGAGTTCCTCCTCGGTCTGACAGGAGAACAGCACAAGGGATGAAGCATTTGTTGAGGTCTCTAGGTAACACCACAATGATGGATAACTTCACATTTGCACTTCTATAAAGACTAAGAAGAATTTTTGTCCTTTCCACTTGGCATTGCTCTGACAAACCAAACCCATCAAGCACTCTCCTGGATGAAGTTATGTATGATATCAATAAATACACAGAAGCACATTTGCTTCACCATTGCAACCCTTGAATGCTTCAGAGAGACAGCTGCATCAGCAGCAGCTGAAAACAGGTGGAGTCATGACTACTTACATTTTTTCTGAATTAAATTTAGTTCCATTAAAAGTCCATCAAATGCTGTATCATTGCAGTCATGAGGTAAAACTTAGGCCTGGTAAAGATTTTTTTCCTTTGTTCCATAATTTTGTCATTTACACCTCAGTCATCAGAACACACAAATGACCTTACAGATATGCAAGTCACAGAGAGCATCTGGCAGCTTTGTGCTCAACCACCCTTCACAGCAGGTATCATTCACAAAATAATATAAGCACACCTTGGGGCACTGCTGCTTGCACCAGCAGCTGCATCAATCTCTCCATAAGGAATACAGATTTTCATGGATTTTAGTTGGCTATAAAACTTACTTTCATACTGGTGCTGCCTGACTGTCGTGAAGTTTTTAAAACATATTTTAAAATAGAAGATAAAACTGACAGATTTCAAAGAACAAGAGCACCAGCTGCATGCAAGTATTGAAATCAGGCAAGTTCTTGAATTCAGTGCACAGCCTGAGTTATAGGATATTTTATTATTTATTTTCTAGGCAAAGTGATAAAATTATAGAACAACAGGATGGTTTGGGTTGGGAGGGACCTTATAAATCATCCAATTCTCACCTTGTGCCATGGGCTGGGACATCTTCATCTATCCCAGGTTGCTCCAAGCCCCTTCCAGCCTGGCCCTGGACACTTCCAGGGATCCAGAGGCAGCCACAGCTTCCCTGGGATGTTTATTCATGTTTTGTTATCAGCTGTTCTCAGTCACTGAGTAATTTTACATTTGCTACAACAGGGTGGCTCTCTTGACTGCCATGACCTTGATTTGTCCAGCAAAAGTGGGGTCCATCAGACTGAACCTGAATTTGCTTCAGTAATTAGGACACTGATTAGATCTGCCCTGACTGTGACCTTAACAGAGCCCTAAGAGCTATTTGGTGGAGGTGTCTGCTCACCAGTTCTTTATAATGTTATTTTTTTCAGATCTTTATGGCTGCCATGGAGTCTGTGAATTCAGTTCGTTTGCCAAACCCACCTGGTGTCACTTGGGACACTCGAGGACACTCAGTGTGGCTTGCAGCCAGGAGTCCAGAGGATGTGTGTTTTTCTCCACTCTGTCTAAGCTTGAGGAGATGCCACAGCTCTGCTGCTGTGTTTGGAGTGGTTCCAAATCCCTGGTTTGCAGCAACTGCCTCCAGACTCTCACAGACATCCACTTTTAGATGTAGCAGAATCTGCAAGCTGGGGCCCATCCCAAAATTTGAATGTTTCTCCTAAATCAAGAGAAGTACTAAACTGTACAATGATAAAAATAGCAGGAACTTTTGGCCTAATTCTGGTTATAGCCTGATTTTTGAGTCAGGAAGTGTTTTAGTGTTCATTTTTCCACACTGAATATGTGGAACAGGAGATATTCCCAATACAGACTAGTGTTCATTGCTTAGTTAAAAAGCTCCACTTCCCAGTGGTTGTGTGTTTGCACATTTATTCTGGTTGGGGTAACTAAAAAGGAGTCACCAGCAGATAGAAAAACACCATTTATTTGTTTTTCCTGAATGACCCATCTTCCTGGGACATATCTGAATAAACCCAGAGTCACAGACTCTTAATGTAACTAGTAAAAAAGAACTTATGCTTAAAAATACTGGAGTTGTGATCAGGATTTTTTTTGCACAAGACTTTTTTCTGGGTGGCTGCATGGCTGGGATTTTGCCCAGAAAGTCATGACACAAATGAGCTTCAAAGTCACATGTGAATAAAGAGATAAGAGACAAGGTTATTTTGGAGAGTTGAAAGCAGGGCATTGCTCTTCCCTATATAAAATCACAGTTCAGCAAATCACCCTATTGGGGTCTGGAAGAAAAGTGTTTCTTTCCTTTCTTTCCATTCTCTTCTTACTTGCCTCTCTATAAAAATCCTCCAAAACTTCCCTGAAGTTAATGAAATGTCACCAGAGTAAAAGGAATCAATTTCAGGCCATTTATGTTGTCTCACATTTGATCTTCTTGATGTTTTACTTGTCTTTGTCTTCCTTTCTTATTTCCCAGGAGAACAAAATAAGCAGGATCAGAGCCCAGTTCGTCACTGGATTTTTTACGCCAGCATAAAGGCATTTATTTCTGTGCTTTATGCAGGTATGAAATTTGATTTATAATGTTTGGATGTGCACATCCACAAAGTGATAAGTTACAAAGGAAGCATGTTAGAGAAAAGGTAATGAGATGAGATTCATGATGCTATTTTTCAACTTAAAGTTTGTTAAGGATTTGTTTCTTATTAAATGCCTGAGAGGCAGTGTATCAAATTTAAGATTTTCAAATTGAAATACAGAAAGATTTCTGTCATAACAACAGCAGATAAAGTATCAATAATTTCTGTTTTGAATGCAATCTGAAATTGAATTTCTTTCATTCTATGACAAAGTTGATAACAGCAAAATGAAACATTCCAATAATGTACATTTCATATTTCTGAGAGTAAATATGATTTCTTTGTTGAACAGCCTGGAAATTGGCACATTTCATGTACAGAGACATTAAAGTGTTAAAGTAAGCAGTGATTTGCAATCAGAGTAGACTAGAACTTCAAAGTAAAATTACATGATTAATACAGTCCACTGCATCTGTCCATTATTTATGCTATCACCTACAGTGTTTCATTCTCTTTTGGTTTTGTTTATGCAGTTTTTATTCATGTTCAAGTAGTTTAAAATGTCAGTTTAGCAATGTATTCCAGACACAACCTAGCTTTGGTATTCCTCAGGTGCAAAACTCCCCTGAAATGTTATTGAATAATCTTTCTTTCTTTCTAAATTAGGTACAAACAAAGTCCCTTCTCCTGAAGTTGGCTGTGCCAGTAGTTACATTCAGCAGTACTGGAATTGTGTCCAGAGGAAAACTCTATTTGGTTTAAGAAAGACAGAAAAAACTTAACTACAGCTATAAGACGTAGCTTTGATTAACTTCTGCAGACAAGATCTGTTTAATATTTTACTAAAAATGTTTCAAAGGAAAACTCAAGTTTGGGGAAAAAATGGAGGATGTATTCTGAATAGGTTTTACCTTTAGAATCCAGTGTGGAGCATAGTCACGAAAAATTAAGTCTTAAGCCTACTTGGTTTGGATAGACTTTGGTGAAGTGCTTTACTCTGAATTTCTAAGGGAGAAGACAAACCACAAGCTTTATCATTCTCATCACCAAAGCATACTTAAATAGTACAGAACAATCATCTGCAAAAACAAAACAAAACAAAAAAACCCAAAACAAACAACAAAAAACAACCTCAAAGGATTTGGAGAAATTATCTGAAGGCATCTGCTCTACTGCCACTTCCAAAAGGTGAATCATTTAGCATTCTGCCAATGCAGACTCTGTAGAAAACTTTCTTTGAATAGCTCTATTCAGCTGGTGGATATATTTTGTTAAACATTTAAAATATATCAAGGAAATTTAACTTGTTTGTTTGTTTGTTTCCCTTGCAGGGCAAGTTACTGTTTCCTTATTTAATATATTCTGGCCCCAAAGGAACTTGGCATTTAAACATGTGCATAACTTTAAACACAAGCTTAAAGGCAATGACTTCTCATGTGCTTGGGTACCTTACTGTGCTGGGACTTACAGGCCTAGTCCAATTTCAAACTGTCTTTTCATTCATTTTAATGAGTATTGGATTGGATGCTGTATGAATTCATTTCACCATTGTCATCTCCCAGTGTTTCTCCCTGGAGACTGAGTGCAAATACTTGAGATTCAACATGTGTTGCTTATCACTTTCAATTAGAAAATATGCCATGTTTCCTATCTTCCTGCTCTTTGAATGGGTGAACACAGGAGGACTTCCCACAGGATGCCTTTCAGATTTAAATCTCACCTTCTAGAGATGCTCATATGAGGATTTGGTTTTCATTTGCTGTGAACATTTGCGCCAGTAAAACTTTATTGTCTGGATATGTGCAGAAAGTACAAAAAGAGCAGAAAAGACGTGAGAATTTGAAATCCTTTGCTGCTAAATCTTTTACATCTTCCACTATGGCTGATGAACAGAGGAGGGTTGGCTGCAAGAAGCAGGCAGAGAATTTAATTTTGCCAGTCACATTTTACAATGGATTAGTTGAAATTTCTCTAAATCCTAGAGTGCTGAGAATTGTAGGAAGGCCAATATAGAAGGAAATCTTCCAAGATCCTAGGATTCAGTTCCGAGCGACAACAGAAACGGCAGCCGGTGCCACACACACAAAGGAATTGAGGGAACTAAATGACAGCTGACAGAAAATGTTTGAATATGCATTAAAGCTGGGAAAGTAGTAAGGCCATTTTCTGTTTAAACTCTCACATTGCACAGATGAGAATTGTTAAAGAGCTGCCACATTCAGCATCGGTGGTTCAATTTCAGTGGTGAGAAAAGTGCCTGTGAAGTGTTGTAAGCATACATGAGTTGTGTGCTAAATGGTTACATTTGATGATAAAACCTGTGAGTAAATACATAAAAATGTTTTCAGAAGAAAAATTTCTCTCCAAGCTGGGATTAAATGAGATAGAGTTTATATTTATCCCTAGGCACAAACTTAACATACCACAAAATTCTATAGAAATAGTTACAAGCCTAAATAATCAGTTCACTTTACAGACAACCTCCTAAATCATGTGGTGAGGATGTTTGTGTCTAAAAATGAAGGAAATTCCCTTCACACTTGAATAATTAGAAGCTGCAGCACAAGGGCATAGTTGTGGAGAGAAGATGAAGATCTGCTTCCGTGGAAATAATATCCTAAAAGCTGGGTTATCAATCCAACAGGACAGATTCCCTAACACAAGAGCTACCCTTTAAATTAGCTCCTGTAAATTAACCAGCTCAACAAAACATTGGCAGGATCTTATCACCATAATGCACAATAAAGTCTACACTATTAAAATTCTACTGAAGAAAACTTAGCGTGAGATAGGGCAGACATGAATGATCATTTAACATTAATCCTGATGACAACCATTTCCACTTTGCTATTGAAATTCCCTCCTTCCTACATTTTCATTTCTAAATACAATGCAAACCACACGCTCTAATCAATCACTTATACATGCACCATAATTTTTATTTAAAGCCCTGTATCTTAGACATATAAGCCAATGAAGATAATTTATCTTCCCTCTTGCTTTCCAGTCTCACTAAAGGACAGGAAAGGTAGAGTAAGGTAAGGTGTTACAGAGAGTTAACAGGTAAAATACGGAGTTTGAGGATTGGTTGGTAGTTTCTGACTTTTGCATTCAGAATTCACTCAGGGATGAATCACAGATGTTGACAACAATCAAGGTTTGTCCCACACCAGAGATATGTTTGCCTGGCACAGCGTCACCTGAATGTGATTGTGTTATTCCAGACTATGTCTAAGTCAGGAGGAGCCACCTTGGCCATCTCTGCAAAGTGATTCTGAGTTCAGGTTTGTCTCATGTGGTGTCAGGTTGTCACAAAATCACTGTGTGGTGTGAAGGGATCTTGAAGACCATCCAGTTCCAACCACCCTGCCATGGGCAAGGACACCTTCCAATAGACCACAGTCCTGCTGCTCATGGTCCTGAATTCCCTTCACTCCTAAGTGTAAGGAATTAGGATTTTAGTCATCACAGATTTTGGATCTTTCACTGAAGATGAGTACTTTATTCTGAAATCTCCCTCACAGGTCAGTGTAATGGAACCATTAAAAAATTTTGCTTAGAACATGATTTGGTAAAAATGAGAGTTTCTTTACTTTTTTTCTTTCTTTTCCCTGGAAAAAACAATCTAACACAACTATTGCATGGAATAATTTTCTAAATGAAGACAGTATTTCATTCAGTCTCCATCAGAAGATCCAACAGGGGATTTCAGAAGGTGAACAAAATAATGAATAAGAAGGAAAGAAAATAAAGCCAGCATATTTATCACAATTCACAGTGACAATACAAAAAGATATATGTGTAAAATTATTTGAAAATTAGGCCTATATAACAGTGGCTCTGAAAGAAACATGAACTAAAAATTACAATTAAAAAAAGGATAAAATACAATCCTTATGCATGGAAGTAAGAACAAGGGCTCAATCAACTCCTGCAAATGCAAATCAAGACATTTAACATTTTGAAGAAGAGCAATATAATGCAGCAGGACAAATTTGTAGACAAGAACACATTCCGGGGACCTGATGGATTCCACCTGAAAAGCAATTCACTTATGCTAACCTCAAAAGAAATATTTAGAGTGAGTCATGTCTCCATCTGGCTTCTCTGCATATAGAACAGGTACTGGTAGCCATGAACTTTTCATCTGAAAATATCAAGAGAACAAATCCCTGTCAGGGGCATTCTGAGTGTACCTACGAGAGGAAAACTGCAGAGTACTTGTAGTGGTTGCAACCATGCTCCAGGAATTTAGATCCCAGGAATTTAGGTCTTACTTTTGTAAGTGGTGTCAGAATAAAACCAGAACCAAAAATTTGCTGTAGCTAAGAAGAATTTGGATAGGATTGTCATATGTATTGTAGCCAAACATAAGACTAAGAGTAGGGAACAAAGAGGCTGATTAAAACAAATCCCCAGGACCCTTCAAATATTGACCTGTTTAGTTATTGATAAACCAACTCTCATTTAGGAAAGTTTCACATGTCAGAGTTCATTCTGAGCTGCTCTGTGACAAAAGATGAGATAATCACCTGTTGTAACAGACAAAATGCCATTAACACCCAACGAGGATGAGATGCATTTGAAAAGTTTAAATGAACAACAGTTATCATCTCCCTAAGCCTTCCAGAATGAACAACACTGTAAATCTCTTTGCTGCTTCTGGGCTGACCCATGCACAAGGAAGACTTGAGTGCAAGAAAATGTGCAAAAGAGCAGATAAACTCAGAAAGACAGTTTTCAACAGCACATGGGATGGAAAAAGAAAAAAACCAAAACACATCTGCCCAGAAGAGGAGTGTCCTAATCTTCAGAGAGCAGTTAAAATCTATGTCCTCATTGACTGTCTGTACTGAGTAAATGCCTTAAATGACAAAACTTTGAGTGCCACATTGAATATCTCCTTGTCTGCAAGGTGTGTCTGTGATATCTGCTTCCTGTGGCAGCATTGTCAGACCACTGGCATTTGGGTGCTGATTAACCTCACACCAAGCTGTCACCTTGTGTGACACCTTCAGGCACCCCTTCAGTCAGCCATAAATGTTGCAAGGCTTCTAATACGAATATTTATAATATTTTCCTCCAGGAGAGGCATGTGCTTTTCTATTTCATGTAATCAGATCACTGTGAATACAAGATTTCTGGTTCACAACCAGGTTTTTTTTCTTTCTTATTGCTCATAAATAGGTCTCTTAAGGTACATGTTATTTTTTAAAGTACATACATTTTAACGTAACATTTTAGAGAAAACTTACTTCCGTGTGTGGCTTTATGAAATAAAAGGAAAAAAAGTAATGAAAAACAAACCAAGGAAAATGCTGATTATTTAAATAGAAATAAACCAGATAATGTTCTTAATTAAAAAAATAACAAAAGAATAAATAAATAAATAAATAAATAAATAAATAAATAAATAAATAAATAAAACCCAAAACAAAGCAAAGCAAAACAAAAAATTTGAAGCTAAAATTTGGCAAGACAGAGTTGCAGAAACTATCCAAAAACATCACAGGATTCTTTTCTGTGTGAGAGATTCCTGCACTGCCAGGGAATGAACCTATCTTGCTGCTACCAGTGTTCAGCCCCACAGGATGCACTGCAGCGTGCAAAGACATCGAGGTGTTTGATGTCAGTGTAAGCAAACCAAACTAATTACTGCAAGCAACAGGATCCCCTGCTTTGATTTTTCGTTGGGATCCATGAAACATCAGTTAAGCCACACACTCAGAGAGGCCTCAGAGAGTGAACAGGAGAGCTTGTCAGAAACAGGTGGAACACCCCAGCTCGGGGCACCTCACCCCTGCCACTTCTCAGAAGCATCATAACACATGGTGATAATGCATTTGATATTTAAAACTAACCCATCATCCTGGGAAATGCAAACCGAAAAGGGAGAGGACAGGAAGAAAGTAAAAATTGCATATAGACGACAGAATTATTCCACCAGTTCACAAATTAATGCACAGGATCTGAGGTGGAGTTAGAGGTCGAAATATATTTGAATTACTGGCCCCAAAATGCTGGAGAAGAGTGAGGCTTAAAGTACAGACAGTCTGAAATCTTCATCTAGATAGCATTAAATAAATGCAGCCAAGTGCTATATTTAAGTGTTAGAGAAATATTTTAGTTTCCAGTGTCTCTTAGGGCTAGTAAAACTCATATCTGCAAAATCACTAAGAACATTCAATCAATTAAAGGGAGATTTGCAATCTCCATCAATAACATCTCCCTCTCCTTCATTTTCAGCTTTAGAGATTAAAGTTTCCCCTATGGAAACAAAAAAAATCTGCTGATCAGCCTCTTGATAAATAGGTATATTCTCCATCCATTGTAGGCTGCTCAGTTCTCCCATCAAACAGATTCTGTTGAAACATGTTTTCATGTTGTTTTGAAATCAGCATGCAGACATGGAATTAAAAATACCCCACATGCTGTTATTCTCACTGTTCTTTGATCACCCCTCCACGGGTACTTTTCTAGGGTCACACAAAAGGCCTGACTTGGTGAGGGAGAAAAAAAAAGAAACCATAAAAGGGATGCTATTCTGGCTGAGAGCACAGGAAGCTCCTGAGAGAACAGGCTTCAGTTCCCTCATTATTACTATCTGGCCTTGTTCCTGTAGGCAAATCCTTTAAATGACACCTTCTAAAAGTGTTTTATTGCCAACAACTGGGGACAGACACTCAAAAGTGTTTCAAAAATGGGAGGCTACAAACACACAAAAATCCCCCAGCCTAGAGGTCTTTTGTAACTTTGATTCTTCAAGCTCAGGTTTGCAGTCTTCTCTTTCAAAATCAATTGAGGATAACTGGGTTTATTGCAAAATCACAGGCTGTCCCTCTGTTCTCCCTATTAGTAAAATAAAGATAAGAAAATATACTTCAGCTCTGGGCAAGGATGATATCGTTAATGCTGGGAAAGCTGTGCAAGATTTGTGGTGATGCCTTGGGAAGGCTGACCTGGAACACAGACTGGACAGAGCTGGAGAATAAAGTAGATATTTATTAAAATAGATATTTATTAAAAGGCCTTTAAGGACACACCTTGGGCAGCACAAGAGCCTGGCCAGGGCTGCACCCAAGGTGGGCCCAAAATGGTCACAAAATGGACAACCGGTCACAAGGTCTCACACTTTTATAAGTTTTGTTATATATATTAATTATATAATTAACCCCATTTTCATTTTGGGTTTAATTGTCCAATTACAGCTTCAGGTTGTGAAGTCCCATCCTTCTTGTTTTCTCTCTTCAGCCCACCCTTGTTTGTGCTTTTGGGCCTGAAAGTTGTACCCATTGTCCTTGGTGTCCAGCAGGACAAGGATTTGTTTTGTCTCCCTGCTCTGTGAAGAGAGCTGAGTGACACTGAGTGTGAGGCTCAGAACTGCACCCCTGGGCAGCACAGAATCTGAAAAACATGAAAGCTAAAACTTAAGGCATCAGTGGGCTGAAAGTACCTACACATGCTCTTAATTCAGGTGCATGTCCAAATCCATCTGATTCCCTAATCCCTATTTTAATCTCTAACTCTAAACTAAGTCCCAGGGTGCTTGTTTGAAACCTCTCTGCATCTCTTTCAAGACCTTTGACATGGTCCCACACAAAATCCTTGCTGCTAAGTTGGAAAGACATAGACTATTCGATGGATAAGGAATTGGCTGGATGGTGACATCCAAAGAGTTGCAGTCAGTGGCTGCCACAAGTAGCAAGTGGTGTCTCTGAGGGTCAGTGCTGAGACCAGATCTGTCCAGTATCTTCATTAGTGACAGGGGCAGTGGGAGCTAATGACAGCCAGTTTGTGGGTGGCACCAAGCTGAGCTCTGCAGTGGGCTCTGCAGAGGGAACTGCTGCCATCCCCAGGGACCTGCACAGGCTGGAGAAGTGGAGGGGTGTGAACACTGTGAAATTCAGCCAGGCCAAGTGCCAGGTCCTGCACCTGCACCGAAGCAGTTCCAGGTGCCCATATGGGTTGGGTGACGGATGGATTGGGAACAGCCCTGTGGAGGAGCTGGAGATATTGATAGATGGAGAGCTGGATATGCACTGCAGCCCAGAAATCCCCATGGATTTCACATACCATGGGCTGTGTGAGAAGAAGCCTGGCCAGCAAGTTGAGGGAGGGGTTTGCTTGAAGAAGACCTTGCCTCTTAATCTAGAAAATTAACTCCAGGTGTGTTGGTTTTGAAGGTTCATTTTCATTAAATTCTTAGAGGAAGGAGGGCTTTTCTAGATGGAGGAGGTTCTGCTTGTTTCAAAGGTCATCTAGCTTATGTGTATGGAATTTGAACAGTGCCTGAAAAAATAATGCTACAGCTCTGTTCTGCAGTCATAGAATTAGCATTTTTTTTTTTACATAGCAGAGTTGTAAATAAAAGAAAAAATCTATCCTATCAAAAATGAATCCCTATATTTCTGTGTATATACCTACTGAATGTTGTGGTGATTGCTCTAAAACAAGGAGTTCCATAGCTTATTTGTTACCCTTCTCTCTGCTTTTATGCCCTCATTTCTTGTGCATTTAATTTACCTATAATAATTTAAAGATAACACAATGAACAAAAATTTAGAAAACACCCCAGCTTTAGTAACCTTGATAGGTTTATACTATGAAAATCAAAACCATTAAGCAATAAAAAATTCCACAATATGTTATTAATGTGCAGTGCTAACCAATGATAAGTTTTTCCACCACCACCCTTGCAAACAACAAAGGTTGCTTTGTTAATTAAAAGCAGCAAAAGGTTTTTTTAAACATTTTTTAAATTTTTTATTTCTTTAATCGAGACAGTACAGCACTACCCTGATCACAAAGAAGGGTGTGTAGCAAGAGGTCCCAGTGTGCTGTTTCTTCAGAGAGAATTTATCAAAATGAGGAGTATTTTTTGTTGCTGGACCTTGTTTCACAGGAACACAGCAGTAAACTCCAAACCCATGGGCAGATTGCAATGCACCCAACTACTGCCATTCAGTCACATCATAACAAGATCTGTAGGGTCCTTCTGAGAGTTTTACAAAGAGCAATTCCAATATGAAAAGACTTTAGCTTGCTTGTTTCTCTGATTTAAAGAAAAAAATCTGAGAGGTTTAGATGTGTTGAGGTGATAAAACAAAAATATTGGCGTTGTTTTGGGTGCGTTCTGATATTCCCTCTCCTTTTTCCTATTCAGCATCAATTTTTCAGATAAAAAAACGATGTTATTGTTTTTCAGCAATTGTGTCTAGTTCAATATATTTTCCTCTGCCCTGGGGAAGACACAGCTCGATATACCATTCATCTAGAAACAACATGGGTTGGCTTTATCCAGCTCTATATGTGAAATATTCAATTCCTTTCATCCAGCTGAAAGAATTGCCCATTAAGGCCCATAAAATTAGAAGGAAATGAACTTAAAAATTAAAAAAAAAGAAAAAAAAAAAAACAAAACAAAAAAAAACCCAAAACAAAAAAAAACCCCACAAAAAAACGAAAACAAAACAAAACAAAACAAAAAAAAAAAAGAGGAGCAAGGTTCCAGAAAACAGAGACTTGAGAAATTATTTTTAGAACCAGTTTAAAATTAAGTGTCTTCCATTTAGGACTAGATACTAATCTGGCTGCCAAGGTGGGATGCAGCCTTTTCTGTGCTACCACACTTTCATAACACTATGATTATAATTAAAACAGAGGGAAACTGTAAGCTTTATAAATAAAAAGAAAACAACATCTAAGTTGGTTATATTTCCTCCTTTTATTGTGATTTTGACACAAATGAAGACAAGATATATTTTATTCGTTTTCCATTTTCTCTTCAGGTTTTGCTTTATGGCCCTCAGGGATACAAGAGTGTGCATGTAAAGAAGTCCATAAATTAAACCAAATTGTGTTTATGGTAATACTACTACATCTTTACTATGCACTAACTTAATGTGAGTAAACTGCAGTTTTCATGGTAGTTCATTTGCATTTCCAGCCCTGCAGTTTCACAGGTATTTTGAGATATCAGTACTTTGCTTCTGGAAACCACTACAGTGAAGGGAAATTTTTTTTTTTTTTTTCAAAGGAATAACAACATGCTCTAAGTTTTCTCATCTTAATCATTTACCTTCAAGTAATTTTCACAGACTCATAAAATCATAGAGCAGTTTGGGTTAAAAATGACCTGAAAGATCATCTTGTTTCAACCCCCTGCTATGGGCAGGGACATCTATTTGATACCATTCTGATACAGTTTTACCAACAGGTGGAGATGGGGAACCTGAATCTGTCTGCAGCCTGCTGCTTATCGATTATCAAGACAATTGGATTATGAAAGGCCCTGGGTTTGGGTCCTTGTTCATGAAATTTACAGTATTTTGAACCTCAGATGTTAAAAGTTATAATTTTACATCCATAAAAAACATGTGCTGCTCTCAGTGGGTTATTACAGACAATCTTCAAAGAGCAGAATCATCTGGTAAAAAAAAATTGAAAAAACAGAAAAAAATATAGTTTTCCCTCTTCTCCAGAGGTGTTTGTAGACTCTGGATCAAGGATGAGGACAGAAAGATTTTCTTTGGGGTCTTTGGTTTCTTTGTTTTAATGAGTGACCAGGACGAGCATTTCACACCAACAGGCACCAGCCTAGGGATGTAAGGTTTCATTCTGCACCTGCCTTTGCTCTCCTTAGTGCCTGAGCAACTCTTGTCCAACAGAGATAACTGCAGGTGACAAAAGTCCCACCAGAAGTTTCTCAGTGAAAGATGCCAGATACAGCCCTTCACCCCCAAAACGTATGATGTCCTCCAAACGTCTGAGTGATGCTCTAAACACCATGAAATTCGTGGTTAGGCTACCAGTGAGGGCAAAGGGAGAAGGAATCATCCTGTGCCTTCTGCTGCTGGATCTCGTTCTCACCTACCCAGTGGAGTATCCGATAATGTTGTATACAGAATCATGGAATACCCTGAGCTGGAAGGGATTCACAAGGATCATCCAGTCCAGCTCCTGGCCCTGCACAGACACGCCAGCAATTCCACCCTGTGCATCCCTGGAGCAGTGTCCAAACCCTCCTGGAGCTCTGGCAGCCTCGGGGCTGTGCCCATTCCCTGGGGAGCCTGGGCAGTGCCCAGCACCCTCTGGGGGAAGAACTTTTTCCTAATTTCCAACCTAAACCTCCCCTGACACAACTTCAGGCCATGCCCTCAGATCCTGTCACTGGAAAGAAAATGAGAAAAAGATGTTAACACACTACTGCTTCTTTCATAGGTGCATTTCTCTTTCCTGAAATACTCTCAATTTTTCATAGACATATTTTCGTGCCAGAAATTGCTATTATTCCTCACTCCTCCTATAGAGATGATGGGAAGAAAAGCAAATGTTTCATCTCCATATTATGCAGAAATTAATTGAGTGTAAGAGAGTTCTATTGAATCCAGCTAAAAATACTGTGCTTTCAGTTGTCATCCCCAAGTCATATGCTTTTTAGGTTCTCAAGCAAGTGCAGGAGATAAGTACACACCCCATTTAATCTGATCATGATTGCCTGCCATTTTAATTAACCTTTATTGGCATGCCTATATTGCCAAGAAAATATACTTTGAGAAGCCCCATTAATAACACTATTATTTGTTAGGTTGTTGGCGTTTTTTTCAATTTCGCCCATCAAATTCTTTAGACAGATAATAAATCTGTGCAGCCTAGGTTTACTGGTAGGCTGTTTGTTTTGCTATTTTTTTTTAACAACACATTTGAAAGTTAATTTTCTGAGAAAAGGATACTTAAGAAAACAATTTCATCCTTACCTTAAGGAGAGCAAAAATAAGGCAAAGGTTATATGGTTTGCCCCTTGCTGTACAGCAGGTCTAAATGTTGGGTTCAGTCTGGGTGATAAAACAGATAACCCAGAAAATTCAAATTTAAATTTAAACATTTATGAATATTTAAAAAATTTATTTTATGTTTTAGAATTTCGATTTAAATATTCATACCCTCCACTTCCCATCCTTCCTTGCCTCCCACCCATCTATCCCTACCTGATTGTGGGTCATACAGGCTGGGGGCCAGGAGATGCTCCAGATCCCTTTTATTCTCACTCAGGAACGTGACAGAGAAGCCATTGAAGCACCATGTGGACATGGAGCATTTATTTCCTCGAGTGACATCTCTGCAGCTGATCACCACTGGCCTGAGGACTTGAGCCCATGCTAAAGTTATGGTTGGAGTGACCCTTGTGTGATCAGTTAATCCTCTCCTCTGTCCTAAGGCAGGCTTTTGTCCTGAGCCCTCCTGCATTTCCTAACCCACCAAATAAGTTCCTGAAGGAAGTGTTTTGACGTATTTTCCAAAATCTTCCAGAAATCATGTTTTCTTCTTTTCCGCTGTTTGTCTTCCTTGGCATTGCACTCTGACTCCGTATGTTGCTTCCTTCTACTATAAAGTCAATAAAGAAATTTCAGCAGAACGTCCCCCAGTCTGAATTGGATCCTTTCACTTTTCTTGGGAAGACAGAGCACTGAAGATGATATGTGGCTGACTAGTTGTTCTCAAAGGAGTTTGAATGAACCATCTTTCCTATCACCTTGCTCTGCAAAAGCACAGACAACCCAGCAAGAGCAACATTTGCCACTCCACACCCACCATGGATTGCACACTTTAAAGAATTATCCTGATTTATTATTATTATTATTTTTATTTTTAATAGATCTAGTAGAACGCATGTGTTGAATTGAGATTTTTCCATTTGCTGCCGTTTGAATGATAAACACTGCTCTCCATGCAAGTGAAAATCACAGCTCTGGCCTTATGGGCTACTCCTGAAACAGCCTTGTGAGTGAGAAATCACAGCACATCATAAATCCTATCCAATATTGAAATTCATGCAGAGATAACAAGGTGAGAATGAGTCCTGTTTGTTCTCAGTTATGCTATCACATTTATGGCTGCTTAGCCCCTGAAAAACAAGTCAAACATTTTGTATTTCAACCACGATCCGCAAGCACAAAAAGAAGGCATCATTTAAGAGAGAAACGTCACAGTTACCTCTTTAGATTTTCAGTTTTTTAAGTAACATTGTTTATGAGCTGCTGTATTTTTATTTAGCATGAAACAAGACATGAGGCAAAGTGGTAAAACTTCAAATGGCAATGAGAGCAAAGTTGTCCCTATCTGCAAATGTAAGGAAATTTGAGATAACATGGTGGGAACTGAAAAGAAGAATGAAGCAGTGAGAGTTAACTTTGGACATTTAGTGCTCTAAATTTGGAAATTTAGAGTCTTTTGGACATTTATTGTTCTAAATGTCTTTTGTCAAAATTATTTCCAGTTCACTGCTGATGTTATGAGATAAATCCAATAAATACTAATGGAAATGTACCACTATTTTCGAAAGGACTATTTGAATACCAAATCAGCAAAGTCCACAGACAAAGCACTGAATAACCCTGAATGTTTTTCCCATACAAACCAGAAGTTGTGTGTCATATGATAAGAGAAAAACCAATGTTATCCTACTGATAAACAATAGGTTTGTTAGAATAAACTAAACAAGAATCGTCCCTAAAGTAGCTTTTTTTTTTCCTCTGCTCACTGTCAAACTTATGACTCAAACCATTCTCAGTTATCCTGTGCCTGGGCACCACCTAAAGCTGTATGTATTTCATTTCACATGCTTATATTTGATGCAATTCAATGTACAGAAAAAGAAACCACCCGTGTTAAATCATTATCCTTCAGAAGGAATTAATTCGTGGGAGTATCGTCATGTCTTTTGTCCAATAATTCTGAGGGTTTGCAAGTCCAGCTTGCTGCTGTCAAAGGGGGATTTCAGGAAAATGCAATGTGCTTCACTCAGTGTGCTGTGACTCTGGTGATAAGGAAGTTACCATCTGATAGTAAAGACTCCTGTCCTCTCCCCTAGAAGTTGTTACCATATGATCATAAATTACCTCTGGACAAGGACCTGTGAGATGCCTTGTGCATGTGGGTATTTCATGAATTCCGTGGCAAATAAAAGCAATTGTGTTCTTCCAGAGCGGCTTTTGTGGAGTTTGTAGCATCATGTTTCTGATTTTACAGACAGATAAAATGGTTTACAGGCAGTGAATTATTTATGCAAGGTCAAATAGTGTATAAATGTTAAAACAGGAACAGAATCCAGAATGTCTCGTTGCCGTATCTGGGTTTTGACCTTCAGAATGTGTATTTGGTGTTTGTGTGTTGGAGTGGGAAGATTATCAAGGCCACAGAAGAAGCCAAAAGCTCACAAATTGGTTAACACATCCAACTGTCTGCTTTGAAAATATGATTTTGCAGCCTGGCAGTAGTAGAAGACTCCCAGATCCATATAGGACACTGGATCTAAAGCTCTTTAGCAGGACACTGCATGACACTGAGATAATTAAACACATGCAGTGCTGGGTAAATACCTTGCTGTTGAAATCTTTTTTACATTTTTAATTCCAGCAGAGAAAACATTTTTCATTGGGCAAGGCCAGAAGGACCCTTTTGGAATAGCAAGGATTGTTGAAATATTTCCTGGACAGACCATCACTCAATTATAGGATAGATGTTCACTTGTTCAATTCCCTCTCCTTCTCCTGACATTAATTGTTTCATTTTGTGCCAAATACTGATTAAACTTTATGTGTCTGAGGAGTGATAGATGGTCACTTCAAGACAAAAAAACAGATTCAGAAAAGCTTGCACAGTGTCCTACCCCATGGATAATTATTGGCCCTATACCAGCAGCATCACATACAGCAGCCTGAAGAACTTCTCTTCACCTGTTCTAGAGATGACTTTAACAAAGATTTACTGAAGGATTGTTTTGCTTCTGTGCATGCATATCTGTAATTTATTGTTTAAGTAGATAAATAGAAAATAGATCTGAACTACCCATTTTTTAGTAACAATGAGTGGAGGAAAAGGGTAACTCAGTCTATAACTCAGTCTATAGGGAATAATTTCCTTTGTATTAAACAAACATGCAAAATAGCCTTGTTTAATCAAACTTCAGTAATATTATAACAACTGGGAATCAGAATATTCAGAAATTAAAGTCAGTTTTCTTCCTTGTTCCTCCTGATAGCTCATGTTTTTTAGCTGCTATAGCAGGTCTCCATAAAAGTAAGGGAAGAAACTTCTTTGGGAGATATTTTTAACAGCATTCAGGTCCAGAAATGTCTTGCACAATGAGATAACTGCTGATATAAAAGGAAATCCTACCAAAGGTCTTTTCTTTGAGAAAAAAAGACGTCCATATACGCTCACACAAATATATATGTATGTATTTATGTACATTTTTTTGTGTATAGAACACCAAAAATCCAGGAGTAATTCAAGAAGAGATTAGATGAGATCTCAGCAGCTAAGCAGGACCAGCTCCCATGAATAACTTGGCTGGGCTCAAAATTAAAGTTGTGTAGCCTTGGGCAAGGCACAATCACAGTTTTTGTGGAATTGTCCACTGGAAACACGTTGTTATGTTGATTTTCACAGCAGATGCCTGGCAGAAGCATCAAGATGGGACAAAAAAATTCCCTAGTTTTATTTCTCTGTGTTATCTGGACACATGGGTTCCATTCTGAGGTTCCATTCCCATCAGTGTTCCTGTGTGGCTGAGGGATGGGGCTCTCCCCTGGCAGCAGGGGCCCAGCAGGACATCCCTCCTTCCTGGGAGCCCCCACAGGCGTGTGCTGAGCAGGAACTTGGCCACTGCCACGTTCTGAGTCCCTGTCCAGGCTGGGCTGGGAGCCTGGGGCTGGTTCCACTCTAAAGTTCTGCATAAACTTGTGATAATTCCACAGTGCAGCATTCAGTTTGGTTTAGGATTATTCAAAGAGCTGATTTCAGTTACAATACCAGCAGAGAAGGGCAGGAGTGGCACAGAAAGAAATTACTATTTTTCATATTTTCCATGCATACTAATGAATTATTTTAATTAAATCCAGATAAACTCCCAAAGACAAGTGCTGTGCTTCAAAATCTTTTATTTCAGAAGTGGTGACATGAATCCCTTTGATTTCCTCATCTCCTCCCCTTCCCCTGCTACACCAAGCTGAAACAATTAGATTAATTCACTGTGGATTTGCGATTAGTTTCACTAATTCTGAAACCCCATGACTTTTTGACAAAAAAAAAGGTTTTCAGCTATTCATCAGAACACCAAAAAGGTGCATAGTTTATTAGAGATGCTTCATCAGCAAGACAAGAACCAACAGAACAGACCAGCACAGTTGCCTGGGTGTGTCTGAATTGTCACAGCAGTTCCTGCCCATTGAAACACTGTAAATGTTTAAATATTTAAATATTCTCCTGCAGCCACCACTTGGCCATGGCTGATCTGGAACACTTGGGGCATCAAATTAAACTTATCACAGATGGGCTCAGGGTAACAAGTTCAGGTAGATGTCATATTGTCTACATGTCATCACAACGTGAAATGTTTCTTTATGAGGAACTTGTTGGTATTCTTGACATAACATGGAAGTCTGTAGCTTTTTACTCAATCTCAATTGGTGCCCACTTCCCAAAAAGCTGCAGTTATACCAAAGTCCCCTTGGTTACCATACCAAGACACACAGTCTGGAACAAAATCCTCCCCCCCTTAGCCTGCCATATCCAGGGGCTGATAAAATATTTTCTGTGATCTCCACTCTTCCAACTTCCAAAAATGGGTGATTAGAAGATAAAGGCCTCCAGAATACAAAGGAGGGAGGCACATGACAGTATCATCCATAATTTCTACTCTCTCACCAAAAAAATGACACACTCCCAGACATACCATCAAGTAAAATAGCACAAATATAGCTTCTTATCCACAAACATTAAGACCTTTATCAGATAGATGGGACTTCTACAGATAGCCAAAGAACCCTTTCAGATCATGGCAAGCAGGACAACTCATTCAGTTTGGCTAAGAGTATAGAATTCTAGAAAGCAGATGCCAAAACCATGGGTTCTTTTACAGTAAACTCCTTCCCAGCAGGACATTATTTCCCACCCAGCCCTAAGAAAATTTTGAGGTTTCTTTCCCATATATAAAACTGACCCCAAGACAGCGAGGGTTCCTTGCCTTCTGCCTGCAGAAGATGAAGGTAAAGCAATAAAAACAACAGTAAGGTGATATGGAATCAGGTTTTCTCAGGGGCCAGGCACTTCTCTCAATCCCCCAAAAGGAATGCAAGTTCAGAAAAAGATTATAGGAATGCAAAAATTTCTATTTCCCCCTCCCCAAAGATCCTAGAGGATTTATCTAGGAAGAATTGCATGTGTGGATTTCTTCAGCTCCTCTAACACTGACCCTTTGTTGTGTTTGGAGCTGAAGAGGTTGACTCCATTTCACCTGGCTGTGAAATAATTTAGCATTTAATCCTAGTTGCTTTCTAGCAGTGCTGGTTCTGAATCTGGCAGAGCACCAAGGTCTAGGGAAAGAATAAGGGAACAAATGATAACCTGAATGGACTCTGGACATAAAATGCCACATAATATGTTATTGTTATTGCTGTTAGTATTCATTGCTAACAGTGTCCTGAAATCCTAGGGCTGGACCATGATCCCAGCACACTAAATACTACTTGCTACAATAAAAAGGGTAAAAGATGGCTCACTTCTCTTTAGGGAGAATAAATGCTGATTTATTCCTCAGGGGGCATTTTCCTCCTGTTAGTGAAGCCGACTGATAAAGACAAATCACTGGCATCTTAATTTGGGATGGATGGACTGCTGAACCTTGTTTCCATTGTCAGAAACTCCGGGGAATCCATTTTCATGTCAATGCAGGAACACCTCAAGCCCCAGCTGGCTTCTCTATGTTCCTGCTATCTGGGACATTTCAGCTTCACAGCTCAGGAAACCAAAATATAGAAAGGAATTACTTGTCCGAGGTTACAGGGCAGGTTGTGGCAGAAACAGGAATAGAAAGTGTAGGTGGCAAGGCACATCACCTTTTCTAAGGAACAGAGCAAAGCACCTTTTTATTCTCCAGCTTCCCCTAATGTATCTGTTACAGAGGAAATTCAAGGTAAAAATGTCCTTTAATTTAAGGTCTTTGTTTACTTTTCTGAATTTAGGAGAAAAGACAACTTTGTTAGATGTCATTGTTAGTTATATAAAATAATTTGGATTTCTTTTATTCAAAATGTAAAGAGGACTCAAAACAGTTTTATCTAATTACTGCTGTAATTTCACTTCCTTAGTGCAGAAAAACACTCTATCATGTTGATGAGGATGGAATTTATAAACCTACTTGTTTTACTTGAAATAAAAAAATATATCACTTAGAAATTAAACTGAAAGAAAAGTTCTGAATTCTTAAAATTGTGCAAAAGCCTGATCTATAACTGGGAAATAATTGTTTCTAGATTTCAGTTACAGCATTCCCACTTTTCCACGCTAACGAACACTGAAGGAAGAGCGTGTCATCAAAGCGTAATCAAAGCTGGCTTGTTCTGTGAGTGATTGACAGGGGCAGAAGCACAACCTGGGTTTTTCAATCACCTCACTGTAATACTTCAGTGAGACACTGAAGTGCACTGCATTAGCAAAGCTAATACTCCCCCAGGAATTATATAAATGCAAATATACAGCGCGTCTCTCATTTCGTTACACCGACATGAGCTCAATACGTCAGCACAAAAGTAAAAGTGAGCTCAATCCGAGGTGGACTGCCACAAATTCACACAGTGGGACAGGAAATACAAGTTATGTAATGTATTTGTGCCACCTGAGTGGTGTTTAACACCCCATTGGTAGGGAATGATGGACTGAGCAGGGATGTGGGAGGCACACGGGCTAATCAGAGCCCTCATTATCTGCACACTGAAGGAACTGGGGAGGGAAATCAATACCACCTCAGCAGCAGGATGAGGGCAGTGAACCTCCATCTGCAAATCCTCAGTCGTGCCAGTTGAAGCAGAAGGGGCTAAAATCACAGTAAAGATTTATAGGGCGAGATCCACAGCGAGGTTTTTGTTCTGGTTTTGCCCAGAATGAAGGTTACCGAGCCTTGAGTAATGATTAAAGCAAACCGAGCAGGTTGTATCACAAGGAAAGTTCATTTTCCCTTATTAAACGGCCAGAATAAGGTGTAAAAAGGACAAGAAGATTCAAGGAACAAAGCTGGTCAGTCAGTTGATACAGTCTTGCCTGAGCAGTCTAAATGAGAGGCATTAACAGGAAAAGATGAAGATATCTTCATGAATGCACCATAGACTGGAAAACGAGACTCATGGCAGAAATTAATGCCATCCCTGTCACCCTGATTGTGCTGCCTTGAAGTATAGAGAGTTTGCTGCTGGAATTTGTATTACATTCTGAGCCTCTCTATGGAAAGCTACAGAGCAGTCAAAATTTACTTTGACCTTTCACTGACCCACAGTGAGTAAGAATTAGAATTACAGAATTAGAGGCAAAATGACTTAACATCTGTTTGAAAGGCCTTGTACTTCAGAGACCAATGCTTGCCCTGTATCATTTTTTTCCTCTGGATTAGAGTATTTATTATTTGTATTACTCACTCTTTCTTCTCTGTCAGACTATGGGATTTTTTAATTGAGAAGCTTGTCCCCATTGGAAAACCAGACCATGGTATTACAAAGCTTAATTCTCCTCTCATGACCCATAATTAGAAGATGACCCATCAATAGTAACCTCCATTTTACTTTAAATAACTTTTTTATTTACTACCTTTGAGTTTGAAACTGAGTTGATTAGGATCATTATGTTGTCTTAATATTAATGAAGTGATTACTCAGTTTATTTTATTTGCCATAGACCATTTCTAAAGGGAAAGGCAGATATGCCATTAGAAGATCTAATATATCTGACTCCTCAATTCAAAATCAATCTGGTTTTAGTTCTATATTTTTTATTTCACTTAGGATATTCACAAGGTTGCATTTCCAATATTTAGAGTAGATGCTATCTTTCTCCTACATTACATTAAGAAATGGAATATTGGAGGTGGAGTAATAGATTTTTAATAGGATAGGCACAATCCCTAAGCCAAAAAAAAAAAAAAAAGAAAGAAGGGAGGGAAAGAAAATCTAATTGTAGGCAAATTTGATCCAGATTCTTTAACTCTACAGTTGTAGATCTGCCTTTGCACAGTGGATTTCCATGTTGTTCACAGTCCATAAGTCCATAAGCTGTCACTTCATTTTATACATCAATTACCCATCTAACTATGTACAAAGTGTTGTGAAATCCTGTGTATCCATCCTGCACTAACCACTGAGCTGTGCAGACTTTACAGTGTGCCCTTTTTTGTCCTTCCCTTGACAAGTACAGACAAACACTATAGAAAACAGGAAATGCTCAAAAAGTACAGAATTTTCAGCTATTCTCCCAGTACTTTCAGTGGGAATAAACCACCTAACTTGTCATATTTGAAGACACAGAAATTCAAATTTATATAATGCTTAGATATATATAATTTTATATATACGATATCTGGCTTCCTTTGAGGATATGCTTTTCCTGCTTTTTTGCAAGATCAAGGTCTGTAGGAATGCCAAAAGATCAGGTGAAAAATCATATGCCTTGCTAAAATAAATATTTTACTGCATTATATTGTACTGTACTAATTCATAATGCACTGCTAAAATTGATGGTTTCAGATTGCAGAAACAATATCTTCATTCTCTAATTTTTAAAATTGAAGAATAGCTCGATGTAAAACTGGAAGCTGGAAGAAAAAAAAAGATTGAAGGCAAATTTTGTGTTAGTTTTGTGTGAGATCGGAATGTTCTGGCAAAAAATAAGAAAAGCTGTCTGATATTGTAAAACAACAAGAAATTTCTCATTTTGAGTGCTTTGGCAACACTTCTAATACCTGGTAAGAAAATATTTGTTAGAAATCTTAGCATCCTGTCGGAATATTTGTCACTGTGAGCTCAAGAGTGTGACCACTTTTGACAAAATGCTTTTTATGCTACAGAGAACTGTGAGAAAGGAGATACACTCCTGTTACTCAGACAGAGATGCTGGGGGCTCATCTTTTCACAGAGGCTTTGCAAGAGGGGCAATAGAATTTTTGCTAGTGTTGAGGAGAATCAATCAAGAAAAATTACTTAATAGCCTCATGAAATGCACAATTTACTATTCATTTTCTTGATGGGACAGGATGGATGGTTGTTCAAACAACACTTACATTTGCAAGAAGTGATTTGTCTTTCTGCAACTGCAAAGATTGTTTTGTTATAACACATTGGTTTTGCTTAGGACACTCAATAAAAGCATAAAGTGAAAAAAAGTTAAGAGAAAATGATAAAGTTGGGTATAAATTTCTGGTCAAGGCTCTAACAAGAATTTTGAAGGTTAGATTGTTTTAAATATTATGAATCCCTGATGAACTACTTGATTAAAATCAGCTCCTCATTGTCTTTGAGAAGTTGTATTCTGAGTTTTTAACCTAACAGAACAATTTCTCTACCTTCACACATTTTTGCCTCAGTTCTTATGAGTAAAAAGTACTAGAATTTTTTTTTAATTATCTAAGAAAATGTTTATTTAAAGCTTGATATTCTACTCAAATAGGTTTTTTTTTAATATATTATTTATATTATTATATATTATATTAATATATTTTTAAAAGCCCTAAACCAAAGGAAGCCACATAACCATGAAGTGTCATTAAATTATCATTATAATAATCTGTTACCAACACAGTCCCAGCTGCAACTCAGTAAAAAGTGTCTTTGTAACTCTCAAATATGGAAAAAAGTTTCAAATTAATCTTTATTTTTCTTTAGAAGGGAAGAAAAATCTGAAAGATCAAGACTCTATTTTCTTAATTTAGACACATCAAAATGTGTAAAGATTAAATGATGTGACAGAAACTGTGCAAGAAAAGTGATTTTAAGTTAAAAAGAATTTTCTTAAATTTTCACTTTAATAGATATAATTTAACATGTCAAATTCAAAAAAGTATGTATGCATAATGTAAGTTCATTAAATCATGTACATGCTCAAGTTTGGTCCAGATATTGGTGAAATTTATTCTCAAATTTTAAATTAGATTATAGTTAGTCAAGGATTTCTGTAAATCCCTTTATTAATCTCACAGCTTCCTGGGACAGGCTGATTTCACAGGGTGTGGGCACAAAACGTAGGAAGGTCAGTTTTTCTCTAGTGGATCGTTTGGATCTGTTGTGTTTTCATCCATTTTGGGAGAATTCCTGCTGATTTTGGCTGTTTCCTCCGTGAGGAAGATTGAAACAAAGGCCTGCAACTTTGGGACCCTTCAGTGTGCAGAGATTTCCCACGAGATGTTACAGGCTCACCTGGATCTGTGCCTCACAGCTCCATTCCCTGATGTGTTCTCAGACCCAGGAAGATTTTTTGGGGTGTAATGCTGACTTTATGAAACCTCATCCACCTCGAGCTCCTGCTCTCTGCCTCCTTCTGTCACCCTTTAGAAGGGGGTCAGGGAGCTGGGCTGTGTGTGAGACAAGAGATCCACCCTTTTCCTGACCATAAAAATCTCCACTTGTGACTCACCTGAAGCCACTTTTGGTGAAAACAGCTAAAATTTACCTCCAGCACCAAAGCAATGATGCAGCAACAAAGACTTATGAAGACAAAAGTAACAAGTACGTGGGGAGGGAGCAGAAGAAAAATAAAGGAAATAAGTATGAATAATCTAATTATCCTCAGATGAAATCCCAAGCCTCTCTCTTTCCCTCTTTGTGTCTGTCTGACGTACTGTCAACATT
This sequence comes from Nicator chloris, assembly GCA_013400495.1. Classification (NCBI taxonomy): domain Eukaryota; kingdom Metazoa; phylum Chordata; class Aves; order Passeriformes; family Pycnonotidae; genus Nicator; species Nicator chloris. The sequence goes on along the minus strand of WAAE01017940.1, from coordinate 6,326 downwards.
TTCTTTATTTCTGTGGCCAGCAACCTGTTCCCCTGCCCATTCCATGTGCTCAGGTTGCTGCATCAGGAAGCAGCCTTTCCTTGGAAAAGTGTCCTGGTTTTTATGTCCAATCCTTTTCTTAAGTCTCCCTGGGGTTCCATTTAGATTGAAATCCTCCTTTCTCCCAGCAAATGCTATTGATCCTTAATTTATTTAGGAGGCAGTTTCAGCACTCCTTCTTCCAGATATTGACTGCCCTTACTGCCTTGGAAATGATAATGGCCCTTCAGAAAAATAAGGGCTATCTCTTGTACTCGAGTAGGCATTAGAAAAATATTAACAGCTCTCCCCCACTTGGGAAGACAAGGAGTAAATCTCCTTTGGGAAGTTTTTTCTGTACACTGAACCTTGTATCTCATATTAATCTGCAAAGTCCTAATGATACATCTACAGAATTGATGCTTGTAGCTCATTAGTGGGTGTTGGTTGAGACAGAAGTGAAAGCAGAAATACAAAATAGGTCTTAGTAAAGTTGACTAAATAGTCTTAAGGAAAATGAAATAAGACAGATCTCTCAGTTATTTACATCAGGACTTGTACAAAAAAAGCTGTTACAATAGCATTGCTCGCATTTATCTGTCTGAGGTATCTGCTCAGACTCTGCCTCACAAGGTAGAAGTCCATTATCCTAAAAAAGAGCTCATGAGAGAACAGTAACACCTGCAGGTTTTGCATGTTCTGTGAGAGATATTAATTACATCCTACCATTGTTGTGAAAGACTCTCATGTATCATCTGGTAGAAGGCCATTCACCCATTTAATAGCACTCCCAACCCCAGAAATACCCCTTAAAACAACCTCTAAGAACCATCAGACAACTTAAGATGCATCACAGTTGACAGCTGTGGAGCTGTATTACCCTGGAAACCTTTAAAGGGGAGGGAAATGTCTGTTCTTCAACAGCTGCATAGAGGAAAAATTGCATTTGAAAAAAATTATAGCTCTGTAGAATGGTCTGTCTCCATTTTATGTGCCCCTTTTTCCAAATCAGTGAGTGTGACCTCATCAACGAGTGTTAATGAACTACACCTCACACAACCTCCACGTTCCCTGGATTTATGGATGAAGAAATGATTGAGGCAAAGAGAAACCAGGAGTGTCCCCACCCCATGGCACAGAGAAGGACTTTGGTGTCTGAACACAGTGTTTTGACCATCTTTTCTGGATTCTCTGTATTTACACAGCTGGAAAAACAGACACCTTGGCCTTTGAAAAACATCCATCATGAAAATTTCCTTGGTGTTTTCACTTTGCCTTAAAAGGAGGGCAGCTTCTCTCAATGACAAACTCTGCTGGGTAATTACATTTGCTACAAAAAAAAGTTTGTTCTCACCTATTGTTCCATGTGTTTATTAAAATAAATCAGGCCTAATGCAGTCACGTCTCAGAGTGAATTTATCTCCTGGCAAAAGATTTCATTTCCACTTTAGACTTTCATTAAACAAGGATGTGGACTCCAATGCATAAAAGGAGCATAGATGGAGTCTGACAGCAAAAATGTTTATTAAGGTAATAGGCATCATGCCTCACTAATTTTAATATGTTTATTAGTAGCAACCATTGCAACCTTTGCATAATAATTTTGGAAAGCAATAAATGTGCTAATATTTGGCTTGCAAAAGTAAAGTATTTCTTTCTAATTGTTATTGTTTCCTGATCAAGGACTTGGCAGAAATTATCTTCCTTTAACCCCACATCCTCTAACTGCCCCAGACTGCTCTCTAGAAGGAAGAAAATTAATTATTTCTTATATGTATGGTGCCTCCTTCTTCTCTACATACATCTGAAGGAATGTCTTATGCTCCAGCAGAAAGAAAACTAGACACAAGCAAGAAAACATGGTCCTTTTTTCCTCCATGTCTTGGAGTATTCATTACAAACACAGGTCAATACCTAGAAGATCTCTTGCTACTCATGTCAGATCACCCAGATTTGATTCAGCTGCCCAATTAAAACATTTACAAGTGCTGACTCATCCATCTCAATGACTGAGAAAATGAGGGCTTTTATTTATATTCTGGATTTGCTAAGGCAAATATTAAATCAGGAGGGAGAAATTCCATTCATCTGTGCAAGAAAGGTACAAGAAGAAAAAATCTACCTGTCCTACAACTTCTGGTCCACCTAGCCCGTCTTGGACTTGATCTTAAAGATCTTGTCCAGCCTGAATGATTCTATCTTCCCAATACACAACCAGTATTACATAAGAAGAAAAACAACAACAAAGAGAGCAAATCCCAATATTCTGATATTTTGCCAACATGCAAAGAAAGGTACCTGATCCAAAGGAGACTTTGGTCGTGTTCAGCACCACTTTGAGGAAGAGCAGGAACAGGAGTCAAGCCCATGCAAAGAATATATCCTTTAATCCCAGATTTTAAAGCTTAAACCTAAATGGGGTTTCCCACTGGAATTACATGCTTCTGTAAATTTGACGGACTTTTTTAACCTTCAGGAGGACAGAGGTGATGCCCCATGTCACACGGATTCTGAGGATAACTACACTAAAGGTTACAAATAAAATCATGAACTACAACAGTGGATTCCAACTAAGAATTGTGACAAAATGTATTTTTCAAACCCTCTGTTGCATTTCCCGCAGAAAGCAGACATTATTCTTCAGACTTTCTGGCTGAATTCCAGAAATGAAGAGGCAGTCTGCAGCCCCATGCTGAGCAGAGAGCCCTATCTGAACTGCAGCGTGCAGCAGGGACTTAAGAAGAACATAGAGTCCAGTCGATGATAAAATGTTTGTTGCTACCTCCCTGGAAGTTGTAGAAAATCAATATCCCCATCAGGACCAGGTCCACTGGCTCTAACAGGCTCAGCTTTGCAGCAGGCTTGGATTTCTTATATTCAGTCTGCAGCCTGAGCAGGGAGGGAAATAAATGTGTGTGTGTATCAGTGCTTTGTGTGTGTGTTTCTGAGGGAGAGGGATGTGCAGTGAGCTGGAAACCAATTAAATTGTAGTGGTAGATAGGTGATGAAAAGGGCTCTGTAAAAGCTGGATAGTGCCAGAAGCTGGAGTTTATTAAGTACCTGGTATCCAGTGAATAATAATAACATTAAACATGTTCTGAACTAATTTACTTGTAGGGAGAATTGGAGTAAGAAAAGCAAAGCTTAAACAAAATGTCAAGTTCAAGCAACAAACCTGGAGGAAAAAATGAAAAAGTGCCAGATCTGATGCTTAAAAATACGCCCAATAGTACAAAAGAGCAGTTAATAATGAAAGGCTTGAGGACTACCAACACTGACTGCCAAACCCCACAGAAAATAACCCTAAAATGTTAAATGGTTGTGATAAGGACTCTCACTGAGGACATGGGAAGGCAGTGGGGGGAAGCATGAGTCATACAACCGATTTGCCATACCTCTTGCATTTATCATCAGCATCCCCAGAGGATGCTCTGACCCTCCAAATCTGGTATGGCCTTTGGGCAGTTGCCAGTGGAAACGTGGTGTGGTTGGTCTGGGATCCCAGCTGACCCCACCGTGCCCTTTGTGCTGCTGCAGCCTCACTTCACCCTTGCTCAGAGGGCACTGCAGCTCCTGCTGCCTCCCAGGCATCAGTAGAGGCATTGGGAGAGAGTTCATCTGGAATTCTCCTGCCTGAGGTGACAGCTTGAACAGTCCCACCTGAGGGCTTGGCCACCAATGGAGAGGTCAATGGAGACCTCAGTGCAGAGTCACCTCCAGAGGCTGAATGAGGTTATGGGAAAACCAATTCCTCTTGCTGTTCATGGCTTCTCTCTCTCCTTTGTGCACCTTCTGCTCTTAGTTTGCTCTAATCTCCACCTCCCCTTCCCCAGTTGTAGCCCAGTGTAACTTTGACACCAGGAGAGCTGCAGCACCAGTCTGAGAGAGAAGCTTCACCTCTTAGACTGCTAAACCCATCAGTCAGGCATGACCACCACTTAATTTTCTAAAGAATAAATAAAATAAGACTCCTGATATGGCCCCAGCCTTGCAGGATGAGGAGAAGGGAGGAAGAAAGTTTTCTTTAGCACGTTCAATCTTCACCCTGTTGAAAACAGGATGCTCAGGGGAAATATTTCAAAACATCTTCCAGTCCTGATCTGCTTCTGGCAAGAAAAAAAATGAAAAACTGGAAAAAACTGGAAAAAAAAAAAAAAAGAACCAGCACAGTCTCCCATGGTTTGTGTATTTAAAAAAAGACAAAAAGCAAAACATCCCCTTGAATGTATGTACAGCCACATCTCCATGTTTAGGCAGAACATACAGAGCTCTACACACAAGGGACTCTCTGGGAATTACTGAAGATTTTTGCCATTAGAACAATTATTTGGAAGCAAAGCCACATTTATCCATCCACGTGTTAAAATCAAGGCAAGAAAGAGTTCTCTGTATAGGGAGTAAATGGAGCTATAAGCAAACCAGTTGGAAACTGTTGTTTTTATATAGCCAGACTAATTAGGACTGGTTTCAATTTTTGAATGAAGAAATAATTAGGAAAAGTTAAGTCAGCATCCCTAATTAGCATTCTGCACTGAGTAGCAAAGACAAGGCCAGTAGGTTGACACCGGTCATTTTGAAATACAGGAACAGGATAAAACTTTTTATGAACATCCAATTTTACCTGTTGCAATCTCATTATTTCCTAAAGGATTGCACTGTCAAATAAATAGAGTTAAGCACTGAATTAAGCTCAAAGATATTGTCAAAAGAGGGTGAAATTGTACACAAAATTGAAGCATTAACCCCTCCAGCTTTTTGTAAATATCAACAAATGTTCAAGGCTTTTTAGAAGTTTTCTTTCTTTCTTTCTTTCTCTTTTTCTTTCTTTCTTTCTTTCTTTCTTTCTTTCTTTCTTTCTTTCTTTCTTTCTTTCTTTCTTTCTTTCTTTCTTTCTTTCTTTCTTTCTTTCTTTCTTTCTTTCTTTCTTTCTTTCTTTCTTTCTTTCTTTCTTTCTTTCTTTCTTTCTTTCTTTCTTTCTTTCTTTCTTTCTTTCTTTCTTTCCTTCTTTCTTTCTTTCTCCTCCTCTCTTCCTCTTTCTCTCTTTTTTCTCACACTCTTCTTTCTTTGTCTTTCTCTCTCTCTCTCTTTTTCTTTCTCTCTCTCTCTTCCTCTCTTCCTCTCTCTCTCTCTTTCTCTCTCTCACTCTTTTTCTCTTTTTCTCTCTCACTTTCTTTTTCTATCTCTCTTTCTGTTCCGTTAGGCTTCTGTGTTGAAAGACCTGGTTTGAAATCAAAGCTACACTGAATTTTTTTTGGTTCTGTTCTAGTATTGATACCTGTTACCTGATGTATGAGGGAAACCACTACCACTGAAATCAGCCAGATAAAAACCCAAATCCCTCAAAGAGAAAGAAATTAAGAAGAGAAATGGCCTGTAGTGTTCCAGCAGTAGTGAAATGAGGATCAGGTGTCCAAGTTTAAATTTGGAGCACTTGCACTCAATCAAGGTGCTCAGATCTGTGCCCGCATGAGAGCAGCATTGCTTTGTGAGATGAGCACAGACTTAAAGAGTTGCCATATCCATGGGTCCTGACGTGGTTTCACTGGAGGAGCTTCCACACAGTGCTGAACAGAAGCAATTAAAAGTGGCAATGGCAGTTTATAACTGCAAAACACCTTCAGAAGTTTTTGTCTCTTTAGGATATCTTAGTAGCAGTTTTCCCGTTGGGGTATCCGTTTAGACATGCTCTATGGATTAAAGGAATAAACAACCCCATTTCACTCCTACAGGTTTGCAAGCTGAACACCTGTTGGCCTTAATGTGAAAATACAGGAAAAGAGAAAAAAATTTCAAAGTATAACAGAGATCCTGTTGGTAGCTCACCATAGCAATAACTGCCCCATTCTGCATCTCTCAGCAAGAAAGATGGGACTCAATAAGATTTCACCAAATTTATTATAATGATAGAATTATTGGAATAAGTCTACCAGAACACCTGAAGGGGCTGATGGAGTATAAATACCATTTCCATTAGGAAGTAGGTATGAGTCAAGCTCTCCTGCCAGCCAAAAACTCTCACATCTGCCTGGGATTTAGCTATGCTTGGTGCCTCTGCTTGATTTTCCTGACAGACAAGGTCATTTCTCTTTGCACCACATACAGGCTTTTCTTTTTTCTTTTCTTTTTTCTTTTCTTTTCTTTTCTTTTCTTTTCTTTTCTTTTCTTTTCTTTTCTTTTCTTTTCTTTTCTTTTCTTTTCTTTTCTTTTCTTTTCTTTTCTTTTCTTTTCTTTTCTTTTCTTTTCTTTTCGTATGTAGGTTATTTTTTATACATGGTAAGGAATAATGCAGTCATCTGTCTGTGGAAAGA
>WAAE01017939.1:0-19401 GCA_013400495.1 Nicator chloris | reverse complement strand
GAGGAAGAGGAAGAGGCAATCAGACAAAATGTACTAACATTTTGGAAAGCTCCCCTTTGTTTTAATTTCTAAAAAGTTATCCTACAAAGTGACATCCAAGTCTGGGTATCTCACCCTTAGAAATGTGAGTTTTGGGTTATCTAGGTGTACATTCCTTGGAAAAGAGTTTAGATGGAATATTACACATGATCTGACAGGTATGTCCTAATTAAATTGTTCAGGCTGAAACAATTACTTCTTTATGTATTAGAAAAAAACCCTACACCATACACATGGGATTGTAAGAAGTAAAAAAGTAATAAGCAAGAAAATACTATCAGTCAAACATGTATTTAATACAGAAAAGCCTGACAAGGAAGTTGTACAAAAACTTCTTAGTATCTATCTTTTTTCTAGTGTTGTGCTCCTCTCTGTCCTATAAAGACTTTTCATTGCAGCAAAACACATGCACCAATAATGGGTCCTGGTAATTAATAGCAGCTACCCTATTTAAAGACTTTTAATCTTGGAAATTACTCAAATCATGAGGTATATTTAGGATTAGATACACAAACTACAGTACCTAGAGGTGCCATATGCTGCAAGTTTTCTCAATCTCATTTGCATTTGCAGTCACAGTAAGAGCAAAGGAGATGAAAAGTTATATTTACTTGTAAAAGGATGAAGTATTTTCTATGGAATTAATATGAATATTTTTTTCCTGCGTTGTGAAAACACATCCCAGATCAGAATTTAAAGGGCCAAATACAGAACAAAAAAAAAAGAACACAGATTTGTCCTAAAAACACAGCAATAGGATAAACTGTTTTGGATTAGGGTTTTGGAGGTGTTGATTTGTTTTGTTTTGTTTTTTTAATGAATATAGAAAGCAAAAAAACCAAAGGTTTGTAATGATGAGAGACTTTTAAACCACTGTACCACAGGCAGGAAAAGAGATATTTTTGGAAACAGAAAAAGTAAGTGCCAGTGATAAAGGGAAACATTAATTATGCAATACCTGTTGGAAAGGAACACAGACACAATGTCTTGCAGGAGTTAGAGAATACAATGGGGAGAATGTGAAATGGGAGGTAGTTTAGGAAACAACTGTCTCCAGCCTCAATTGCAACTGACAGGAGGTGGCTGAGGATTAGAAGGTGTAAGCTAGTAGTGATGGTCACAGGAGGTTTAGGCTCAAAATTATAAATAAAAAGAAAGGGAGAAAGTTTCTGAAATAACAAGTTAATTTTTAGGGGTTTTTAAGTGGTTTGTTTTTGTTTTTGTTTGTTTGGTTGGTTGGTTTTTTTGTTGTTGTTTTTATTTTCCCCCAGAAGTTTCCATCCATTTTGAGATCAGATGAATGGAATAGCAAGATTTGACTTACAATCAAAAAAACCCCCTACCAAATAAGTCACAATTATTGAGAATAAATGGAAATTCCTAGAAATGGAGAAACATCATAAAATATTATGGTAAAAGGTATTTAAATATATTTGATACAATTCGATGGTCCAGGATGAAGGAAAGGGATAAAAACTTGAGCACTTAATAAAATAACCAAGGTAGTATCTGAATTAAAGTCATTACCTCTGTGATCTTGCCGATGTAACAGGTCTTAGGAGGCTGAAGAAGGCCAAGTCACTACATTCCTCTAGGAAAGTAAAGACTTGAGAAAGCACTGACCAGTCATAGCACTCTCAGTATGTGCAAAGATACTGGGAGAAGTTATTAAACAGCCAATTTATAACCACTCTACAGGAAAATAAGAAGGTGATGAAAAACAGCCAACACAGCTCTCTCAAGAGTAAATCATGTCAAAACAATCTAATTTCCTCCTTTGACACAGTACCTTTCAGTATAATGGATAAGAAGGAAGTAGAAGATGAGATCGCTTTACTTTAATAAAGTTTTTTACCCAGTGCCACATGAGACCTCGCAGGGAAGCCAGAAAAATACAGCCCTATTGGCACAGCCTGAACAAAAGATTTAAACAATATTGAGGATGTGTAATACATGCTAACATAAGGGATGAAATTACTGCACAACACAGTATAAGAGCAAAAATTAGGCCTTGGCCTTTCTGAGCTCAACTACTAAACTATTTTCTGTTTATGTCCTCTGATTTCAGTGAAGGTGTTTGTTTATTGCAGGTTTTGAACTTAGGCTGAACTGAATCTGTGGTTAGAAAATGCATTTTACCTGCAATTACAAAGAGGCTGAGATTAAATTTTTGAAGTATCGTAAAAAATAATACCTAGATTTTTTTGAATTAATTGTTAAACAAAATGACTCATTCATAACCTCAGCCAAGATTAGCAACAAAATCCATCCAGGATAAGGTAAAATCCAGTCTGAACTTGCCGTGTCACTAATGGGATCATAAAAGTCACAATTTGAAGTGATGTAGTAACAGATAATTTTGATCACCCCAGTGGCCAACCATCAATACAACTTCAGAATGATAATCCAAAGGGGAAGATTCCACCATTGACATGTGTAATATGCAGGTCATTCTGAATATCAAAAAACTCTAGAATGCTGGCTCCCACGAGCCAGTTTAATGTCATAGTACTTTAAAGGTTTTATAATTGTTTTATGGCAGGAGAATAATTGATGTAAGCAGTGATCCAACATGTATGCAGCAACAGCCCTCTGGGTTATAGTGTAAATTATTATTACAGCAACTGATGATAACAATTTTGAGCAACAATCATACGGGGCAGGGCTGAACAAGCCATAGCCTTTCCAAAAAACAGGCCAACAAATGTACCTGATAGGTTGATAGTTGTTACTTAAGTAAAATATAATTAATTTAACAAGAATAAAGCAAAGACTGGTGTTCTGTCCTTGTCAATTAAATTCTGAAACCTGAAACTTCACACAAGACACTGATTTTCCTGACATGCAACAAAATTGCAGTTCTGCCCAACCCCCTGACATTTTTATTATTTGTAATTATATATTTTGTTATGTATTGGTTTTCTACTTTGAAATAGAGTTGTGCTGTGAATACAAAGCCTAAGTGTCCAAAAGGGAAATACCTTCATTAAAATTTGGTTAGGAAAAGAGAGCCCTTAAGCATATAAACAGTATGTATGCCTATTTGTATACATATATACAGATAATCTACCTAAACAATCTGGATGCAGGACTTAAAGGATACTAAGTAAGTTTGCATGTGATACAAAACTGGGAGGAGCTGTTGACTCCCTCCAAGGCAGGGAGGATCTGAAGAGACACCTCAATAAATTAGAGAGGAGAGCAATCACCAACCATATGAGGTCTAACAAGGGAAAGTGCCAGATTCTGCACCTGGGATGGGACAACCCTGGATGTACAGACAGACTGGGGAATGAGAGGCTGGAGAGCAGTGCCATGGAAAGAGACCTGGGGGTCCTGGTCAATGGCAAGTTGAACATGAGCCAGCAGTGCCCTGGCAGCCAGGAGGGACAACCCTGTCCTGGGGGACATCAGGCACAGCATCACAGCCAGGCAAGGGAGGGGATTGTCCTGCTCTGCTCTGAGCTGGGACAGCCTCACCTCCAGTGCTGGGGGCAGTTTTGGGTACTGCAATATAAAAATGTCATTAATTAAGCTGCTAGAGAGTGTCCAAAGGAGGTCAGTGGAGATGGTGAAGGGGCTGGAGGAGAAGCTGTATGAGGAGCAGCTGAGGTTGGTCTGCTCAGCCTGGAGGAGACTGAGGGGAGACCTCACTGCAGTCTACAATTTTCTTATGAGGGGAAGAGGAGGGGCAGACACTTATCTTTTTTCTTTGTGGCAATGACAAGACCAAAGAGAATGGCCTGAAGTTGTGTCAGGGGAGGTTTAGACTGGATTTTAGAAAAACAGTTCTTCACCTAGAGGGTGGTTGGACACTGGAACAGGGTCTCCAGGAAAGTGGTCACAACACTAAGCCTGGTAGAGTTCAAGAGTCAAGCATTTAAAGAATGGTCTCAGCCACATGATGCGATTCTTGTGCAGGGCCAGGAGTTGGACTTTAATAATCCTAGTGAGTCCCTTCCAACTCAGAATATTGTGTTATGCTGTGATTCTGTGAGATGTGTATGTACTTCTACACATGTACACACAAATGTTATATAAATATATGAATATATACACAGACTTCTGCACATACATACATGTATACACCTTGCAATCCTCAGTTTTAGGCTAACTTGAGTAACTTGGGTTACCAAAGAAAGGACAGCACTGGAATCAAGTCTTGAAAAAAACCCAGTACTATGGTTCAAGCACTGTTTTTATAAACAATGTTTGAAGTTAAATTCTCTAGATAACCTTTTGTTAGAAGATGTACTTGACTGGTTGCTATAGCTTATAGAACTTCACAAGGTATAAAGAAAAGTAATGGAACAGGTGAGGAAGGGAAATGTCAGATGGCATCACTTAATCACATGCATAAAATAAATCAGTAAAAGACATGAAAAAAGGTATAGGACAAGGGCTATGCCTTCACAAGCACTGAAGAAAAAACAGAATAGAACCACCCATAATGTCCAGCCCCTTGAAGAAAGCCCAGCCACTCGACACCTATCTGTTCTCTAAAATCATGCTGCTCTCCAGTATTTTTCAGTGCAATAAAAGAAGTTCAACAGCCTAGATAAAAGCCACTATGAGTTGAGTGCACAACAGGTCTTATTCAGCTAACAGATATTTGAAGTTCACTCAGGCTGTGTGAACATATGATCTGAGATCTTTGCAAATGCTTGGGATGAACTCAGTTCAAATCACTGTTTTCATGAATGATTCAGACGATAGAGTGCGAAATGCTCTTTGACATTTTGCAGATACCACATAAATCGGAAGAGTAAACACTTTCAAAGACAGATCTGCATCAGCTTGTCAAAATCACTCTTGACTCCAATTCAGTAAGATCAAGTTAACAAAAAAGAAAAGCAATATAATATAAAGCAGGAGGTAAAGTAAGACTGAGAGACACCAAAATAGAAAATATCTGTCTATATATTTAAAGGACTGTAAATCACATCAATGATTCAATATTATAATAAAGGAAAGAAAAAAGCGGCAAATATAAAGCTGAGTTACAGGATGTACTTCACCTTATAAGTAATGAAATTATTCCACTCTTGTCAGTTTTGCTAACACCACATTCTCTTTAGTATATAGCATTACCTTTTATGAAAAACACATAAAAGACTAGCTGAAGAGAGAAAAAGTGTAGGAGAACGACAAAATAGGAAATGCTGTGAGATACAAAAGGTAAATGGTTTTGCTTGTTTTTCTTAAAAAAAAAAAAAAGAAAAAAAAGAGAAAAAAATAGAAGAATTAAGGTATACATATCTTCCAAAATGTTTAGATGATTGTAAAACTGGTCTGAATCAATTAGAGCTTTGAAGTATAGTTGTCTAGTTTTTTTCCTTAATCCAATTACTCAACAGTGAGCTAAAAGTGAAGAGAATGTGCTCCATTGACTTTTAGAAAGAAATAGTTCTGACTGGTCCTCATCGTATCACAAGAATATAAAAAAGAATTTTGCAAAGTCTGCAACAAAAAAGACAGAAATATTAGGAAGCTGATACTGAAGAGAAAGGCCCCAGGACAGACTTGGATGGTAAAAGTTTAGACACATGGAAGCAGTATATTGTTCCAGTCTTCTCCAGTTCTACATGTCTATGTTTTTTAAAGGCTAGAACTAAGCAGAAGACCTGTTTTTTATCACATCTTAATAATATTCAAAACAGCCAGAAGAATACCATTGACAGATTTCGAACACATAGACTTTTTGAAGCAACAATTCTGTGGTTAAGATGCTGTTAAGAGCCTGATAACAAGGGAAAGTCTTCAAAAAGTGCTTTGTCATTATGTTTGCTTATCATAATCACTCTCGAACCCCTGAAAACAGTGTGGGATGAACTGGGAGTAGCCCACCTTGAGGCCCATAAAAAGGAAGGCCAAGCTGGTGCAGAATGAAGAGGGGAAAGCAAGGGGCAGAATCCCTGACCTTTGCCTTTCCCCCAAGTCCCTTCACTGCCTGCTGTGAGACACCCTGAGGTCCCCAGGAGCCAACATTGCCCACCTGGGGGGAATCTCCCAATGCTGCACCCCTGGACCGAAGTCCTGAGTGAGTTGTGGGACCCCCACCCTGCTCCTGCATCCTGCAGTGGGAGCACCGTGCGTGCACCGAGGTTCAGCCACAGCCATGGGGCACCGCACCTCACTCCGGAGGATGGGCTGCTGCATCCCAGACAAACTGCTCCCACACCGGAGCAGGCAGCTGAGACCCTTCAAACTACAAAAAAGGGAAAAGGCAAAAACTGCTTCTCTCCCTGCTACCCTGTCTCAGCAGTAACAGGGGTAGCACCGAGCAGTGGCGACCTATCCTACGCTTTTTAAAATAAACTTCGCTTTTTCTAACTTTTCTCTACTTCTCTCTGTCTTTTTCTTTATCTCGTTTATTATTAAATAAAAATATATCAACTTTGACATCAACATTTAATCCTGTTTGGTTTCTCTCTCATTATTTGGGGGGAGCATTTAGAACCCTTAAAGTTCTTTCTGTTTTATTCACAGAGTTAGTTCTCTTTACTCCTCTGTGATTAAACCAGTTTGTAACAGATGCCATGTACTTTGCGTTCAAAATACTACCTGTGTACCACAAACTTGTGTCAATAGGTTTACGTAAAAAATGCCATAATTCTCTTCATATATTATAATTTTGCATACATCTGTGCTTGTCTGAAAGACTGTGCATGGGGGAAACATGCTCTGCAGAGACCTCTAAATTCTGGTATGAGGGAATTTTGAATGGGAATGCATATACTTTTAAGTACCAGAAGAAATAACAGAGCAAAAAATTGGCGTGTATTTAGAATCAGGACATGGCTAACCACAATAAGCTGGTGAGCACTGACCCAGGTATGTTTGCAACAAGAGTAGTCATCAGTACAGTACAGATGACTCTTCAGCAGAAGATCTACACTATTACAGAAGATGGATGGAAATCTTGCAAGTGTGATTCCTCTCCTTGTCATTTCAACCAAAAAACCCCTTTAATCACAAGGAATGGAAAATAAGGCAATGAGCACCAGCCTTGCCTTAAGATTTATAGGGAGTCAAGGGGGGGATAGAAGGCCTTGAGGATGAAATATCAGGTCATACAAAGTGTTGACTCATAAGAAATAGACAATATTTTAGCCAAAATTCAGTTCATTGTCACCAGTCAAGAGGAAACTAAGGGATGACTCAAAAGCTGGCAAACTTACCTTCTGCATCACCATAAGTAATGGTAACTTAAGTGATTGAATATATACTTCTTGGTACTAGTATAAAAGAATGAATAATTAGAACACAAGGGAATAGGTGGGAACAACTGAAAAGGTGATGTCCAGTATTGCCTCCTCTGTGGTAGGTCTGTCCATTTATTACCTGGCTTAGGAAGTTCTCCCACATGCATTCCAAGAGTCTCATGTGCTACCTTCCTGCCAGATATCAAGGTTGGAATAGTAGGTTGGAAAGATGCACAAAATGAACATAAAACTGTAGTTTTCTGCTTATGCTCGAGTAAACAGACTTTAAATCACAAATTAATTAAAATTAATTTTGTGGGTTTTTTGCTTATTTTAAGTAAAGTTTTTTGCTGGTTACAGAACGTAATTTTTCTTTATTTGTGAGTGCATCCTAGAGGGCTTTATAGTTGTGTGGAAAAATTGTTAGAGAAACTTAGGTTTTGGGTAATAATCCAGAAACAGCATAATGGTTTCATAAATAAAATTTGCTGCCACTTCAACTAGAAAACATAGTTTTCAGGAAATTACCATTTCCCTCCCACATACATATTATTTACTAAGTTTAAGTTATCCAACATTCGAAATTAAATTATTTCACTAAAATGAACTTTGGAATATTATCTCTTTCAGCAGTAGGATTTTAATTTTTATTAGATGAGCCAGTAATTTTAATTGCTCTTTTTTTTTTTTCTTTTTTTTTTGTTTTTGTTTTTGTTTTTTTTTTTTGTTTCCCCATAGTTACTGTTTTTACCGTGTATAACATACCATAGGTGTTATGAGTAAAGTGCATGTCAGAAATCATGTCCTCTCTAAGTCTCATAATTGTCCACAGGAATTTGAAAAGAAAAACTTCCTTTTGCAAACAATGCTTAGGTAATTTCGTACCATGCATAGCTGGCTCTTCATATGCAGTTAGTTCCCTCACTTTGGCTTACCAATCAGTACATCTGTCTTGGCAAAAATATTTTTCCTCTTCAAAACTTTGACTGAGGAAAGCCAATAATAACTCTGCTTTGTATCTAAAAACCCACTGCAAATTAGTTTGGAGTGCTGAAGTTTTCTCTTGAATCTGGTCTTAGCATTCTGCATAGTGTGATGAATGCTGATCTTCAGTGTGCAGCCTAGACAGCAATTTTTTCTCTGTGTGATAATATTTCTCTTGGACAACGAGATGAGATGATTAAAATGAGTCCTAGTGGCTAAAAGTAGCATGAAATGCAAGACTATTAAGTGAGTACTGCCATTTTGTTTGCAGGCCATGCCCCTAAGTCAGTTGGAATATGTGTGAAATAAAGCCATTAAACACAATTTATATTCAGTGGAGTAAAGCTGTGGAAATATAATATCTGGCTCCAAGCTTTGCCTTTATCATCTCCTAAAATAGGCTGTGCTAAGTAACATTGAAAATTACGCTACGGTTCTTTTGGTACCAGTTTGAGTTGGATAAAAGCAAGTCCTTTTTCATGTTCCTTCTAACAGCATGCAATCTACTGCCTGTCTGAAACTCTCATCTGCATTTACTCAGTATTTGCATTTTATTTCAAAAGCCTCATGACTTTGTTTTGGTCCTCCACGAGGACAATAGAATGCATCTCTCTCTGTAACACTTTAACAGGCAACAGTCCCCTAGTTGTGTATGTACTTCATTTTGCTTAGAATCTATGGCAAATTTCAGCCACTTTAATGTCTTAATTCCCATGAGAGGAGACACATAATCTATTTAAAACAGAGATAAAAGTGCCATAAGATAGGGCTGCAAAATTCTTTACAAGATATAGTAAAATCCTTCATAAATTGTTTCTTAGTAAAAGCATTGAGGTTTTTAATAAATGGAAAGTGAAATTGCAAAGTATGAAAGAGCATGCAATTTTAAAATTCTATAAAGCTAAAAGCAATTTGTAACTCTGAACAAATTCTTTAAGGAGATATAAAAAATCTTATTGCCACTTGTCTTCCTAAAATGCAAAGACTTTTGTATGCATAAAAATGAAGAATCCTGGGAATTTTAAGAATTATGTTAAGGAGGTATTTTTAAAACTGTCATTTTACTAAGACAAATATGGTTGTCATCTTATACACAACTAGTATTATATAGAAGTCAGAGGTCTTTAAATCTGGCAGAAACACCAAATTCTCTTAACTCACACAATATATTCTTTTTCTGTGGAGGCAATTACTCCCTTTCATTATTTTTGCTTTCTGAATTTGCAATAAAGAATAGATCAGGATTGTTTAGAGGGATGAACTATGGTAGTGTATGAATGTATTTTTATTTGTGCCACTATTGTTGTGTGCCAGCTAAACTTGGAAAAGAGGGAGAGGTCCAAAAGGAGAACCCAGTTATGGAAGAAAGTAGTGATGATGAGACCAGATACTTGAAATTTATCAGCTCTTCACTCATCAGCAATTCAGTACAGTTTTTCACAGATATGTTGATCTCTGCTCCTGGTGAGTCACAGCTGAAGCCTGTTTTTTTCTGTATTTCTCTCTTAAGCCTTTTTCCCCTGATGCATTATAGTGAAGATGAAGCTGCATCCCTTTGTAAAGTTCAGGATAATTTCTAAATATATGCTTGTCAACTCGATTAACAGTTGTATAATCCCCACCTATTATGGACTGTGCTTGACAGAGTGTTTGTCTGTTCTTTCTGTCTTGCAAAATGCAAATTTATTAACTTGATAGATTTGAATAGGTACAAGAGATGGGAAAAATGCAATTTTTTGTGGTTTTGAGATACTTGTTAATCTTAAAATCATGTCATTGAATATAGTGGTCTTTGCATAAAAATAGCATATGTTGAGGGAATAATTTATTTTATTCAATTTGTATTTCATCAAGTTATCCCTGCTCTCTACAGTTTTTGTTTTTGAAAATTACACAAAGAAGAACAAAATTGGAGTTCTATTCCTTATGCTGACATACACAGTTATT
Organism: Nicator chloris; assembly: GCA_013400495.1. Classification (NCBI taxonomy): domain Eukaryota; kingdom Metazoa; phylum Chordata; class Aves; order Passeriformes; family Pycnonotidae; genus Nicator; species Nicator chloris. The sequence goes on along the minus strand of WAAE01017939.1, from coordinate 9,226 downwards.
AACCTATGCAATACAATAATGACAGACCAGTCCCACAAAACAAACTGATGAGACCGCTAACAGTTTACAATCCGTGTTTCCTGCCTGTAAAATACTTTAGTATTTCTGAAGATAATCAGTCAAGAATATTTTTTTTTTTTAAAGAAACAAAATAAAGGTGCATTAGTAAAAAGTTCTCAACTGTTAATCTCAAACTCTGAGTACTGTTAGAATATTGCAGTTTTAACTGTTTGGAAACCACTACTTCCTATCCATAGACTAACATAAAAGTTGTGATTTTATGGCATTACTACATGTGGTGGTTTGGCCAAACCACAACACTACACATTTCACATTTTTTCTGTTTTTTTCATAGAATCATTAACTACAAGAAAAACTAAGGTTGGAAGAAACCTCTGGAGGTCATCTTTTCCAAACTCTTGTTCAAAATGAGCCAATTTACACACGTAAATTAAGGGTTTATCCCTTTGAATTTTGAATATATTCACAGACAGGCATTCTGCAAGCTCTCCGGGAAGCCAATTTAACCACCCTCATAATGAAAATAGATTTCCTTTTATATATTTAGACTTTCCCATGTTGTAAACTGTGTCTACTGCATTTTATTCTAGGAGATCCTGGCTCTCTGTATGCTTCCACTAGCTTGTAAAAGGTATTTATGGGACCTCCCTCTTAGCCTCTCTTGCTAAGACCAAGTTCATCTGTTAATCCCTCCTCATATGTCATATGTCAAATGTCAAGTGCTCTAATTTCCTTGGTAAACATCTGCTGCTTTGGCTCCAGCACATCAATGTCTTTTTCATGGTGAGGAGACCAAGACTGGGTACAGTACTCCAGATGTAGTGTCACCAGTGTAAAAGGGAGGCAAACAATAAATCACTTCTCTGGACCTGCTGGCAAGACTCCTCCTAACACAGCCCAAGGCGCTGCTGCCTTCTTTGCTGCAAGGGCACACTGGTGGCTCAGATTGATTTGCTGCCTGCCAGGACCCCTCTCTTCTACCAAACTGCTTTCTGCTTACTTGATGTCCAGCCAGTACTGGGGTTTTTTGGTTATTATAGTCACGTTGCAGGACTCAGTGTTTACCATTTCAACACTTTATCAGATTTCTGTTATATCATGTCTTCTGTTTAAGGCCCTTTACACGGCAGTCCAACCCTCCAGACCCTTTTCTCCAATTTGGCATCATCCACAATCCTGTAGGAGCGGAAGTTCTACCTAGTCAGCAAGTACTTTTTTCCCAATTCATTGCCAAATACGCTCTTAAACTCGTGACCATTTCTTTGATCCAAGCCCCACTGCACTACGCTTCCAGTCCTGTCGTGCAGCTTTCTCAAGACAGTTGTCACTCACTGCAGAGGCTGCCATTGCCTTGGGTCTCCATCAGGAGCTCGGCTCTGTTTCCTCACGTGGGCAACAAGTGCTACTTCAGCTCTTCCAGTGTGTCCTGTCTGGTTCTCTGCGCTGTTGCAGGATGATGTGAACCTCCCTTATGGTCTGTATCTGTATCATATGTATCCTGGAGGACATGTCTAAGATAAACTATGGAATCTCAGCAGACTAATATTTAAAAAGACAAATTGGACCCAGGAATGTCAGGAACAGATGAGTTTAGAGACCTTGTGTGCTCATGGGCAATCCAACCTGTCAAAACTTAAATTTACTTATATTAACCTCAAACTGAATGACACATGGTCTTCAACATTATTTTTAGAACTAAATTGAGCTATACATTTTTAAGCTTCACTTTCAACTGCTTTGAATAAGGTTGCAACAAGTTACAACAAAATGGCATTGAAACAGCAATTAAATTAATATGTTAAAGAATAGATCACCCATAAATATAAACCATTTTAGCTCATGAAAAAATTAAGAAAAAAAAATACAATTATTAAGTTCTAAATTCACCTCATAATTTACTCCTTATCTTCCAGGAAATGCATTAAAAAGTTAAAACCAATTTTAATCTTCTGCTTGAATAGCAGAAAATTCCTGCTCCTTTTGACTGAAATTTAGTTGGCATTATTGCAGAGGACAAATTCTTGCCCCAGGTAGCTTTCTGAGAAAACACCCTCATTAACAGGCACTCCTATCAGTCCTGCTGCCATTGCAAACAGCCTTGCACCAATTTTTAACAGAAGTTTCCATTTCCCCAGAATAGCAACATGCTACTAGTACACTGAGCATAGCAACACCTCCTTGGAATTGGTGTGAATACAATGGGTTTTGAATCTCAGTCCTGCAGACTATTGTTGGTATAACCCTAAGGATGCCTCTTCCAGGGAAAATGAAAGCCTTGTCCCTTAGGGGGGCAGAAAAGAGAAAGATTTATCAGTTGTCATTCTACTCCCTAAATTCATATTTCTTTCATATGTCTTTCTTATTCTGATTTCAAAATTCACTTTTGTCTAGTCTTTTGAGATCACGGGATCAATTCTGACTACAGTGACCAGAAAGGAAAGATCCACATCTTTTAAAGCACATTGATTTAACCACAGTAATAAAGCCAAATGGTTCCCAACCCTTGAGAGGAGTCCTAGGGTAAGCAAAGTAGGAATCTAGGCATGACATGTATCCATGGTCCTGCTGCAAAAAGTAGAAAACACTTTTGCTGCTGCTGACACTTTCAAGTAATAGATTAGTTCCAAGTAGTTCAGACTTCCCTTTCTTAGCGTTCTTTCTGCCTTCATTAATTATTTCCCCAGAAACTTTTCAGACTGCTTACTAAAAGCTGACTGCTAGAGCTTTCATGTAGCTTTTCCTGATATGTGATGGAATACTCCATAGCTTCTAAAAGCCATGAAAAAGGTGCTTTTTGGGGACAGAGGAAGTGGAGGAAAGAGAGACAAACAGTGGAAGAGTGGGCTGAATATGCTGCTCATTCTGTCATTTCCCTGTGGGCTAGATTTGGAGAGTAATTTTGACTCTGTAGTCCTATTCTGAAATAAAAACTTTTCCCACTGGACTCGATGAGGTTTTTTTTAAATGTTGGGATGCTTGTTTTTATGAAAAGACACATAAGATTACCTTATACAATGAAAAGTTTATGAAAAGAGTCCATTAAGAGACCTGTGGAGGTGTAAGTGAGAATTTTTAAGCATGCAATGAGAATGTGACTCATTTGTGTGAGAGAAATAAAAGAGAATCAACTATGGAACTGGTACAACCTTTATTTCTTCTCTGGTAAAAATGATGCCTTCTTTGAAGGTAGTTCAGTATTTGCCTCCTTTAAAAAAATAAGGTGTTTTTTTTGTTCAGTTTTCTTGACAGTAAGCAAAAGAAAACATTGTCTTATTACGACAGAGTTGTTTGAATAATTTTATATTTCTATTTATTTTTTCCACTGGAGAAATGAACAAAACCAACTTTGTTAGCACACGTACATTTGTGATGGACACCTATGACAATATTTTAAGGAAAATTGTGGGGGAAATCTGTAAAATTTTTCAGTGATTCCTCTTTTCTTCCTTTCCAAAGTAGCTATTTTCACAAGAATTCTGACATTGTAGCAAAAATCACTGCTAACACAAAGGGCAGAAACAATCCCATTTCTTAACAAGAACCTCATGTTGTGGTCTTTTCTTATGAAGCCAATTAATAGTCACNATGTTCAACTTGCCATGGACAAGGACCCTAGTGCTTTTTCTGCAGCGTTACTTTCCAGCATCTCATTCCCCAGTCTATCCACATAACCAGGGTTGCCCTGTCCTGGGGCAGAGTCCAGAATTGTCTTTGTTAAATTTCAAACAATTGGTGATTGTCGATCTCTCTAATTTGTCTTAATGGTGAAGGTGCTGAAAGTTCTTCTCTATTTTGTATTAATGCAAGTTTTCTTAGTTTTAGAGAGGAAATATTCCTACTAAACACAAACCTAGTGTTTTTTTTTGTTTTTTTTTTTTGTTTTTTTGTTTTTTTTTTTGTACTGCAAAGGTCACATCTGGTTGTGGCAAGATCTAAAGAATTTAGGTTTAAAATATTATATAAATATGAAATTCATGTTTGTTCTGCAATTGTGGTATAGGTAGATATCATGGTTATCATGGCCCGTGTCCACTCAGTCAGCAATTCCCTGGCTGATCAAAGAAGCCTCTGGCCAGTTTCTGCTGAGATGGTCCCATTGACTAATTTGAGACAAGGGGATTTACACACAGCTGTACTACAGAGCATTTCACCAGCAAGAGCTAGGAAATAGCTGCAAGAGGTAGAAAATGCAAGGAATCCAGGTGATTATCTCTGTTGTGCACTTGACCAGTTCACAGTGACTATCCATGTGCTTCCATGTATTGATTAACATCTGAGATGACAAATCTAGTTGCTCCAGAAAGTCTCTGAGGCAGTACTTATTGCAGAAGAGATTTCAGTTTAGCTAGATAAAGTCATTCTAAATAAGAAATTACTCCTGCAGATGTGTAAATGATCACCCAGGATGGCCTTTTGAACATACTTAAGGCATGAGGTGTTTTGTACACAGTTTATCAATAGCAATAGAACATACATGGTACATTGGGCCATGGGGCACAAAACTGAATGTAAGAATTCAGCAAAGATGTGTTTTGGGAAGGTTTTCATCATCCAGGTGAAGGCCTCACTGCAAAATTCCTTACAATGGAAATTTCTGCCACTGACCAGACAGGAATTGATCACATATCAAGATTTGGGAGATCTGATTCACCATACAGGCATGGTCTTGTTTAAAAGATCCTAGTAAGTAAGGAGTTTCAAACATCCTCTCATTGACAATCTGTAGAGCAGGATCCAGTAAAGTGACAGCAAGAGCAGTTGCTCGCTGAGAAAAAGGGAGAAATGCAGGTGCCTTATCAGGATCAGCCCCATCCCACACAGCACATGGATGAGACAAAAAGGGCACATTGGTGCTGGTAGTCAGGTTCAGGCAAGTGCCCAGAATGCCAGACAAATCCTCATCAGCAGCTTGTTCACCAATCTAGACATTCTCAATTTAAACAAAAACAATCCCCTCTCGTGCTTGTGGAGAGATTTTTTTTAAGATAGATTTTCAGAAACCTTCACAAAGGGACTAGAAAACCCTTTTTGTGAAAAAAAAAAAAAAAAAAAACAAAAAAACAAAACCAAACCCAAGCCTAGCATCCTACATGAAGTATGATAATTCCACTTCAGTTTGCATTATGTTGTAATGGGGATTTTTTTAATATTATATGTATTGTATTTAAATATAGGTTATGTATTAGACAATACTTTCCTATTTCAAGATAAGTGGTAGAAAAAGTAAAACTATAACAGTGCTCTAAAGACAGTACTGAAAAGGTAGAGTAGTAGTCAGAGAGAAACAAATGTTGATATTGTACAATAATGCTTCTCTAAGCTTTTTCATGTTTTGGCACTCTGCCATTGGCTATGGCTATCCAAAACTGGCAAAATCAACTGATTTAACTTTTCAGTAGCCATTTTGTAATCAAATCCCAGGTTGCTTCTCCTCTAAACAGTGAATATAAAAAAATATTTTTGGAATTNTACAATAATGCTTCTCTAAGCTTTTTCATGTTTTGGCACTCTGCCATTGGCTGTGGCTATCCAAAACCGGCAAAATCAACTGATTTAACTTTTCAGTAGCCATTTTGTAATCAAATCCAAGGTTGCTTCTCCTCTAAATAGTGAACGTAAAAATTATTTTTGGAATTCCTTCCTTCCTTCCTTCCTTCCTTCCTTCCTCAGGGACCACCATTCCCCACATATACATATCTAATATTTAACAGGTTTGTGTATTTAATACAATGATTTATAACTAATTTGCTTGGCATATTTTTTATAACTACTATTGGAAGATTTATTAGGTTGATAAAGGATATTAAATTAAACCAATATAGAATGAAATCACATAAATCTCTCTGATTTCAAAAATCTCTGTGGATACCATGTTTTTCTAGTATTTTATCTTTGCCATTATAGCCATACTTGTAATTACTCTGAAGTCATTACTAAGCACTGCACTTTTCTTGGGTTTGCTCCACATATCTTTTACTGCAGATGAACCTCAGCAACTCCTACTGCAAAGACCAGCCTTGTGTCCTTGGTAAACTTCATAGTGGGCAATTATAACCACTGATTGCCCAGTTTAGTGCCATGGAATTAAAAAAAAAAAAAAAAAGAAAAACAACTTCAGAACTACTGATAGTACCTTTATTAGTAAATTAAGTATTGTAATTTTGTTCATAGCACTTGACACATTTCTCCCACTTTCTCCCAAAGAAATAAAGAATATCAACAGAGTAAATTTTGCAACATTTCTTCTTTTAGCTGCTGTAGGTTTCTCTCAACATTTTGCCAAGGAAAGTCACAACAAGCTTAACATGAAGGTGACCTCAGACACTTATTACTGCTAAGAGCCTAAGAATACCCTGTAGATGATGAGGGGTTTTTGTGGTCTAACCCAAAGTGCTGTTTATTCCACTGGGACAATTTACTTCAGGTTTAAATTACTTTTCAATTTGGGTTTCTCATGTCATTTTTGCTAGTAGTAACTTTATCTGGCATCTTATTTAAACACAAAACTGGAAGAAAGCAGCTTACAAAATTAAAAATCACATTGCCCTTTGTGCCCTTCCCTGTGTATTTTCTTCCTAATTTCCTCTGCAGTTTTTCAGAAACCACAATGCTGTTGTAAAACAGGCCTGATTTAAAGCTCACAGTGCAGGTGGTGAAACACTGCAGGGGTTTCAACTTTTAGTGCTTTTTGAGGATAACCAAAGGTAACACCACTGTATCAGCATAAGTTAATTATGCCATCTCTGTGATACTGGATGTAAGGCAAATGGCATGTGTTGGAAAGGAAATAGAACAACCACAAAAGAGTGTGTTCTCAGTACCACATTATGCTTTAGGTTCTTGCCAGATTGTTTGGTATTTACTGAGGAACAGAATATTATTTTCAGAATATTTGAAGTATATTTAGCACACCCTGAGAACTTACTGTGAGAAGATTTAGTTGTCTGAAGTTAATTTGTTAGTACCAGATCCAATTGTAAAGATGGGACACATTTTTCTATATAACTCTTGTTGGCTGGCTTAAAATAAGGGAAAAAATAGTGTGTATTTGTTTGTTTAAATGACATTTGAAGCATACCTTCAAATTTGACACTTGAGTCAGAAAATTAAACCACAGTTTTAATCTTTTCTTCTAATATAATTATGCTATTGTAAATACTGGTAGGTGCCTTTGTCAAGCATTGGCAAAAAAAGTATGTTGGCAAAAAAAGCTTTTCAAATAAGATATCCAGTCCACTGATGTTTAATAACTTTAAAACCGGATTTATTTTTTAAAATTTGCTTTAATTCTATTTTGATGTAACCTGTCACAAAAGCAGATGTTGAGTTTTGTCTTTGCCAGCATACGCAAAATCACATTTTAGGAGTGCACAGAGAATTTCATAGCAATTTTAGTCTGTTCTGTCAGGTATCATCTTCCTGATTTGTGCCTTTTACAGAATTTCCAGCTTAGTAAGGTCCAGACATTTTGAAGCTTGTACAAATTGATGAGAAGATAACCCCACATTTTCAACTAATACTAATCCCTTAGGGTTCTTCACATTTTCACATTTTATTGTCCCATAAGCTTCGAATTTTATTCAAACTCTTACTTCCCAAGTTTTTATTGACATTTAGGGCAAATAGTGATGGTAGAAAAAGGCGATACTACATACAGTCTTAAGTCTTTTAAATAATCCTTCTTCTGTGTCCCTATTCATTCACTAGGAGTTATGTCTTGGTGCTGTAGCATGAAAACTGCACAGCCTATAAAAGGCTGCAGGTTGCACAGAGATTGTGCTCCAGAAGCTCAAGAGAGATCAGGACAGCAAAAGAGATTGACTCAATAGTGAGACGGATGGTGCTGGGTTACTTGATGTTGGGAACATTGTACAACACCACTGCCTCCAATAGAAATTAGGAAAGCAAGTGAACAATAAAAAATGTAAAATAATTAAAATACTAATTATTCCTAAAGATTTGAGTATGCTACTTAATCTGTAAATGATGAATATTTATTGAAAAAGATAATTTTCAAGTGACTACAGATTGTAAAATTAACCTCTGTTATCCATGTGTTAACATGAGCATTTGAGTACTTGCAGCTCTTAAGCAAGACAGAATGATAACATGAAGTTTCACTTCTGCCAGCTATTCTCACTGTATACACAACTGTAGTGGTTTGACTAGGAAGTTTGAGTAGATTGTAGGGAGGAGGGGAAGTGTTTTGACATTTTTTTTTCTTTCTCTTCTTGTGTGTGTGTAAATAAACTATCTTTGTAATTCATAAGTTTAGGCCTGCTTTTGCTTTATTCCCTCCAAATCATTATCTCATAAATAAGCAAAATTCAAACCACAACAACAACACTCTATACAAAGCAAAGTTCTGCTGATATATATCTAGTGCTTTAAAAAAATTTCAAAGTATTTCTGTGTTTTCTTTTTAAAATGTATGACCTAAAGAAATACCTGTGTATGTTTCTTGTCATCTACTTCTATAAAAAACTATCATAATTGGTCTATTTGGAATGCTTCCTAATTTATTTGGATGATGTAAAGTAAACAAGGAAATAATTTAAATTATCTGAAAACAATATGAATATTACAATTAACTGTAGAATTGATAGCAACCACCATTGTCTATATGTGAAGCAGAATGTGGAATTATAAACATAAACAGGTTTTTATTCTACAGAATATCTTATGGTGAATAATTTGCACAAATCAATTCATAAATGGTAATAAAATCAAAAAGTACTGCTTGCTAATCATGAGCAATCCAGGAGCCATAAGTACTGACCATCTGAACTAATAAATGTGGAGGTTTATTAACCAAAAGGGAAGCTGGTTGCACACATGTGATCTGCAATAAACATATTGCTCTTGAGCACTAGCAAGACAGAGATATTTAGGCTTTGATTTACACACCAAAGAAACAGAGTATGCAATTGGGTTTTAATGCAGTTTCTGAAGAATCCCTTAACATCATGTTTTAAAATCTAGCAGCAAAACAGACTAGTACTCCAGAATACAAAGAAATGCAAGGCAAAATAAAGCAAAACAACTGTGTGCAATGTACTTTGTCAACAATGGAAATTAATTTGAATTGTATACCATTTAAAAATCTCTGCAGGTTCTTTTGTGACAAGTTAAATATTACAGAAGAATTTTTTTACATTATTATTTTATTTTTTATAATATTCAATCAAGTGAGAATATTCTGACA
>WAAE01017938.1:0-11071 GCA_013400495.1 Nicator chloris | reverse complement strand
CATCCCTAGAAGTGTTCAAAAAAATGTATCGATATGGCACTTGAGGACATGGTTTAGTGGTGAATATGGTGGTGGTGGTGCTGGGTTGATGGTTGGACTTGATCTTAGAGGTCTTTTCTAACCTTAACAATTCTGTGATTTTGTGTAAAAGAAAGCCTCTTACACATCAAAAAAGAGCTCTAGTTCTAACTTGCTTTCTATATTACTTTTACAGGAAAATCCCTGGCTATTGGAATATTTACAGAAATCCCTGCCTCCCCTGGAATCTTCTGAGCAGCATGAGTAACTGAATTGAGCATCCAAGCTTCCAGATTCCGCTACAAACTACTTTGTTTTTTTTTAAACAAAAAAGTTCTTGTATTTGAAGGCATCCCTACTACTGTTATACTGCTATACCAAACTGACTAGCACAACACTGAAAACTTGTAAACTGAAGCCACATACAAATAATTTTCTTTCCCCTATTAGGAACAAAAACAAACCACCAAGAAAACACCACCAGAAAAAATGCCGCCTTCTAACATCAGTCCTTTGGAGGCTGCAAACTGGGTAAAAAATACAGAAAGCAGAAGCTGCAATTATTGTACGCAAATAGAGGACAGATTAAGTTATCCAGCTACTAGAAGTTTTCTGTAACTTTACAACTGAAAATCATATAACAATCAAGTTTCCTGTATCAATTCATTGTTCGTTGTAAATTGTATTCGGTTTTTTAAAAATTATTTAACAAGTTGGAATTCACTGCAAACAAATTATTCTAGTGTCTCCTGGTTTTCATTTAAAGTGCTAGCACACGAGGCTAATATCAAGTGTTACTATTATACTATCATTCCTCTAAATGATACTTTGATCCCTCTCCTGCACTTACAGTTGAGCAGACCTGAAAAAAGGTTACCTCTAAGCTAAAATGTATGTGTATAAAAATCCCCACAAATCAGAAAACACCACATCCTCCATTGAATATATTCTAGGTAAAGTGATCACAGAGACTCATTCAAGGTTTTCACTGCAAGACCCATTAACATTAGGCATAACTAATACAAGACTTCATGTCAATGACCTATGCAACTTCAACAGCTAGAACAGAAGAAAAGTCTTAAGATTAAAAAACAAGTACATTCAACTTTGGTTCACCTTCCCAATCTCATAGCTAAAGTTTACAAACAGTTGTTTTATGATTTGCTTTTAATAAAAACCAAAAAATCCTTACATTTTGCCTTCATGTGGGTCTTCTTCTCTTCCCTAATAGGAAAATTAACATATTAAGTGCATGACAACAGTATGCTTGAGTTTAGAAAAGTAAACTTCATGGGTTAAGACCTTCTGTAGAAATAAACAACACTAAGAAGTCCAAGACATTTTTGAACTAGACAGCTTATTGCACAGTTCATGGAAAGAGGTTTTCAACTTCATTCACTGGAATTCAGTGGAAATTCAGCCATAACACATTGTTTCAAAGGTTTGTTTCTGTCACTCTTCAAGTCCTTCTGTACACGTGGTAACTTAAATCTCAACTTTTGTGAACTTCAACCACTAATGTAGAAATTTATAGTTAGATACTCTTACACTACCATTTCAATTTAGCCATTTACATCCTGATATAGATGTGAGAACAGGTGAAGCAAACTCTACTAATACCAATATACATATGCTGCAAAGCAAACATCATCAAGACTCCAAAGCAATGGTGAACTACTTTGAAAAAAAAGCATGTGGGAGGATGGGGTGGGTGTTTTTGTCCATTAAATCATCTCTTATCCTGCAGTAAATCAATTATCTTTGTCACCCGATTAGCTTCCTGACTTAGCATAAGCCCTTCTAGGTATAATTAACTCATCATTATTTTGATATCCACACTTGGCCCTTAAAAAAAGAAAACATAGGCAAAATTTGAGTCTATACATTTATGTATATTTCATAGCAAACAAACAAACAAAAAAGAATGTAACTGAATGACTAGCGAGTTATTTATCAGGACTGGTGAGTTTAGGAAACTGCTTAATAAGTTCACAGCATCATTCATTTGCACATGAGCATTTTGGATAACAAGAAGAGGTACTTTGTTTGGATATTAAATTAGACTTAATGGTTTGTTAAACTACTTAAAAACTTGCAGATTCAAATACTGAAAGAAGGTTTAGAAAAGTACATAAAGTCAGGCAGATAAATGACACTAGTTTGGTTTAATTTCAATGTTAACTTCCACCCCCAACTAACAAAAAATAAAATTCAAATCTCAGTTCTGCAACATATTCGAATATAAAATTACTTACTACTTCTTCTACCAGGTCTTCTACTATAAGACCTTGTTCATCTGTCCGTAGGTTTGTAACCCACATCCAGCCATCTTCCAATTCATTATGCACAATAAACATATCTCCTTTAAGGAAACTGAAGAGAGTTACAGTAACACATATGTTAGAAGTGCAATCATAATACAAAGTTTAATGAACACAGTGAATTCTTGAGCATAGTTTCAGAAAAACATTTGAGAAAATCTGACCATGCAAGATATATTTATTGGTATCCCAAGCACACCATGTGCATTTTTCACACAGTTTAAGTAGATACGAATATCACGTGAATGTTTATCTTTCTTTATTTTACATTTAGAATCTAATAGATACTTTAAAGTATGCTAAGGATGCATAAAACAGAAAACACCACAACACTAGAAGATAGTAACATTCTTTTATCAAGAGGGACCAAATACTGAACATAGGTAAAAACTATCAGATTTCCTTAATAGTCTAAAAAAATAAAATTTCTATCAAAACCTAATTTTGTATAATAAAACCTATGGAATATCTACTATTTAAGTATTTGGATATGAAGATAAGTGCTAAAAAGAAGATACAGAACAGTTCCTTGAGATGACATGCAAATAACTACAAATATGAGTTTAAATACAAAACATTAAAACATTCAGAGGAGTTTCATTACTGGAGGGTTAGTATAAGTTATTCCTTAAGTGTAATCCCAAACTCAGGTATACTGGTTTTCACTAGAATAGTTAAATTTCTTCATAGTAGCTTCTATGGGGGGGGCAGACAGTGTGCTAGGGAACTGGCTGGGTATCAGTCTGTTGGTGGTATGCAACTGTTTTCATTTGCATAACTTGGTGTTTTTTGGGTTTTATTTCCCTCTCTGTCAGATGGTGGGTGGGGTTTTTTCCCTTACAACATTTTTTTAAATTTATTTTTAATGATTAAAACTGTCTTTATCTCAACCCACAGATGTCTCATTTTTACCCTTCCAATTCTTCCCCCATCCCACCAGGAGGGAGGGAGCAAGAGGCTGTGGGATGCTTAGCTGCCATCTGGAATTAACCCACAACAGTCCTTTTTGGTACTCAACAGGGTCCTTAAAGGGTTTGAGATAGCAACAGATTTTACCAGAAGGTATTAGAAGGAACTTATATCTGTTAATAGTTGCTGGTCCCAATATTGATCTATCTGTTCTAAACATTAGTTTATCTGATCTGTGCCATGCTCCCTTTTTTGCTGTACATGTTAAAGACTGGTTTTGGCTTTTGCAGTTTTCTGTGATCTGTAGCACTTAGTTGTTGGGGAAGATGAAAATTTAATAGGAAAAGTTTTACAGATATAGAAGCAAGTTTTGATATATAGAACAGAGAGAGATGTTTTTGAGGACAAAGGTTGAATTAAGCTGTTTGCTGGATAACTGAAAAGATAAAAGGTAAATAATTGAGAACAATAGGCTTGTGAGACGACAAACAGAACATCGTTTTTACCAAATAAATGAATTTCAGGAATAACCTAGGCAAATATAAGACATATCTTTTATCAGATTTGAGGATCTTCCACAGCAAGAGAACAGAAGAAACAACTAAGTTTAAACTGTAACCTACTAACTCTTGTGATTGGATAGTTACTAAAATAATATAGAAATTTAAGGACTGTGGTAGGCTATATGCTAATGGTAAAAGTATCCTGTTTTGTACTGATTGGTTGTTATGTATTAAGATATTCAGTAAAGAAAATATATAATGCTTTGTAACCAAGACCAAGGGGTCTCCAGGATACACCTAGAGCTGATGCTGACAGCTTCTAGGTTTGGCTCTGCACCCACAACCCAAGATGCAATAAAGAGACCTTTAATAAGAGCCGCCTGGAGACCCATATCTCTCTTCAGGCTCTCACACTTAGTGGTGTTTTGCCTGGGATATTTATTACTAAAACACTAGCCTTGAGCTTAATCTGCTATTTGGGGTCTGTACTGATTCCATTACTGTACTTCAGGAAGTGTTTCATGGAGACAAATAACAATTACACTTCCTCCAAGAGGATTTTTGTGGAGGAAATAGAGAATGGCACCTTCACCACCTTCTTATGTGATGTTTTCTCCCTTGTTATAACAACTCCTCAGTATCTTAAACATTCTTGGGTAATGAAAATACTCCTTTTGGTATTTCTTAGAATATTGTTTTGGCTTTTTCCAAGGTTAACAAGCAATTTAGGAATATCACCCAGACGCCATGGCAGTGTGGTTATGGGTGGCAAGGTGTCTTGGTTTAAGACAATTTAAGAGGTGGACACTCTAAAATGAGTTACCTTCCCTTATAGTTTTAACCAATCCCTTTCCACCAATAAGGAGAAATGAATATGAGTAGATATAAGTGAAAAAATAACAGTTTACTAAAAAAAACCAAAACAGCAACAGGCAAAAAAATAACAGTAATAGGCACTAGTTACAAAGTGCTGAAATCTTGCGGATACCCCAGGAACAAAGAGAAACTCAAAATGGCGGAGTAACCCCTTCCCTAAGATGGCGCCCTCCGCAAGCAACCATGTGTGGGGAGGCAAAGGGAAAAGATGGTGGACAAACCCTGCTCAGCTCAACCTTCCCCCTGGAACAAAAAACTGGGAAGGTAGGAGCTTACAAAGCAGCTCTAGTGGCAGATGAGAATTGCTGGCGTGTGTGAGGTCAGTGCTGCTGCTTGCTGCCACCTCCTGCCACTCACTGGACTGTGCCAGTGTTGGTGCTGCTGTCTTGGGTCCCTGTTCCGATGGGGAGGAGGAGAAGAAAATGGACTCTCAAGCACAGATGAGTGGTGGTCCAACCCCAGCCCAGCTCCAGCTTTGCGTTGCCAATAGGTGTTGCAAATTTCACTCAGAAACATATTTTGATTGTGAAATGCAGCTTTTCAGGTTGCTACTGTTTCAAGTAGAGCCAAAAGGCAAGAGGGAGCTCTGCTTCAGCAACTCTGACTTTGTAAAATGGCCCTGGCAACCCCCCAGCCTCACGAGTCTGTTTCTGGCTGTGCTGCCAGGCCTTAAAGAGACAGTAACATTTTTTGGGCACAGATAGATATAGAAAACAATAACATTTTGGGTTACCCAAGACACAAGGCATGTAGGAAAATATGGGCAGGTATCTAGAATGGTTGTCACCTCCAGTGGTCTAAGACATCACTCCCAGATCCTGATGAAGTAATAGAATATTTGAAAAAAGATATTCCAAAGAGGCACAACTTATCACACTCTACTGGGGCTTGGCCTGCACCAACAAACACTGTTAAGAACTGTTCAGCACCCTGAAGGAGAGGGTCTTCTGGATCTGAAAACATACCAATAGACACTGTGACTAAATCAGAGACCTAGCCTTCACGCATATCAGTCACCTCTATAAATAAAAAGAAACAATGAAAGTGGAAGTCAACTCATTCAGTAAGGAATGAAGAAGCTTCTCCTAAGAGGGAGCAGCAGAGCAGTCACAAGAACAGGAGAGGAAAGAAAAAAATCATAAATCAGACAGAAACCATACAATCCCTACCCCTAAGCAAGCAGCGAGATATGTGAAGCTATCAACCAGGTGAACAAATTGTCAGCTAGTTATTCTGATGCTGGGATATTGGAGCCAAACATCAGGAATTAGAGGGTAAGGAAACCTAGCAGTTGGGATCCCTTGTTAGGAATAAGGTCACTGACAAAAGGATTGTAAAAGGGGCAGGAATCTTCAATCTTTGGAGGAAGCTTCCATTGAATGTGGACAGATATCCCATCAAGGAAGGACCTACAAATTCCCAAAGCAAGGTGACCACCACTGGGGGAGGTATCCAGTATCTGAGGGAATTAACTGTGGTGGAGGTATATGACAACCAGGTATCCAACGAGTCGTGTGAAATCCCATGCACACGGCCCATGTGGTGAAAGTTTGTCTGAAGTGCACGAACACTGTACACCAACAACCTGGCAGTAATGAGCTGGAGAGACACAAAAGCACCAATTGTGGTTGGATTGGCCAGTCAACTTGAGAATTCAAAGAGAATCTCACTTCCTCCCTGGGTCTCGGCTGTGGAGAAACTGTTCCAACAATTGTCCCAGCAATTAAAGAAGGATAAGTCTTCCTCACCCATAGTGACCAACATCTTGGCTATTAAGAGTCAACCTTTTTGTGTTCGGGGAGAGGTTTAGCAGTGACACACACCACATGCCACCCTATGGTTCTATCTGCTATGACCAGGAGGAGGACATAAGTGGGATGGTGAACCTACCTAGAGACTAGAAGCTCAAGTATAAGAAATGCAAGAAAAAACAGCAGCAAAATGGCATCCATCCAGGAAAATTACTGCCCCAGTGTCTGTTGGTGCTTAGTTGCTAACCAGGGTTAAACCATTACATCGGGTCATGAAAACTGTGGAAGATCACACAGCTACAGAAGCTGAGCTGGGAAGTGTCACTGACCTCCTGGCCCTGGTACAGTGGAGGCTGTGGGAGAGATAAACTCAAGGCAAGAACAAAAGTAAAGACATCATGTCTGGTCACTCTGACTGCTCTGATGAGAGAAGATGTAACAAGGTTATTGCTGGTGCAATGAATGCGCCAAGAATGCAAGAATGTAACAAGGACTTGATAACTGAAAAGATTGTGTTACTAAGGGAACAGGGGCAAAGGGGTCCAAGTGGAGAATATTGTACAGAACTTAGAGACCTATAAATACGTGTGTTTAGTGCAATAAATTGGCTTTGATTGCATAGCATGGTCCGTGTCCTCTCAATTCCCTCAAATGGTGTTCCTGTGTGAGGACTGACAATGCGCCTATCTGGCATCCACCGGGAAGCCCCACAGAACGGAAAGTGCTGCTGAAAGGAAGCAGGAGCTGGCCAGCATCCATCCCTTCAGGTTTTGAAGGTGAGCTGTGGGGAACATGGGCAGTAATATGTCCTCAGAAGAAAAACATGCTTTCAAACTTATGTCTAAACTTTTAGAGAAGCACGGCAAATCAGTTACTTCTCACTCTCTTAAGCTGATTTTATGCTGGGCAGAATCGCACGTTAAAGGGTTAAACGCCAGCATGGCTTTCACAGCAGAGTTGGAGTAAAGCTCTGGGATTGAGCTACAAGAGGTGATAAAATCGACAAGAGATGATAAAATCGACAAGAGGTGATAAAATTGCGGCTGGTTTCTTACCCCTGTGGTAAGCTATTTTAGAAACTCTTAAAGCTCAGGAGGGTGCCAGGAAAGAATCTTCTCCTGGTGCTCCCTCAGCAACAGGCAAAGACTGCAGAGGAGCTTTTAACATCCCCCACGGCCCCCCCTTGTGTGAAAGCACAAGCTTCTAATATGCAGATAAGAGCCTCTGAAATTCAATTTACTGGTTCTGATGGGAATTCCGAATTTGAAGACGATCCCTTTGATCCTGGACCTGTTGACACAAAGAATGAGTCTGATTTATCCCTTTAATTCGCATAACAATCGGCGGCAGCTCCGGCAGCAGGTACTAGAAGCAGGTCATTTAGATACAGCACAAGCAATTGTCGCACCAGTTACATACCATGGGCAAAGACCTCCTGCCTGGGAAGGTCTGTCCTTTTCAGTCATCAAAGAATTACGGTGCACCATGATGGAATACAGTATTAATTCTCTATATTTTACTAATATGCTCTCCACTGTTCTTAATTCCTATACTATGACTTCTCATGATTTAAAGTCGCTTTCCAAATTGTTGCTTTCGACAACATAATACACACTGTGGGAGGCAGAATGGAGAAAGCTTTTAGAAGCAAGGCCTTTAACCTATACAGGAAATGCAAATCAGCAAATTGCTGCTTTAACAATTGAACAGCTAATGGGAATGGGTCCGCATTCTCAGCCAGATGCTCAGGCACAGGGGATTCCACGAGAAGTTTTGGACAATATTAGAGATGACGCTTACCATGCTTTTATGAAAGTCCCCAATGCTGGTAAACTGCAAAAGGCTTTCACATCCATAACTCAAGGGGCAAAAGAGTCTTATATGCAATTTATTGATTGCCTTTGAGAGGCATTAGACAAACAAGTTGCTCATCAAGAAGCTCGTGATATTATTCTTTTAAAGTTAGCAATAGAGAATGTAAACAGTGACTTTCAAAAGGTTCTTAGGCCACTTAAAAATCCCACAATTATAGAAATGGTTGAAGCTTGTAATCATATTGGAACAGTCTAACACAAATTTGAAACTATGGCTGCTGCTTTTGCTGCACCTGGTCCCATGGGACAAACTTGTTTTGGCTGTGGAAAACCAGGCCACCTTAAAAGAGACTGCCATGCTTCAAAAGGAGCAAAGCAAAAACAAACGCTTGGACTTTGCCCGAGATGCCACAAAGGACGGCACTACGCTAACCAGCGTAGCTCTAAATATGATATTGACAGCAAACCTATCTCGGGAAACTTGAATCAGAGAGCGAGACAGTGACGTGCTCAGACACAAATTCTTCAGCCAAACTCTGCAGCAGCAGTGCTGCTGCCTTACAGCCAGCCACCAGCAGAAGCACCGGGGTGGACCTGGCAGCCATCTGCGTGGTAACTATTTTAGATTCCTCTGTCCATCTGATCCCCAAAAGAATTAATGGACCTTTAGGGGAGGGACGGTGTGTGTTGCTTTTGGGGAGTTCTTCAACCACTTTAAGGGGATTGTTTGTGCTCCCAGGAGTAACAGATGAAGACTTTTTAGGAAAAAGCAAAATCATGGTCTGGACTTCCTTGCCCCCATGTACTGTACCCCAGGGTTCTAAAATTGCTCAGTTAAGATTTTTTACAACACCAATGTCTACTAACACAGTACCAAAACAGAGAGCGGAGGAGGGTTTTGAGTTCACAGGAGCACCTCACATTTTCTGGACTCGGCAGTTAACTGTTCAGCGTCCTACTTTTAAATGCAAGCTGTCATAGCAAGGACAGCATGTCACACTCACAGGCATTACTAATACAGGAGCTGATGTCACAGCCATTTCACAAGCCAAGTGGCCCCCCCAGATGGCCACTTACTGCAGTTCCCCAAGCACTCACTGGTATTGGGAGGAGTAGTACTAGCTTTCAAAGCAAGGATTTTATCCAAATTGTAGGTCCTGAAGGACACACTGCTACTATTAAGCATTTTGTTTTGAAAATTCCCATGGTATTATGGGGCCATGACATGCTCTCACAGATGGAAGTCAGAATTGGGTCTGATTTTTCATAGGGGTCACTGATTTTTGCACTACCCTGAAACTGACCTGGAAAACTAATAAACCAATATGGGTAGATCAGTGGCCCCTGCAAGCTGAAAAAATTGCACGCCTTACAAAACCTGGTTAATGAACAACTGCAAGTGGGACATATTGTCCCCTCCACAAGTCCATGGAACTCTCCTATATTTGTCACTCAGAAAAGAAGTGGTAAGTGGTATTTGCTTCATGATCTCAGAAAAATAAATGGAGTCATGGAAGATATGGGAGCCCTGCAGCCAGGTCTCCCATCGCCTACTATGATCCCTATAAACTGGCACTTAACAATCACTGATTTGAAAGATTGTTTTTTCACAATTCCTCTGCACCCAGAGGATGCACCAAAATTTGCCTTTTCAGTGTCCAGTTTAAATATGCAAGAACCTTTGCAAAGATTCCACTGGGTAGTTTTACCCCAGGGGATGAAGAACAGTCCCACAATTTGCCAGTGGTTTGTCACACGGGCCCTTAGCCCAGTATGACAGGCAAAGCCTCATGTGCTACTGTACCACTATATGGATAATATTCTCATTGCAACTGAAAAAAATGATGACACGAAGGAAACCTTAGCCCTCACCACAGAAACTGTAAAATGTGCAGAATTGCAAATAGCTCAGAACAGGATTCAACAAATGCCTCCATGGTAGTATTTAGTTTGGCGTATTAGATCCCAAACAGTACAGCCACAGCAATTACAAATTAAAAAAAAAAAATTCTACATTACATAAAGCACAAAAGTTGCTAGGAACCATTAATTGGGTGAGACCCTTATTGGGAATCACAAATTTAAATTTAGCTCCTCTTTTTGCATTGATAAAAGAGTCAGATTTGTCTTCCCCAAGACATTTGAATCATGAAGCACAATTGGCCTTGCAAAAGGTGGCAGATGCCTCTGCCCATAGGCAAGCCTCACAATGGGCACCTGATCTTCCATTTTTCTAATCCTTTTTAATCCTTCACGACAACCACATGCCTTACTGTTCCAATGAGATCCTAATACAGCTGACCCTTTAGTTATCATTGAATGGATTTTTTTGCCTCATCAAATAACAAAGACAATTGTTACTCAACGTGAAATGTTTGCACAGCTTATTATTAAGGCACGACAGAGATTACAAACGTTGGCAGGCTGTGATTTTGAACAAATTTGTATACCTATAACTACTGTCTACCTGCAATGGCTTTTGAAAACATCAAGACCTTTTCAGATTGCACTAGCTGATTTTTCAGATCAGATTACTCTCCATTTACTACCTCATAAGTTGTTAATTACTATTATTGTGTTAAAACCCAAGCAACAGTGAAACTCCTTTACAAGCTCTCACAGTATTTGCCGATGGTTCCAGATGATCCCTTAAATCTGTCTTACTTTGAAAAGATAATTATACTGGTACATGGGCCTCTGATGTAACTGTAGTTTCTGGGTCCCCACAAATTGTGGATTTAGCTGCGGTTGTTCGTACTTTCCAAAAATGGCTTACACCTTTTAATTTAGTAACAGATTCTGCTTATGTTGCTGTAATGGTTTGAGTGTTTGTTGAAATCATTTACTCTTTTCCTCCTGTGAGATAGGATTAGGAGGAA
>WAAE01017934.1:0-122608 GCA_013400495.1 Nicator chloris | reverse complement strand
GTTTTTGTTTTTGTTTTTTTACTATGTGTGTGTTGCACAAGGTGGAATTCATCCAACCACACAGGGGTTTCTGGATGTACACAGACAAATTGGTTTCAGCATTTCACCAAGTAACTCTAAACTCCCTTAGCAGAGAGAGACAGTCAATACATCCAAGTGTCTCATCCTATTTTAGACAGCTACATTTCATTAGACAAGCCTTGCCCCTAATCTCCACTGACTCTCTTGGAGCCCAGATTCTCAATGCTCCAAAGCATGAACTCAGACAAACACTCACCTTTTGTCAGATCAATTCCACTTTGAGTTTCTGACTCTGCAAATTAATGTATTTCTAATCTTTACAATTAAAAAAGCATTACTTTTTTCCCCCTAGAAATTAGAATTTGTGCTGTTTCCCCACAGACAGGGTTTTCTGGTCCTACAGAAAAAGAGTTCAACCTGCCTACCTTAACAGGGAATTCTTCATGCTGCCAGTAGCAGCTGGTTATGGGTACACCAGTCCTCATGTGTTTTAAGGTCTCACCTATTCAGTGTGTCTGGGTGTCATCCCCACACTAAAATCACCCCTATCCCTCAGAATCACACAGGCTGAGTTCAGCCCTCTCTCCACTTCTCCTAGCTCCACTATGTAGATTCATATGTAATTCCCTTCGTTAAATTATGACACTAATTTACCAAATTTCAATGGCTGTTCATACAGGGGCCTTGTTAATCATAGGTTAAGTGATTTCACATGTTCACTTAGTGAGTCAGTGGCAGAAATCCCACATCTCTCCATTCTCCATCCTCTGCTTCTGACAGCCAGCGAACTCTGCCTCTTCATGGCATGATGAGCACAGGCAGTGAGCACTAAGAATCATTAACTGCATCCACAATCCACTCCACAAATGTCTTTCACTTGGCTAAATCTCATTGCTCAATTATAAGCTATATTTTTTGCAGCTCATCACCAGAGGCTTCTTATCAGATGTGGCATTTGCTCATTAAGGCTGGGATGTTATTCCCAGGACTCAGGCAAGGGTTAACAGCAGTAGGAGTTGCATTCTATTCTGCAAAAATGTTGTTCAGAGGCATGACTAAACTGATCATCTCCTGTTAGAAATTTTCTTCTTGAAGAAATTAAAAGCTTTGTCAAGTAAAAATGAAATCTTCCTAAGTTTGCAGTTAAACTGCGTGCATTAAATCAATTAGCTGTAAAGCAAACTAAAGCAAACTGCCTTAAACTCTTTCTTTCATTCTTCTCTTTAAATAGAGCACAAAGACTAACCTTTTCATTTCTGCACTGTCTGAATATTTAGTGTGTTCACAATGCTGAAATATCTGGAGACACTTTTCTAAAAATGAGGCTAAGTAAAAAAATAAAATACCCTGTATTTTTTGTATGCTCTCCTTAGATGTCTTTTAGACCTATTTGACTTTTCTAGTCATCATTGCTTCACAATCACAGTCACATTTAGAATATTTCTTGTGGGACTCCACACCATGCTGTGTGGAGAACCTTTGACTTGTGTTGGACTGCTGTAAAAATCAATATCAAAGCCCTGAATACACTGCAATAGGGAATGCTTATTAATGTACAGTTGAGGGGAGTAGTGAAAATGACCCATCTTAATGCTGTTGACAGCACATTTGTCTTGGTGTCTTATTGGTTTTAATTTGTCATCTGATAAATGTCCATTTATGTAATGGAAAGTTAAGTGCTCATTAGTTTACATTTAACTTTGTGTCTAGAGTCAGGTCAGGCTGCTGAAACTGATGTTATGTGAAAGCTGTTAATAGTCACAAAAGGTTTTTTCAATAAAAACAATGGAGAGGAAATATTATATTTGTAAAGGTTCAGATAAATTCATTGAGTGATTAACTCTGAAAAAAAAAAAGAACAAAAGTTTTTCTTGGGTTTTTTCAGATGATGTGGAATGTCATACCTCTTAATGTCCAAAAAATCCTGTATAAAATGTTTACAAATCAATTTTTAGAAATATGAAAACAAATCTATAACCTTTATTATTGGTGAGTGAAGCATGTTCTACAGATCACATGTAAAATCATTAATTTATTGGTGTTGTATGGTCTGTAGTGCAACACCACATACCTTTTCCCTCTCTCAGTTTTTATTTGTGTTGCTCAATCTTAAAGTGGAGTTATCAATGCTACTTATAATAAAGATGTAACAATAGAAAGCCTTACTTCCAAGGCTTTCATCTGGGACCTGCCATAAAGCTCAAGGAAGGCATAAAAAAAGGTATAACCCAAAATCATTCTGCAGACCGGGTCAGGAGTTTCACTCTGAAATGTATGCAATAACAAGTATTTTATCATCTTTTTTCAAATACTATAATGAAAAACAGCTGAGGTTTTGGTGATGTTTTGGTGATGTTTTGGTGATGTTTTGGCATGGGGTGAGGATGAGCATAAAGTCAAGGTGACTGTAGTCTGGGCTATAGAGGAGAAACAGAGTTAAATCCAAATGCTCCTGAGCCAGCCTAAACTCCCAAAGCAGGTATGTTTGCTCCACACTCACCTGTTAAAGCCACTGAATCTGTTAAGATCCAGTAAAACCTCCTTGACTCTATCTACCTGCAAATTTTGCCTTCTTCTAGCCTGCAACAAGTTAATTGCTTTGCTGTACATGTGAACTCTGACTCAGGCACCTGGAGTTAAAATATCTGTTCTGAAATCCCTTTAAACACAGGAAGACAGGGGAGAGCTTAGTGCACGATGCACAACACTGCTGACACCTTAAAACAATACATGTTATCCTTTAAAAGCAATCTTAGGACAAGCTACCCTCTGACTTCAAATCCATTCTGTGGCTGTGTTAATCATATTGAAAATGCCAAGATGCTTTTGTACAGCTTCAAAAAGTGAAAAATGAACAAAGAGGACAACAAAATGCAGAGAGAATTACATTCTCTGTGGTGCTGTGTTTTGTTGTTTTGTTTTTGTTTTTTTTTTAATCTAAGAAAAGAGTTTCATTTAAATGACCACTTCAGTTAGTACCACACAGCTCAAGTCCCAACCTCAGCTTTCCCATCAATTGAATCTGGCTGACCTCCTTAAACTACCTGGGTTTTCCTTGGTGAAAGCATAGTGTAAGAGCTGTCTGGTGGTGTTCTGCATCCCACTTGTGCCCTCTGGCACCAAGCTGTGCCTAATGAGTTATTAATTGCCTGTATTAACTTTCAAATCTGGGCCTTTGGCTTAGTTTCTCTGCTCAGGAGGTTTTTCAGTCCAGTTCCACGATGTCCATCGTGTGGACATCACGCTTCCTGTGTCTCTAGATACCAAGTTTTCTGAGGTGCCACAAGTAGCTTTTCTCAGGTGACTCCCGTTTCCCAGGCAAAACAGTACCCATGAAGCAGGAACTGAGTGATGGAGAGCTAAGCATGGACTGTCAGAGTAAGAGTTAGAGAGGACTTTCCCTTGAAAGAGTCCAATTCCTTCCAGGGACCAGTGGAGCACCTGAGTTCAGATACAGGACAGCTTTGAAACAGTTTTGGGCTGCCAGCATCACTTCTTGCACACAAATCTGGCACCCAGTTGTGCTGGGGTAGAGGGAGGTGCAGCCACAATGTTTTTGGAAGGTAGTAGGGTTCATCTGTATGGAAATGAGCCATGCAGTGCTATCTCTGTGTTCAGGCTGTCTTGAGTTACCAGAGCAGAAATCACCAGAGAGACACTGCGGACAGAAGGAATTATCAGCAATCAATAACCATTCCTAACATTCCTGCATTGTGCTGGAATTACTGTGATCTGGATTGCCAACTCGAAAAATGGCATGATAGTTTATCTTTCACAAGGTATCTCTGATATTTTTCTTTCAGCTGTACATTCCTAAGGACCTCAGTGGTCTGACTACATTCACAAGTTTTTGATTTTTAAAGTTGTGCCTGTTGGATCTAAAACCAGTTCAATACATTTTTAATCACTACTCCTAAATATGAAAGGGTGCAATAGAAAACAGTTTGAATTTTTGTTACAGCTTTCACAATCAGTGTCTAACCAGACCTAGCAGCCTATTCATATCTGTTCAAAAAACAGGAAATATTCTGCTTTGGAGACAGAATTGGAGAAAATAAAAGTTCACAACCTTTCAGAAGTCCAAAGAGTTGAGATTTGAAGACAAAACTTCTGGCAGTTTTCTAGAGCAATCCTCATCTCACAGACACCCTGAGCTGAATCTCTAAGCACACAATATTCCTCAGACAAACACTCCATGCCCCCAGCCCCCACACCTTATCAAGTTTCAATCCCTCAATAATGCTCACAATTTCATGGGAAGTCAGGACTTCTTCAGAGAAAGTGGAGGGATCAGGTGAGGTTATTTGGTTTGCTGAAATCAAAATGTGAAGCCAAACCTTTCCATGAACTAAATCCCTTTCCAATTCTTCTTTATAGCCAAAGTATTTAGGATCAATTCTTTGTTATAAATTCCCTTTGATAGGTATACGAGAGCATAAATTTAGCAGATAGAAGATGAGATTTTTTAATTTTAAGCTTATATGCTTCACAATGCAGTACTGATACACTTTTTTCTTGCTGCCCTCAGTCATTTAAGGTATACTCATCACCCTCAGGGATTATACATTTTCATCTGATTAATCTTGACTGGCCCATAATTATACAGAAAGTTAGTTAACAAAGAGTAAACTCCACTATTTGGAAGTATCTCTTTTTTTTTTTTTAAGTCTCAGAGATGTGGTGTTTAACATCATCCATTTCATTAATTATATGTTGGGCAAACACATTTACCTCCACCACTCAGATTCTTCTGATAACATCAGAAAGCAACCAAGCATTTACCACATAATCTGCAACATCAAATAATGATTCTCTATAGCAGTTTCTGTATTATCTAATCTGTGAGCTGGGCAATTAGCTGTGGGTTAGTTCTCATTATAATTTTCCATGAACTTACAAATAGGTTGGTATCTCTTAAAACAAAACATCAAGTATTTTTAAGGAGCAGTTTATAAAAAAGGAAGTGTCTCCAACAGGGAAATTTTTCTTAGAAAATAACTGCTCTCAGGGCAAAGAATCTCTGTGTTAGGGCTAACAACAATATCCAGATTACTTATTAATTTCACAGAATTTAATTAAGATAACCAATCAAATAAAATGTTTGAAAGAAATTATATTCAACAGTTATGAAGTAGAAAGTGACAGTAAACTGTGAGGACTGTTAAAGTAACAACACATCGACCACTACAACATGGAAAATAGTCTTATGTAAAATGAAGACCTTGGAGCACAAAGGCAAGATTAGACAAAGAAAGCAATTATGTTCTTATCTACTGACAATTGCAAAAGGAGAAGTCAAGTGTAATATCATGTATTAAGAGGCAAAGTACCAAACATGAGTCCACAGCCATAATTTTTATTTCAGATGTGTAATTACATGAAGTTGTAAAACAACACAAAAAAGAAATAATTCTTTTTTCCAGCTCTGTGATTAGTTCTCATTAAATCAACAGTCTTTGGGTTCAATTCTGAATGGAATAAAAATTTGCTCAACTACTCTGTTGCTTAGTTTTGACCTGTGAGGTTTTGATGAATTGATTCAGCTTTCCCCTTATCCATGCAAGAAGTAAAAAAACACAGAAAGAAATTCAAGTAAGGGAGATTCAGTCCTTTCCAGCAGGATATAAGTTGCTTTATTTGGAACAATTTTCCAGTGCTCCTTCGAGTATTTTGGCTAAACAGCTACATTGCTGCTATTATTAATTAAGGGAAAGCTTTTTAGTGATTTTAACATTCCTTAGTCTTTTTGCTTTGTTGAATAAGAAATCTTCAAAATAAAAACTGTCTGACACCTGTTGACTTTGTAGTGGCATAATACAATGTCAAATCTGTTGTTATTTACTACCTGGGGAAAAAAATATTATTTTGTTAATTGTAATTGGCTTATATATATATATTATTAAAAACATTAAGTTGTGGCTGGAAGTGTTCAAGAGCAGGTTGGAGCAACCTGATCTTGTTGAAGATGTCCATGCCCATGGTAGGGGCTTGGAAACATCATCTTTAAGGTCCCTTCCAAGTGTAACCATTCAGTCAGTCTATGAAGTTTTTTATTTTAGTAATGGAAGATCTGGGTAGACGTTTGAACCAAATCAGCATAGAAAGAAAAAAGACAAGGTTTTGTAGGGAGCTGGTATAGGCTGGTGACTGCAAATATTTAACATCACAGAGGAATAACAGGACAAATGTACCAGTTCACAAAAAGATGGGATTCAAGCTCCCACCTGTGGGTACAAGTAGCACCAGTAATGATGGTGTTGTAACAGCACAGGGTCATATTCTGAGCCACTGCCAAACATCCCAAGAACACACGATGTCACTGCACAAAATAAACCACAACACCAAGGCCTCCAGTTCCACAAAACAGAAAATAACTTGTTTTTACTTGTTTGACCGTGTTACACAAGAGTCCAGTGACAAGGACAGGGCCCCATAGCATTGGTCTCAGTACAAACTCAGAACAAAGAGGTTGCCTGGGTCAGGAGTTTACAGTCTAAATATAGCTCTTGATATGTGGAAGGCAGGGTAAAAATTGTCTGC
Organism: Nicator chloris; assembly: GCA_013400495.1. Taxonomy (NCBI): domain Eukaryota; kingdom Metazoa; phylum Chordata; class Aves; order Passeriformes; family Pycnonotidae; genus Nicator; species Nicator chloris. The sequence continues at coordinate 116,047 of WAAE01017934.1, read as the reverse complement.
TCAGTCTGGCCAGCACCAGTTTAGCATGTGCATCACATTCTGTTTTTCCATTCTGCTCTCCAAGACCAATCAGGAGGGATCAACTTAGAAGCGTGGTTCAGGCAGAATAGACTTACTATTTTCATTTTCTTCTACATAAATAATGCAATGTTATTATGGAAAGGAATAGAAATAGATTATCCTCTTTTTAGTTCCAGTCCCTGGATGAAGGTTGAAAAATATATTATTGTAGTTAGCAATGTTACAGTTGCAGAGAGAATTTGAATATCAATAAGCAGAGAGATATTTAAATGGATATTTACATATAATATCACTGTATGTTTACATTTAATATCATATTGGATTTAATTTTATTATGTTCAAGAAAGCAATTGGGTGAAGAATAAACACTGTGGGATGTTATCTCATTGATATGCAGAATCAATATGATAATCAAGTTGCTGATATAAACTCATAAGAAAAAGCTTCTGACATTTCATCTAGGATCCCTAATTTCATATTTACAGTGTGGTGTGAGACTCTATACTGCAGTCTTAGCGTTTAATTAGGAAGATAGTCTTGTATCCATTTTTATTTTTTTTCTAGATACTTTTACCCGCCTTTCAGATGATGAAAGACTGATACTGGTTTCTACCAGAGAGTCATGATGACTTTTTTCTTTCAGAAACAAAAAACTTTAATTAACAAATACAAGGTGAATTTATAAAACAAAACATCATCCTAAAAATTTCCAGGGCAGCCTGTTATCCTAAAATCTTTGTGAGAAGTGTGAGAAGTGTGTTTATTTTTGTGGGTTAATAGCCCCTATTTCCAACATTCCAAATGAGTGTAAGATGTTGAAATAAATTGAGCTGGGCATACATTTTAGTTTTAGCAAAGAGTAGTCAGGCATGATGACTGTGTGCTGTATTTTAGGGGAGTCATTTCTCTTCCCTATTTTTGCTACTCCTTGAGTCATTTATTTAACAAGTGAAATTATTCCTTTCCTTGGCCAAATAAGTGTCCACCGCCTTTAATGGGTGTCACGTTAACATGTTCACTATCAGGTTGGCTGCAATGGGTACTTCAGAAAAAGAAAATTTTTAAAAATGTTCCTGAATGAAGTTCACAGCCAGCACCCACAGACTGGGCTGGTTGCATGACCCAAGGGTGTATCATCCCTGACATCCATAGCCAGCTGCAGCAGAGCCTGGTGCAGGGAACATGCCAGAGCTGGGACCCATCCTGTTTTTCAGGCAGAGCCCTGGAATGCTGCAAGGCTGGAGAATAGTTTACTGAAGATGTTCATAGCCTTAAAGATCTGGGTGCTGGAGTAGATGAGAACCAAATATTCTCATCTCCTTAGACCCACAAGTATTTCACTCCCTCCCAGACCAGAATCTCACAGAGGGCAGATGTGCTACCCTAGCAATGGACTGAGCAAAGACAGCAGTGACAAACAGCCCTTCACACACGTCTCCAGTGACGTGAGAACATCTCATGAAATATGTTTCTGTGTCTGAATTAAATAAACTTATCCTTCAGCAAGCTGTTCTATAAAAAGTTATGAGAGCCAAACATCTCTAAAACTGAGATATCATTAAAGCTTCTACAACATTCCAGGCATTGCCACCAGTAATTTTAGGAGTTAGGATTGATTGGGTCTCTATTCAAGAATAAAAAACGAGCAGCGTGCCAAGAATGTTGACAAGGAGTGATATGAATCCAGTCTTATCTCAGTGTTATTGCTCTTGCCAGTCACTATCTTACTATTAAGATAAAGCAAGTTAGCCCAGACTGTAAGATATTGATTGAAGGCTGGATAATGATTTCTGGGTTTCTCACCACTGCTGCAATATTGGAAGGAGTCCGGAAGAAGATGGATTGGCAAATTGCAAATTTACGTTTGAGGATGTGCACATAAAAAGCAATTTAATGAATTTATATACCTGTTCATATAGGTACTTGTCCCTGTCTTTCATTGGCCTAAACAAATGGCACCTACTTTTCATAAATAGTTGTACATAAACATGTCATCTCTGCTTGTTGGAATGGCATTTAGGTGTGCAGAGATACTTAAATATAAAAAAAAAGACATTATTTCTATTCTGATCTGTTCTGTTAGACTGATATATATATCAATATTCAGGAGGAATTGGTGTAGCTTGCATATTGTATATCTATAATCACTATATGCCTATATGTGAAATTTGTCTGTTCACAATCCAACCCCATAAAATGTTTCATGCTTTTAAGTGGCTTTTGGATCAGTCCCAGTAAATATTTCTTGTCTAGATGCAGCAGAATTTAATGCTGGTTTGGCTTCTTCTTTCCTTGTTGGCTGCCTGAAAAGTTATGGTTACAGCAAACAGGAGTTGTGCTTGGGGAAAAAAAGTTATGAGATTCCAGAAATTTATGTGTTCCAAACAAAAATTCAACTAAGACTGTAAAGATTTTCAAAGACATAGAGGCAGTCCTCACAGGACAGTAATGGGGTATTCCAGGAGGGCGTTAGAAGGAAATTTTTCCCTGTACCTAATTCCAATCAGGAATCTGAACTTCAATTTACATAACTCAGATTCATTCTTTAGCCACCCAATTACTAACAGTTTTGGACTGACATTTGCTTTGACTTGTTTTGTGAGAGCAAATTTCCTGTCAAATCTGCTGCGTGTTTCAAGAATTCTCGTTTCGTTGGGAAACTTTTTTTTGGTGGATTCTTGACCAGCTCTGCAGCTTTCAGTTTTGGAGTCAGATGTCTCCCAAGTTACTGTGGCTTCATCCAAGCTCTGTGGGAAAGCCAAGGTGTGCTCTGTGCCCTGTGTGTCTCTATCAAACACCTAACACAACAGAGCAGTTGGAGGAAGACTGAGAGGCTTTCAGATGTTCACATAAATTTTAAAACTTGCAGAGATTTTTTTCTGCAGGGCTCCCTTTGAATTTGATGGACAGCAACAGGCACTTCAGCAAAGTAACTCATTTAAACTCTTACATGGAGATGGGATTAATCTTCTGCAGATATCTTTTGAAGACAGTCTTCCCAAACACTATCCTAAAATATCTGCAGAATTCTTCACCCATCACACACATTTCTTCTCTTCATTTCATGTTTTCCTCACCATTTATATTTGGGGGTCTTTTTACAATTATGATGTTTTCACTCGGAGAAAAAGCTATGTATAAACATGTTGAATGTTAAGTGTATATTGGGTTAAAGAGCTAACAACAAATGTGCATTATTTCTATGTTCATTAGATATTTGCATCCCACCATTCTCTCTATATCTGACAAAATCCCCCAAACCAGAGATGTTTTTCCTCCCACTATACTAATTCAGAAACTGCTGCTCTTATTTCATGATACAGACAAGTTGTTATGACTTTTTTCTTTGTTTTACTATTTCCATGAGCTCAAAGCACTGAATTCCATAAAAATTTAGTTTGTTTGAGGTTTTTCCTCTTTTTTTATTATGATTGGTTTTATTAGCTTTATTTGCTTTCTTTTATCCATATTATCTTGTAACTGTGAAATCAAAACTGTTCTATTTTGTAGTCTTCTGTTAGCCAGTGGACTGGATTCTTCTTCAGACCCTGTCTGCAACAGGCTTAATGTCAGTGTCCACCTTTTAAACAGAGATAAAAAGCAAATATTATATGAAAGGATTTCAGACACAGCTAAGCGATGCTGAAAACCTTGATCTCAATGACAGCTTTTAGATTTATTTTAGTAACCCACTGCATTAAAGGGTTGTCCAACCTAAGTGTTTCCCAGGTTTTAATTATTTTTTAATGGATTTCAGGAAACCGGTAATTTAATCTGCACTGGTGCCAATTACAAAGTTTGCTGTGAAATTCAAAAGAAGGAAATTAAGGCACTGTCTACCTACAATGTGTAGTTCCAAGTATTTCATGAAGTCTTATGTAGGCTCTCTTTATGTGTCATATATAATTGCATATATCATACTTATATAAGCTGCCATCCTCTCCAGGCCTCAAAATCCCTTGTAGACTATAAGCAAGAGTATTATCTCAATTTTTTACACTTGGAAATTTAAGCATAGAGGCTAATCTGAAGTTCTGTTTAGCATAAAAGCTTTTCATCCAAGGTTTTATATTAGCTGCTTCTCTCTAGTGTGTTGGTATTTCTAAAGAATAATACATATATTATACACACAACGCTTGCTAGAATGAAAATTTTCCTTCAGTCTACACAGAGAAGCTGAGAAATAAGAAAGAGAAGTGACATTTCTAAAGCTGGCCAGATGATGTGTGGCAGAATACAAATCCAGCATCCTAAAAGTCTCCTTCTCATCTAGAGTGGAATCCTGGATCTTTTCTTACCCTTCTGTTTGAACCAAGACCTTCCTATTTAATTGTTAAATGCTGACAGATGTCTTCAGATCTGCAGATGACTCCTGTGAGGAGCTTACTGTCCAAGTAGACAGTGTGAACTGGAATGCTGAAATCCCTGTTCCACCTAAACTGGAACTAAGGCTTCAAAAACCTAAATCCCACTCAATGATCCAATCTTCCTGGTGTCCAGGGAGTCCATCAGAAAAGAACAGCACATTCATCAGGTATCTCCTTGCTCCGTACCTGACTTTAATTGCCCAAATATGCTCAGAAATGCTTGCTGTGCAGTGTTGGAAGACATCCCTTGCTGTAATTTCTGGTTTTGCACTGTGCTGATGTGCCCAGAGAGACCCCAAGGCTGGGAAGGGATAACTTGGGTGCCTCACAGCTTTGCATGATGTCAGGCCGTGAAGCATTTTGGATGAGAATGCCTTTCCATTGCTCCATTTACATTACTGTAAGAACAAAAGGCAAAAACAAAAACTCTCAAAGCAAGGTGGAAATCCCTTGGCCAACCACTTTCCACTGGCTTTCCTCATAAACTCTGATTTCTGGCCCATTAAATTTATTGAACTAATAGGAATAAAGTGCTTCATCGTCAAGATATTCTCACTCAGAACACTCCAAGCCCCAAGAATTTTGCATTTAAAGTTGAACTTGGCTCTACATTTTAAAAGGCATCAATCTCTCCCCATCAATCACACATATTGGGTACAAACTGAGGTGGATTTGCTTTCCCCTCTTCTCCAATTTCTTTTTTCCCAAGGTTTACATTCCCAAATGTTCTGCAAGGCAATGTTCATATTTGACATTGGAATCCTCAAATAAGTATCCCTTAAATCTCTTGTCCTGCCATCTGTTATTTTTTGGGGTTATCTGCTGACACCTCTTAATTTAATGAGTTGGAATAGCTGTGTTTAAGGGTGAGCCTTGGGTAGAAATTTTGAAGGGAAGAATGTGGTTAAACATCCTCAGCCTGAGGCAGTTCAAACCTCACCACAGAACTCCCTAATTATTCAGGTTTGGAGTATTCTAGGGATCAAAATATCAGATTGGGTGGTGATGAGAAAGCAAGGTCTGTTAGGCAGAGCAAGGAAATATTAACAGGAAAGGACAACAGAGATGCAAACAGCACAGAATTTGAAGCTCACAGAGACTCTGGAAGGATGAAGCTCACTGGTATCCAATCCATAACTCATTGATGTTCTTTTTTTTTTTGCTGTTGAAGTCAGAAGGATCATAATATGCTGATGTTTTGGAGTGCAGCTGATTTTCTGCTCAGGCTGCAGCCTTCTGTTTACAAATGTGCTGCAACTTAACTTGTAAACTACTGATTATGAAACTATGCTATGCTATAACTAACATGTTAATGCAAAATTCTATCTGTCTGTACTGATTTTTAATAATCCAGCATGCACATGTGCCTAAGCCAAATTAAAAAATCTGTCTCTAGCTTCATTGATTTACAGTATGAATTACAGACTGTCACAACTCAAATGACTTCAGGGTGTGCAACAGTGCTTGGACTCACAGTTTCATCATTCAGGATTAGTCATTAAGACACTGAGACAATTCTCAAATTTAAATCCCACGTGTGTGCTGAGGTACTTCTATAGGGTGATGTGTGGTGTAAATGAGGTAAAACCAGGGCAAAGGCTGTAAATCTCCAGGAATTTTGTATGCAGTTAGCAGCATGTAGATCCCTGAATGTGATTAACAGTCTCATGCAATGAGGCAGCTCCTCTAGCTGTCAAGATTTTCACAAAGCAAAACCCAATTACACATAAACAGATCTTGAATTTTCCCTCTGGGCTTGTGTTTCTCTCAGCTATAGATTTTTATTCTTACCTCTTTTTTTACCCCCCAGAATGTATATTTAATACATCTAAGGGTTGCCATTTTATGGAAGAATTCAGGCAGCTCAATCCCCTGGGTGGCTTTCTTTGGTCAGATGTTGTACATGTTAAATTGAATAAATTGACAGCTTATTATAGAATGCTTTCTCTTGTAAATTATTATTCAGTTAGATTTTAATGTATGTCAAATACAGATGGTAATCAGTTCTGATGTTTGTCTTTTAATGTCATGACCACTTCTTTCATGAAAGGACAGAAACCTTGTGTGAATGGCTTAGGGCTACTCCCAAATAAAGCATGTCATTTTATCTCAAAGGGCACCAGTGAGGGTCACCGAGGACAAAGTTCATGTTCCTTAAATCAGGAATCCAACAATTGCTTCTCTATATCATGCATGTTCCCTGCATAGTCTACAGAAAGAAAGGACAGCTTCTTAAGAGCCAGAAATTTTCTGCAAAAATGTCAATATTTTTAGGTCAAAGGGATTATCTTGTGAAGGGGCCCATTTCTCCCTGGTGACTCCAGAATGAGCCCGTGTTGTGCAGCTCAGATCTCTCCAGTTCACTTCTCAGACACACCAGGTAGGATTCTGTTGCTTAGAAAGACACTCAGGGTCCCTCGAGATGCCCTTTGGTGTCCTCGGGGTGGCAGAGATGGTGCAGAGCCTACAGCAGGCCCCAGATCTTTTATCAGTGTTCAGGGACAGGCTGGATGGGGTTTGAAGCAGCCTGGCCTTGTGACAAGTGTCCCTGCCTGTGGCTGGAACATCATCCATCATCAGGGTTAGAAGGGAGAATAAGACAATTTAGGGATTCCTCTTTTGGTTGTCTGTGACTGTGACACTTCTGCTGAAAGCTGCTCAACTGTCCTGACTGTTCTTTAAAAAAAAAAAACAACAAAAAAACCAGTCAATTAACAATATTGTATCCCCTAAAACAGTATTTTCTCTGAAAAAAAAAAAAAAACTCAGAAAAAAAGCCCTCACAACACTAAAGAAACCAGTTAAATACTGGCAGAAAAGGAATTTTCTGTTTAGCTGCTCAAATGAACAGATTCCTGAGTAACTTAAATCATACCTTCTATTTGTACAAGTACTTATGCTGAGTTTGAAGGAGCCTTTAATCTAGCAGACAGAGGCAGGAAAAGGTCTAGTAATTGCACACTGAAATAAAAAAGTTCAAACCAGGAATAAAGGGGAACTCATTTATTTTTTAACTGTATAATGAGATATGTTACTGAGGTAAATTACTAAGTGTTATTGTAGGCCTTAAATCACGATCAGATGTGCCTATAAAACATACATCTTAGTCTAACAACACATAGCTGGGCTTCAGACAGAAATCCCTGGATGAAGCATGGCCTGTGCTGTGAAGCAGCTCAGACTAGGCAGAGCTTGATCTAGTTAATCATAATGATCTCCTATGGTTTTAAAATCCACAATCCCATTAACTTCAAGCAATACGTAAGATATGCTCATGTAAAACTGAATTTCCTAGGGGTCTTCAATGGGATAAAAAGAATAACAAAGACTCAAGTAACCACAGAAGAATCACACATCAGATGAGATGTCCTTTAAAATAGAAGTGGCTAAGTATCTTCTTAGCAGTTGCTTTTCTGTCCAAGAGAGAAAATTAAACTTTTCATAGGAGCATGCTCCTGCCAGTTGTCTAATGGACACCTGGAAAATCAGATTTAAAGGGTCTTTAAAACAATGAGCTTTGCTAGCCCTTGAGTTCTAAAGAAGTCCATCAGCAACCACCTTCAGCACTGGCCCATGATGGAAGAACAGTGGCTTGTGATATGTATGATGGGAAAAATCACATGAAAAGAACATCAAGCCTAGATAGTAATCTGTATGTCTATTTTAATGTCACCTCTGCCTTGGAGAAGAGGGAGTTAAGCAGGAAATACAGAGACACTGCCATTACCAATGTAAAAAGCTCTTTACCAATGTATCAGGTGGGATAAGTTGTGCTCAGAAAGACCAAAATCATCAAATGTTGCTGCTATCAGGCACCCTACAGTCTGGTCCATTTCTATATGTGTAGTATTTTCTGTCAGCATCAGTAGACTGCATTTTGGAGTGTGGATGCACTGTGAAATCACTATGCATTATATTCGTGGATTTGGATACAGTACTTTCAGATTTTGTGACTTTTATGCTGCAGGATACTCGAGAATGACACTTTTCTGTAATGGAAATGGGAAAGTAAAAAGAGGTCTTTTTCACTGCATGCCTTTGGTCTTAAAAACATGTATGTGCAGGAGGGGGAGACTGCATTTGTCACTGTAGCCACGTCTTTCATTCTGGTGAGAACCAGGATTCAAAGACAACGCTTCATTTCCTGTTAATATCAGTGAATTTCCAACCATGCAGGAACGTGGCCCTTTGCTTTTCATGGTCACCACGACTGCACTAGGAAGACAGCAATTATACTAACTTCATTTTTAATATTTGATTTCTTGCAAATCACAGAGCCCCCCAAAATGAAATCTTACATCAGTACTCTTTTTCCACAACTTCTGCCAGAAATGTTTATTTTTTTGTGTCTCACCTGAATTGATCCACAGATTTCCTACTGAGTTCAGGACAATTGGTAATAACCTTACTCACGGAGAAGTAGGCAGCAGACAGGACTTTTGGGGACAGGAAATGATGAACCTTTCTTTGCACACAACTTCCTTTTGATAAGCAAAAATTCAGTTCTGTTTGAGCAGGGAAGAAGTTTTATCTGTTTTGTTCATCGCAAACCCCACACACGAATCGCGACTTTGCCACTTTGCTAATTTTGTTAGTTTTGCTAAATTCCAGCATCTGGTTCTGGTCATGCAGATGTGAGCTGTAGGTCTAAATTGAGATGAGTCAGATATATTTGCTCCAAAATTCCCTAGGCACAGATGAAATTTTCGGTTCTGACCAACACGTTTGTAACTTTAGACCCTGGAAAGAGTCAAGCCAGGATCCATACATGTCTTTGGAATTAGAAGTTCCATGGAAGCTAATGGGAACTAGCTGTCAAAATGCCTCATGTGTTTGGGCTGTATGAAAGTATAGTTTTCAGGTTATTGGGTTCTCATTGGCCGTGAAAGATTTTATTTTTCTCTTTCAATCTGGGCAAATGGTTGCATTCTTTGGTCTAGATGAGTATTTCGTCTGCCCATGGCTTTTAATTGCTTTTGAATTGCTCCCTACCAGTTCTCACTATCCTTAATTCAAATGTGGGTTGAAAAATATTTATAAAGAAGTCAATCCATCATGAGAAAGACAGTTTCTAAAGGTAAGTCCACATGGCTTGCTATGATACAGACCTAATAACTGGCTTTTCAACCTGCAATAAATATTCTTTTCCCTGTCCTCTTCTGATTGCTCCATAATTAACACTAGGGAGACACCAGATTTAACTATCTGACAGATATTTATTTAAAATACCTTCTGCTGAATATATTAACATTTCTGTATCTACTTTTTTTAAGCAGCTTTGAGTTCTGCAAGAAAATCAGATCCAGAGTTTGGTTATGTTAATAGCCTTGCATGGTGGTATAGATCAATTTGGAAATAGCAATGAATCAGTCATCTGCAATATAATTGTATGTGTTTACACTGTAGAAATGTTTTTAGCATAAAAACACAATAGAAACATATGAGTCACATCAATATCACTTAAGCTGGATAAATTGTGAGAGGAAGCTTGCTGGAAAGGAGGATTTATTGCTCTCCACATATGTGTATATTTATGCATTAACTGAATCCTTCTCCTGAGACTCTGTCAAAAGACAGGACCAAAAATAGCTGCTACCTATGGAACTCACTGGTTAGTGAATGCAGTTGGGTCACTCAAAAGGAAGGCCTAAGTGCATGAAGTTAGTTTTATTGCTGACTCTTTTGCTAGAGAAGCCTTTGTGCCCATTCTTTGTGCAGATATAATAGACTAAAAGACTCACAGAACATTCTGAGTTGCAAGAGACCCACACGGATTATATACATGAAGATGTGTCTGGAATAGAAGAATCTGTTATAGACATGTTCTAATATTATTACCACAATATCTGGGTAGTTTCCTATCAAACCTTAAGGCCCCTGATTGAGATCTGCTATTTATTGTTCAACCTCCCCTGGGGAAGAATTGAGTGTGACATGCAATGCATTGCTTTGAGAGAGGGTTTTATTTTGTTTGGGTTTTGTTTTCAGCATGTATGCCGGGGTCTGACAAGATGAACACTGTTTTCAAAAATAGCCAAGTTGCAGATGGAGGAAATTATTTGTTTGTGGTATTCTCTATCAAAGAAGTGTCACAGATAGATGGGTTTTACTCAAATATTAGAGTTGTCACCCCGTTCTCTGATTTAGCTGGGTAATAAGTATATACTCAGGCAGCAAGACAGCTTGCTGTTGGCTATGTGTATCATGCTCAAAAGTACAGAGGGATCCCAACAAAGCCACTTGTAATTTACACTCACTAAATTGGATACAGATCCACCTTTTTTTCCAACAGTAGCCTAGAATAACAAAGGTTTTGGGAAAAATGCCTGGTTTTGGTTGAACGTTTCTTCTTGCTGGCTATCTGCCACCACAAACACAGAGGGGATATAATAACAGTCATTTGGAGTTCTGTAAACCTTGTCATCTGAGGACCTCAGAACGCTTTCCAAGTGTTAATTAAATCCTCACAACACCCATGTAGCCATGCATAGCAGATTCCAGGTTGCTGGGCTCTCCCTGTGACCACAGTGGCTCACTGACTCTGCTGCTCTGGGAGGCTTCAGACCCTTCTGCAGCACAGGCACGAGTTCCATCTCAGCCACTGCTCTGTGCTTCCCACCCAGCTCCTCCAAAACAAAATGAGAGGAATTTTTCAGAGAAGCTGAACCCCAAGACTGTAATTGCAGCGGTGTTTTAAAACATGTTAACTTGTTTTCTGAGGATAATGTTTTATTAGCAGCTTCAGACACAGCAGCTTAAAAAAAAACCACTCAGGTCAGTACAGAGAGAAATCATTCCTTAGCACTGAAAAAACACACAATACCTCCCCATGTTGCTGACTCCAAGCAATAAAAAATCATGAGTTCACTCCAAAAAGTTCTTTAATAGTCTTTTTGTCTGCAGGCTTTTTGCTCCCTTCCCAGGTCTTGAGATATTACAGTTTTAAAGTTTCTTGAGGTGAGAAAAGATTTTTCCCACAACCATAAAGAAATGAAAACAGATATTCTTTTCAAGTCACTGGAGTCATTAAGCTAGGGGGGAAAAAAATATCAAATATTGCAAGACCTGATATAAAACCATGAGAGTTAGCAGAGTTGTTTGTTTACCTCTTTAACACAACATTATTTTCTCTTGTCAGTTCTGAAAAGACACTCAGACTCCAACCCTGTGCAGAAAGAGCTCCTTCTCTCTTACTGCACTCTAATAAGCATCTTGCTATGTGTCTTTGAATTTACCTGTGATGACCACAAACAAAATTCCATCTGAATTTTGGGTTCATTTCTTCCCCCCTCCTGTGCACATTTCTTTAATTTACTGACTGTGTGTAAAAAAGCCCTGCACTATGGAGACACAGGAGTGTCCACAGCAGGGAAGCTGGAACCAGATGTTGTTTAAGGTCCCTTCCAAGCACTGGCACACTGTGATTCTGTGGCTGCGCACACACAGAGCTGTGCCTTGGCACCTCCTGTCAGGGCACTTGGTGTTCTCAGTTCTGATCATCCTGTGTTCACATCCTGGTAAATCACCTGTGGAGACAAGTATCACACGCAGACAACACTAAATATTCTCCAGGCAGCCTTCTAGTTTCTATGCCTTGAAATACCAATGAACAATGTTTTATAACACCAATAGTGCACTCGGGAAGAGCAATAACTCCTGTCTACCTCGTGACCACAGAGGAAACTGCACAAACTTCTCCTGCTCTATAGGAGAGAATAAAAGAAGTAGCTTTAAAATGGATCATTTGGATGCCATAACAGCCCCAAAGCAGTAGCCTAGAGCCCATTTGCCCTGCCAAGAAATTTCTTCAGGCTGTATTGCACATGCAAATCTTAATGATATTTTTTCTGTGTTCAGCAGAAATCTGTGCAAACTGAAGGGGGTCTGAAACAGTTCCCTATTCCACTTTATAACTCAAGACAAACCAAATAACAAACTACATTTCCAGAAATTGCTTTCTCTGACATTATTGTGATGAATAAGCTTCAACAGTGTCATGTACAGCACCTTTCTAGGTTTATAATTAGTCATAAACCACATAAATATGTATTGTCTAGAAGCAAATACTACATTCTTTGTATTGTTTCTTGGTGATTGGCATGGAAGTTATGAAAGTCTCACTGGGTAACAAAATATAACACCTAAACATCTTTATTTGCTCTTAAGGGCTAATATAATTTTCAATTCATGGTGTTGTATTTTTGACTATGGCAAGGTCTTCCAAACTGTCTTAGATAAAGTTGCAGAAAATTTTAGTTGTGATTTTTTTCCCAGGGAAGTTTTTCCTGGAAAACTCCAGTTCCATTCACCTGTTACACCACATCTAACACAGTATCTGAGAGCCTTCCAGCATGCAGTAATACAACTAACTTTTTCTCTATGTTCTGTGTTCATCCCCCCTCAGACTTACAGGTACATGCAGTAGAATGCTTTGCAGTGTGCATATACAGGAAAAATTATTTATATGCTATATTTGTTATCGGGGCAAGTTCAAAAAAACATACACTGCACATGGGGTGGTTCTTGCTCCTGTGAGATTGTGATTCAGATATTAAACATTAATGAATGTCCATTTAATTGATGAATCCTCCAGGAGTAGCTTTCCAGACTTACTCCATCATTAGTAATCACAGTCTTCTTTGTAGCAACTTTTGTTGGTCACTGTCTTTTAAATAATGATCCTCAAAAGAAGCTAAACAGCTCCTAATTTTTTCTCCTAAGGCAGCCCCAATGTGCTTTCCATCATCCTTTTTCCTTACCCAGCTTGTGACAGGCCAAGTAGCAAATTCTGCTTTTCCCTGCAGGGATCTGACCTCACCCTTCTTGTTTGTTTCTCCTTCTGAACAGTCTTAAGGGGCTCCAAGGCCCAGCTGTTGAAGACAACATCGGCAATATCTCCCACCTCGTTATTTCCTAGGAATTATTTAGTGGAAACATACTCATCTAGGTACTCACAAATGTTAGCATAAATTCACCAAGCAGACGTTGTGCCAAAACAATCTAGATGCCACCCACCAGGATGGGAAGGTTTGGCCACAAAGGGGAAGCAGCTGAAAGCAGATCTTTTGACTTTTTGTAGTGTTTTTGACATTGCTTTATGTGATGTTCTCACAAGGAAAATTAGGAGAGGGAAGGGGCAAAATCATTTGAGTTATTCATCAACAGTGGCTTGTTATCAAATTAGAGAGAGAGATAACAAGCAGACTTTTCAGGGAGTTCTGCTCTGCTTTAGATTGTATTGCATGAATGTATCTCCATTAAAACCTCAGGAAAGGCTGTCCACTGAAACCACAGATGACACAGCTTCCAGAGGGACAGAAACCACCCCAGAGGACAATATAATACCTACAAAAATCTCAGCTGCAGATCTTTGGCTGGTTTTAGGTCTTCTGGAAAGATCCCAAACAGTAATGATGGCAATGTATAATTTTTTTCAGGTTTATTTAACCTAAACCCAAGAATTCTAAGGGGATATGGGAAATTTTAAAGATATGAAAGGCTATTAGAGACAGAAGCTGATGCAGTAGACAAAACAAGGCACCCCAGGCTTACAATATTATGGCCCAGATCCAAAAGGTAGTCAGGAATCTCACACCACTGACAGACTTATGACCCACTGTAGGTCTAGGGCAGTACTAGGAACTAATTTAAGTCTCTTCTGTTCATTACAGCATCTGAACTGCATCACTGTCCTTTGTTCCATTTCATGTCCCAAGAGTAAAAATAGACAATTTCTCTTCTCCTAACCTATCACAGGAGTGTGCAGGCTAGAAACCCTGTGCATGAAACAATGGATCTAGCAAATGCAGTCTATAAACCAATATATAGGTCTCTTGATAGCTTTACACCACTTTTCAACTTTGATCATAATTTAAAAGGTGGCACTTATGTGTATGGTGACTGCTCTCCTTTCAAAGCCTTGTTTCTCATGAAAAAGATGTCTTTGAAGCAAACAGCCATCAGGGTATTGCATTAATGCTATATTGACTCAGCCTTCATCCTTCCAAGGTGTATAAATTGAGTTGCATGCAGGCAGATATATGATGAGACCTTTCAAAGGAGATATCTGTGTGCTCATTATCATCATCACTCCATGTGTCCTGGAATAGCATCATTGTGGGACATAGTAAAGCACAGAAATGAGGGACTTGGGAGATCAGACTGATGTTCCTGTCATGACCTTGGACATGTAATTTTCCCTTCCTGTGCCTCAGTTTCTGCTTTTATAAATTAAGATAATGATACTTTGCAGACTGCATTAATATCTGCAGATGAAAAGCATTGCCTGAGAGACAGCTATTGCTGTTATCTTTATGGGTGTTTTATTTGGGAAAAATATTTTCCACCCCAACTGCCAAGAGCTTGCAGCTTCAAAAAGGAAGCAGAAAACTTTATCCTCTTTCTAGAGAAGCAGAGACACACAAATCAAGCACAATTCCTTTGGTCACAATGGAGATTCGTAGCTAAATTGAGGATCCAAATTGAAAGTCAGTGTTTTAAGCATAGGCTTTTTCAGGTGTTCTCCCTGGACATTAAAGATTTAGTGCGAGTTTTCATGAGAGTGGATTTGTGCCAATATCCATGGCTAGAATTTTCCCCTTCCTCTCAAGTTATGCAGAAAACTGTTTGCTGATAGTTTGCTGGCCTGCCTAACACCCCAGGGGTGACCATAGAGGAGTAAAGCTGCACATGTTGCAAATTATATAGACTCTTTCATGCTTTGAAACAACAATCAAAATCTTACACGGCTTTTCAAACCATTCATTTGAATGGAAAGTGCACAAGAAAGAAATTCAGTACCTGCTGCAAGGTACCAGGGGTTTAGAAAAGCCCCAGAGACCAAGCATGGCCATTCAGGTGAGGGGGAAGACCAAATTTTGAAACAGGATCAATAGTCAGGGGCATAAATTATCCCTGTTTTGCACAGAAGCTTCCCTTCATTGTGACTCTGACCAGGGGGCAAATCTGGCACAGTGTAGTAATTGTACATTGAACTGCTGTTATAACCACATTACACACCTTTCCTCTTAGCTGCTCTTTCACCTCAGCACCTCTTTCTCCCCACATCCTTTGTTTCTGAACTTCTTTTCCTCCACATTTCATTCCCTGGTGGTGTTCTCCCTTTGAAATGTAGCGGGCCAAGCCCCATTCTGTTCACCAGAATAATCAATGTCTGAGTAATATTGATACTGAAGTATCAGTATAGCTCCTCCACTCCCACAGATTAAGCTAAGACTGGGGGGCTCAGATTTCTGACTCACTGTTTCAGGCTGTTGATGTACATAAATTCCAACAGACTGAATATCACCATATGCTTGATTTGCATGGAAGGTTACATTATCTTTGAAAGCTTAGGTCTTGGAGGTCAGATAAATATGGTAGGTAAGTGATTCTCAGCCAGGAACTCCAGGTGAACACCAGTACAGGCTGGTCCTGGTGGGAACAAGCTGTTCAGGAGCCCTTGTGCATTAGGAAGAGAGTTGCCAGCAGGCTGAGGGAGATGACTCTGCCCCTCTACTCAGCCCTGGTGAGGCACATCTGGAGTGCTCTGTCCAGTTCTGGGCTTCTCAGGACAAGAGAGACATGGAGTTCCTGGAACAGGTCCAGTGGAGCGTGTCAAAGGTGATGAAGGGGCTGGAGCATCTCTCTGATAAGGAAAGGCTGAGGGAGCTAGGGCTGCTCAAGCTCGAGAAGAGGCAGTGGAGAGGGGACCTCATGCACGTCTATCAGTACCTGCAGTGAGGTGTCAGAGGATGGATCCAGGCTCTGCTCGGTGGTGCTGAGCAACTGGACAAGATACAAAGGGCAGAAACTGACGCCCAGGAAGAAACTGAGGTCCAGGAAGTCCCACATGAACATGAGGAAGAATTTCAGTCCTGAGCAGTGACCGAGCGCTGAAGGAGATTGTCCAGAGAGGGTATAGAGTCTCCCTTGTTGGAGATATTCCAGAACTGTCTGGACACAATCCTGTGCCATGTGGTCTAGGATAAGCTTGCATGAGCAAGGAGGTTGGGCCAGATGAGCCACTGTGGTCCCTTCCCACCTGACCCATTCTGTGGTTCTTTGATTCTATAAAGAGATCTAGAGAGCTGAGAGAAGGAAGTCTAGGTGAAATACTCTTCTTCTTGGGGCAGTTGGGACTAGTTTTCAGGCAAGCTGACTGAAGCATGTATTCTCATTTTATAGCTAAAAGCTGCGTGGACATCCAGTATAAATATAAGTAATGTCTTTTGGGTCCTTTAAATAAATAAAACATAATAATAAAAAAACCAAAATCCACTTGTTTTGGCACAGAGGAAAGAGTATTTACAGGCTTTTAATAGCACAATGTTGCAATTTAAGTTTCCTTTACAAAATAGCGCCCAGTACCTACTATCTCATGATAAATAGAAGCTGTACCTCATGACACTTGTGAACAATGGGTGAAATGGATATTAGAAAAATCTCATTTATCTTCTGCTTTATTCTGTGATAGAGGTCCTTGTCACCATGCCTATTATGTGACTAGCCCCAGAAAGGCCATGTCATTAGTTTTCTTTATCAAGATAGCAAGGTCTCCTTTAAAGGGACAGCACTTAGATTTTAGATTCAAATAGAAAATAGATTTCATTGTGTGAATGTTCCTATCTCTGTTTTCACTCCTTAAATATATAGGTTATTTCCACAGCTGTCAACCAGATGAAATTAACACTCTTGTGATGAGGAAGGTGTTCCTGGAACAGAAATAGAAAAAAAAGGAATTTTATGAGCAGTTTGCTTGTATTTGTCTCATACATTTCTTTAGAGGATGTGGCATTTCTTAGTTAAAAAAACACACAAAGGGGAAAAAATAAATGAAAGCAACTTTCTGTATATTCTGTAAATCTATTTTCCCTTTTGTCTTTTCCACTCACAGATACATCTTCCTCTTGTCTGACAACCACTTTGAAAATTTTCCTCTGTTGCCACCAAAGCAACCGTGTGAGTGTCAACAAATCAGTAATGATTTAGAATATGTCAAAAAGAATTCAACATTTTTGTCTCTTTTCAAAAATCTTAATGACAGGTAGATAAAGTTGGACAATACCATCTCTATTGGCTTTCTCTGAGTTTTGATGGGCATTTTTCATTGAACAAAAGAGCTTGCTCCCCTTCTGCAGCAGGCAAGGCAGGGGAAGAGTAGCTGTAAAATCTGATAGTGCTGCATATTTGTATTAACCATGTCTAGTTCTCTGCCTAATTAAGAGTATTTTGGATTTAATGCCATAGAAGATCAATGATTACAAAAGAATGTTGTTTTTTCCTTTCTCTTGAATTATGATATAATAGCAATTAACTCTCAGGGTATTATCCTAGCTTTAAATAGGTGATTAAAAGCACCCTCTCATTTGCTCAGTAGAGAAGAACCTTAGGGGTAAAAGGACACTGGATCTGTCAATGCTATTAGTTTACTGTATAAATCCCAAAGACTTCATTAACTACGTTTTAAGTTAGGATGAAATTTTAAAATGCAAAAAATAATTGCATTAATACAACATTAAGGTTAGGAATTTTATGGCACAAGATCAGGAAATAAAAAGATAAGGCTCCTTCAGTAATAATCCATATCAGGAATTCGTATTCAGTGAGCAACCTGAGTGATAAATACATCTGAATAAGTTGAAAATATCCTCAAAATAATGTGCCAGCTACATTAGCTAGGGATTGATTAGGTATGGGGAGGTTGAAAATCCTATGTGTCTTGTATTTACCATCTTGAAAATTAAATTGAAGAGACATTCTGCCTTTTCCCTGAAGCTGTTGCATGTCCTACTGCAAAGCTTCTGGGAGTAACTTGTCTATGTTTAATGTCCACTAAAGAACAGGAGCAGCCACCTTCCAGAAGTTGGCTACAGAACTGCCAACAAGAAAGTAGAGGGTGATACTTGAGAGAATTTGCCCGTTTAACATCAGAGTTAAGAGAGGCAGAAGACACCAGAAAGGGAAGATAAAACAGATCACCACAGTGGATGGATAGCCATGGACTCTGAGCCCCTCCTGCCTGGAATCCCTTGGACAAGGGGCATGCAGACTCTTTGACTGAACCACCAGTGCAGGAGTCCTTGTTTATGCCTAAAGTGAACTTGTGCTCCTTCAATGCCAGTTTTGGTACTGCCTACTATGAGTGATTTTCCTTTTGGAATTTTCTCAGTGCCTAGGAAATAAAGAAATCTGAGATAGGAATGGAAAATAAAGATTCTCTAGCACTTCCTTTCTCGGTCTATTCCTACCTGTCTAGTCAAGCAGATGTTTTTTCTAGGTGATTCTTTAACTGTAGAGCCTTAAAAGTCACATCCCTATTCCATTGGAGCACAGTCCACTCTTGAATATATTTTGTGCCAGAAAATGTTCTGTCACATCACTAACATATTTCACATTTGTTACAGTAACAGATGCAGATGAAAGGAAGAAATCAAGGAATCACCTGAACTTACAATCATTTTTAATTCCTAGTGGAAATTTCCTTTCAAGGCTCTGAATGTTAATTTTGGCTCAGGCCAAAGCCACAACAGCAGCAAAGGACAAGAGCCTGTAGGAGCTCTAAACAGATAAAGCAAAGTGGGGAATAAAAGCTGTGGAGGTGGAATACAGGTGTGGGAACATGAGGGGAATGGCCTAACAAGTAAAGATGATGACAAAGCTGTGAATAGAATCAACTCCACAAACTCCCAGGTCAGGGCATAATGTAGCAGATTTGATGAGTGGCCTTACTGGGAACATATTCAATTTACTGATCTATCATAAGAAGGTCAAGAATGGGGAAAAAAATCTGTGTTTAAAACCACTTGTTTGAAATAATAATGCCATTGCATGGGGGGAGGACATTTTAAAAGTCACTACTACCCAGTATTGCATACATTGATCATCCCCACAGTCTGGACAACCACCACACAGACCAGATCATATAAATACCATAAGTACTCATTACATAACAAATCTTTATCTATTTACCTTTCAGAATATTAGATTGATCTCCTCTGAACTTTGGACTTTTAACAATCATAAGGATTATTGTTTCCCATTCAAAGCAAATGCAGAAATACCAGGGATACTGCTGATGGAAAGACCATGACCTTATTTATTACACCACCTGTGTACTCTTGAGAACCCTATAATTGAAACATTACACGTTGACTCACCTTTTTCTCATGATGTATTGTAACTTCTCAAGGCTAGAGTTTTCAATCATGGATTTTCAGAGTTATATGAGTGAAACAGATTTTTAATCTATTCTGCTCTGAGACAAGCTGGTTCTTCTCAAGGAACTCTCACTCTTTCCCAGTTATTTTTATTTCATTAAAATGAATGTTCTAAAAAATTCCTTTTTCTCCTATAGTCCAGTTTATTCTTCAATAAAGTTTTGCTGCAAGGTTTTCTATGAACCAGGAAGGATTCAGTAGTGCAGAGGAACCATTAAGGACTCCAGCACTGCACACCCTGTTCCCCTCTTCCTCAACTATCCCTAAACTAATACATAAAATAATCTTAATGATCACTCTGGGTTTGGGGTTTTTTTTCATATTTCATCACTTTATGCTTGTTAATTGCTAGTTAAAAACCCTGCTGAAAATCATGTCAGCTCCTGTAGGAATAGCTGGGCATGTTACAAGTTGTAGAGGAAGCTACTCACAGGTGAGAAGGTTACTCTTAAGTGTCTCAAACACTTTGAAATCTACTAAGGAAGATCAAGGTAAGGAATTATTATTGACAACAGTTTTGACTGTAAACATTTCATTCCCTTAATTCTCTGGAAAAAAATATCTCTTCTTTTTGAGAAGGAGCATGTCATTCCTCACCTAAATTTCCTGGCATCATTTCCAACTTCTTTCCTCTTAATAAAAAGAAGTTCCAGAACACTGCCTCCATGTTTTACATATTTAAATAATGAATGTCTACAGAAAGAATGCACGAAAATTATTCTTGGCTTTGGTTACTAGAGAAGTTAACATAAGCTACTTAGATTACTATTATAAAAATGTTATTCAAATGTTTTTACTAATGTAAGTCCATATTGAGAGCTTGATCATGAATGGCTTTTGTTCTTCAAGTTCTTCTTGACCTGCATAATCCTTTGGTTTGAATTCTTGAGGGGAAACAAAAGCGCATTAAAGAAATCATGCTCTGTATACAAATAATTTTTCATTATCTGTATAATGAAGGAGTATTCCCTCCTACTATGCACTGCTTTCTTCTTACACTGAAATTTCTTCACATCCAAAAAATATAGAGACTCGAGTCACCGAGGTCTGAAGTTTGACAATGTGTTAAAGTATTTTTACTGCAGTAATTTAAAGTAGGCTGCACCAGTTGCTACTTTTTCTGTCAACCAGAAGATTTTTCCAAAAGGAAAAAAACATACCCTGCCTCTTTTGCTGACCTATGAACAATTTCCCAACTGTTTCAAGAAAATAAAAACTGAGGGCAAGTCAAAGAAATCCATGTTCTACTGAAGAGATGACAAGGTATTTCAAATTTTGAAGAATACTCTGCTAACAAAGTAGTAAAACTGGACTGAGGAAAGGCAGGAGACCATTAGCATGTCCACAGTGCCATGGAAATCCTTCCTGCCAAAGAGTTTCCCTTTCTAGCTTCTAGAGTTTATCCTGCTTAACACTGTTGGTGACTGTTCTGCTGTTAGTGATGAAGTTAATGGTTCTGGAATCATTAGTTAATCAGGAGAGATTCCCATTTTCAGCTATCCATATTCATTCTCGCAGACGATTATTCTCGGGAGTTTTATAATGGTTTGTAGTCATCAGCCGATCGTAATTACGGAAGAAAAATATTTCAGATGAAAGAGAGATGGAGATTGAGTGGATTGAGCAAGGTCACTGAAGTGATTTGGGGATTACTTTCCCAGTCCAATTCCCATCTCCCATCTCCCAAAACATATTCATCTGCAGGATGTATTCTTCCCTTGAAGACAGAGGCATAAATATTGCTGCACAACTTTTCCTTTACTGTGGGAGTGTGGCAGTGTACTGCCACCCTCTGCTGGAATATACATGGACCAAGCAATTTCTCCACCTCCCATATCTGTTCAGAAAGAACAGTATGGATTGTATTGTATTTTCTTGTTCAGTATAGGAAAACCTAAAGACCGTAGAAGGCCAATTTGATATTAAGCTTAAAAAACAAAAGCAGATTTTTTTGGTAATAAATTTTATTACAAGACTATTGTATACTAAGTACATTAAATTCAATGTCTACAACTCTTAGAGAGGAATTTGGTCAGGGAGCTCTGATGTTACTGGTTGCAGAGTTGTGGTCCTCTAGAGAGTCAGCTTTATAATCATTGTGAATGCACTCAGACAAGCTTCCAGTTATGACTTTCTGCAACACTTTTTTAAACCCTTCTAGAGAACCCTTAAAGTCAGAAAGAGACACAAGATCAGCTAGTGTCCTTTCTTTGTTTGAACCAAAGTCTATCTGGTATTACTCAGTTTATAAGCCAGAATTTCCTACTTTGTTACAGTGGAATCAGTCTTTTGAGTTACAAAGGCAAACAAAGGGTGCAGTGAGATGGGCAAGAGTAAATTATTTAAACAAGATCAAGAGATCCACAACTTTGCTTATATGTTTGCTTTAAAGAGGTACAGCAAGGCCATTTTCAATTGCAAGAGATGGAACTGGGCACCTCCATTTCTGCTTGCCCACTTTGGTGGTTTACATGCAGATAAACAATGCTCAGTTCTGTCCTAACTTCTCCAAAATATTCAACCCCAACACCAAGAGGTCGAAAACCACTAGATCACTCTGAAATCTTACTTTTCCATCATCACTAATGCGCANGAGATGGAACTGGGCACATCCATTTCTGCTTGCCCACTTTGGTGGTTTACATGCAGATAAACAATGCTCAGTTCTGTCCTAACTTCTCCAAAATATTCAACCCCAACACCAAGAGGTTGAAAACCACTAGATCACTCTGAAATCTTACTTTTCCATCATCACTAATGCACAGGATGAATTCAGCTTCTTAAAAAGAAAAAAAAATCGGAGCTATTAAGAATAAATTCTGACCATATGGGAGTTACAAGAAGGTCTCAGCACAGGAATATTCCATCATGTTAATTGATTACTGCAATATGCTGCACATGAGGGGAAGGAAGGCGAAAGAATGTTATGAAGATGTTCCAGCAGGTCCCGTCTTTGAGTAATGCAGATTACTGAGAATTTATTGCCAAAGAATTTACTGCCTTTATTCACATTTGGCTCTGATTTAAGGATCTGATCCAGACAGACTCTTGAAACAAATGGTAGACAAAACTTTGACTGTGCTTGAACTAGGATCTTTACAAAATGAAGTAATCTACTAAAAACAACACTTAGCTTATTTAGGACAATCAGATTTTTGCACCTGGCAGTCCATAGCTCTTGGACAACGCTGACTAAAAAAAGTTCTGTGTTAGGATACTCCCATGACCACAGTCTATCAATGACCACCTAAGGTTTCTATTGATAATATTTGATAACTTGGAATTATATTAAGTAAACAAAAATAGAAAACATTCATTTGGGGTAATCACCTATCCATAAAGTGTTGCTCACACTCAAGTCTAATTTATTTCAAATGTAGATTGCATTCATTATGATTTCCATCTGAAAATGCCTTCATCCTGGGTTTGAACCTTAGCTATAACCATGAAAAAAAATCGAGGCAACTATAGTGTAAGCAAGAGAAAAACCATGACAGTTTGGGAGGGAAAGCATAGCATAAGGAGAAAGTTGAGTTAACATTAAAGCTCTGTATCTCAACATCTTCACTAAGAATTTGGAATTTAAAATCAATTCAAACTACTGATGTGAGGGAGCTTTCAATGAAATCATGGAGACTGGACTTATGAGGCATCTGTGCCACAAACTGAAGCTTAACTGGATTACTGTGGCCAAAGTGCTGAATTAAAGGGAGTCAGGAGGGGGACAAGGGAGGAGAGCCGAGGTATCGCCTGTAAAACCTCTATAAATCTAACCTCCCTCCTTCCTGCTGACATCATTAGATTCCTACTTTGCCACTGAATAGTCTCAGGTAGGGCTTTAGCATTTGACAAATGAAGGCAATTTGAGGGTTTTATACTTGTGGATACATTGTAGGACTTACTGTGGGACTTAAAAGCATTTTTCTTGTAAATCAAATATTACCTTGGAAAATAACAATACTGGCAAATGAAAGCAGTGAGGTGCCACTCAAGGCTACAGTCCTGCTTTAGTCGTGTTGCTCTTTGAGAATCTAAAGCTTTTAATCATGCCAGGCTGCCACGTTTTGGGTTACAATTCATGGGCATGTACAGATATTGTTTTAGCCACTGGAGAGTTCACTTACTAATACAACAGAGATTCTATTGAAGTCATGGAAATTTTTGCATTATTTTTTGAATACACTACAATGACTGCAAAGTTCAAACATATCTGAGTTCATATGTGACAAAGTTAATGAAAAATTGACTTAATTTGCAATGATTTTGTGTCTTATGTTCTTCTATATTTGGTCTGTGTGCTGTTTATTAGGAACTTATTCAGTATAAAACCAGAATATTTTGATTGGTTAATATCTTCATAGCAATAGCTTGTGTTGACTTTTGTATTAGTGTTCTAACCTTGAATTAATAATTAAATAAATCATACATCTATGCTGTTTTCAGTATCCAGTCAAGGCCAATGTGGTCATATCAGGGGATACAGGCAAACAATTAACTGCTTCAAGATTCATTCAATAAGGCAATTCTTCATTTTTCAGATGAATTATCGAGTAAATACCCATGAGATACCAGTCCAAACTATAAAACCAAGGCTGTTAGAAACTAGTCTTGGGTTTTTTTCCTCCTAGGTTTCAGGAGAAGCCTAAGGGCTGGCAGCAAACATCGAGGGTAATTTCTGTTTCCATCCTCTCCTCTATATGTGTATAGTTACCTGGCATTGAGAAGGTTTAGAAAGCAAGAGGGGAAAATAATATATATAGCAGACAATTATAACCAAACAAAATCAGAAAATGGCACCAACTACTTGCTATTGGAAATAACCACTGGAAAGATGTGCTTTACTTTCATGAGCATGTAAGTGTGATTTTACAGACTGCACTGCATGAAAGCCTAAGCCTTTTGAATATTCCTTCAGCAGTAATATTCCTCCTGTTGACAAATCTTTTAAATACCTTAGGCAAGCATTACTTCATGCAAATCAGATTTTCAGAGGTGCCGTGTGAGAACACATGCATCAGACCCAAATCCACTGGGATGCCAGGGATAAAGGCATGTTACCAAATCATGGGAAGATCAGAACTGGTTTTAAGTAGCAGTCTTCCTGGAATGCAGATTCATTTCTCCATAACACCATTTCCCAGACAGATCTATTTCTGAATATCAAGTTTTTAGTTCATCTTAGTTTGTATTTCTGAACCCATGACTGCCAGCCACGTATTTGAAAAGCCATCTATTTCTTAGGCATTTAAACTAACCTGTTCATGGATATGCATGGCTTGTAAACCTCCTTCCATATACCAATCTTAATGAGATTTTGCTCTTCAGCCTTCCAGTTACGGGCAAAACAATCTGGTTTTGTGACTCTGGTGTGTCTGCTTCGAATGTGAAATAGGCTGGCACATTTCTGTCTCTCACTTTTGTATCTGGGTGACAATTTACGTTATGCACAGAGGAGCACAATTTAAAATCAATAATAAAAATACTTTAATCTAACTTTTCTGGATTTCATTTATTTTCAGGTGTGTGCAAGGATAAAAAATTTACCAAACTGTCAGTCTAGAAAATGGAGCTCTGAAAAAAAAAAAATCCCTATATAATTGTTAACAGCAATTGTGTCCAAAGTAAATCCTATCTAATATGACTAGAAGATGTAGAGGTAATTTCCAATTTAAGCAGAATGCCAAACAGTACAATAGATTTTATATTTCTCACCAGGTGTGTAAATTGTTAATTAACCAAATTCAATTAGTTAAGTGAAGTATAAAGGACTGTATCACGATAATGCTCAGCATTTAACCTTTACCTCTAGCTGTGGATTATTAGCAGTATGAAATGTCTTTTGTGCAGCCTGAGAACTCCTCCCCGGGCTCCCCAGGTGCTGGCTGTGGACACGCTGCTGTGGCTGCCTGTGCCCGAGGGACAGCACGTGGCTGACACCCTTCTGGCCAGCTGACCCATGTAATCTGACCTTCTGCACGGCAAATACTCCTAAATCACCATCGGGATAGTCTAACACGTTTTAATTTGCATTTACAAGAGGTGACAAATGCACTTAGAGTCAAATTCTGTGGAAGTTTATCAAAGAACTTCCATTTACTTGGAGCAACACGCGGGCACTGGACGAGATGATTTCCTTCCACTCTAATTTTTCCTTGCAATTCTAAGAATAATGTAATTGACTAAATTAAATCAAAGATTCCCAATCAGTGAACTCTGATAGCCAAAAGTAACCAGACAATCTCAGCTGCAGTTGTCATCACTATGCTGGTGTTACAATGCATCTTAGAGTTGTAGAATAAAGGTTGGACAAGATCTCTGAGATCATCGAGCCCAACCTTTGAACAAACACCACCACATCAAGTAAACCATAGAGCTAAATGCCACATTGAGTCATTTCTTGGGCACTCCCAGGGAAATAGTGAATCCTCCACATCCCTGGGCAACCCTTTCCAGTGCTTGACCACCCTTTCAGTGAGGAAATTCATCCTGATGCCCAACCTGAACCTCCCCTGGTGCAGCTTGAGGCCAAGTCCTCTTGCTGTGCCACTGGTGCTGCATGGGATTGTTGTGAAGGAACTCTTGCTTGAAAGGAAAGGGATTCCAGGCCCCAATAAATAACTAAGGTGCCAACACAAAGGGGTTATATCTGTAGCCCAGACCACCTAACCTGTTATGTCCCTGAACTGCATGAAGCTTTTAGTGCTGCTGAATTTCTTAAAGCTCACCTGGAGCAAGAATAAATTGCTGAGGAAGGAGATGTGGGAATGGGGATATTACAGAGCTCAGTGGTGAGGTAGTGTTTATAGCCCCAAGCTTTATAGGTTTAAATCTGTGCTTTTGTTACTGGACTGTATCTGTTTTATAATAACATGATGATTTTTCTTCACAGACTGGTGGTCTCAGACAGTTCGGAGCAAAATTCTGACTCTGTTTGTCTGAACTATTAAGGTTGATTCCAACTCAGGAATTTTCTGATCAGACAGACTGAGAAGCCCAAAATAGACAAACCAGAAGTCAGATGACTCAGAGGACTTAGTCCTGGACCACTTCCTTATCTCATAATCTTTGAAAATTACAAGTACACATGCCCTAAAAAGTTAAGCCAAATTAAAATTATTTTATCATTGATTCAAAAGATTCTAAAACCTCAGAATCAGATGCAGAACACTCACAGAGTGTGTCACAAATTGAATTCATTCTTTTCAAAGAAAGGTTTCCATTCAGGAAAAGAAAATCAATTTTTTGAATGTAGTAGGCAGATAGATCAATTTGTTGTAGAGCTGTTGTTCAAGGAATCCTCAGAGTGTCATATTATCCAGGTTTAAAACAAAATTGATCCAATTTAAAATTTTTAAATATGTAAATTATGCTCTCATCTGATTTCTGATGTGAGTCAGTCAAAGACTGGGACTGCAGCACAAGAATTAGTTCACAGTTGGTTTGTGGGGGTTTATTTATCTTGGCTTAACCTTCATTATGGTGATATTGAAGAGCCCTTTTGAGAGCCTGGTTCTGTGTGGGCAGGCAAGGGAAGGGATGGACCCTGCAGGAGCTGAAAGGGCACAGCAGACAGACAGGAGGTAAATGGGAAAGACAAGAAATGGACACACATGAAGTGAACAGCCAGTGGGGGAGGAAAAAGGGCTTTTGGTTCATGGCTCACTTAATTAATAAAGGAAACAACTCATAGGCACCACACCAGAAAATTTAATTTTGGGAGATTTTCAAGCCACAAGAGTGCATACCCAAACATAAAAATATAAAAAACCACCAGTCTAAAAAATACATGCCAATAATTCTGAGGTCAATATTACCTTTTCAGTAAAAAAATCCTTGGTTGTTTCACCCTTGCTTTTAGCATGCTCAGCTTGGATCACTTTAACACAAACAGCAAAATTCCAAACATTTGTGATGCTTTTTACTTTGCCTGCATTTTGGGACTTCCTCTCACCAGTGTTTAGCTGAGGATTTTCATGGACTGCATATTCAAGCAGGATTATATTTTCCCTGTCCTGAATCAGAAACCTAGAGCTTATGACTGGGGCAGCCTGAGTGTCTCCACATCACTGTCAAACTTCTTTCTCATAAGATCTGAAGCTGGAGAGCAGGTACAAGGCTACTTTGTATTTAGATTAAGGAATGGCAACTCTCTGCTTTAAATACTTCATATTGACTGAATAACAGGGATTTTGCTGTGTTGCTCATATCCAAATGCTATTCAATCCCTATGTTCTCCTAAGCAGCCATTGGCTCAGGTATTAAAACTTCATTTCTCAAGTGAGATAATCCCTGGAAACAGTCAAGGCCAGGTTGCACTGGGCTCTGAGCAACCTGATCCAGTTGATGGTGTCCCTGTCCACTGCAAAGGGGTTGGAGAAGATGAATTTTAATGGTCTTTTCCAACCCAAAACATTCTGTGATTCTATAGTATCATTTTCTTCAACAAAGCTCCACATCAGTCACCACAGGAATAGTAACAGTACCTACCTCTCAGCACATCAATAATTTTCTTTCCTTGCAGCTTTGATGGGCAAGGCCTGTGTAGGACCTGGGCTATGGCTATCAGCCTCTGTAGATACATTTTTCTTTGAAAGAAATAAAATTCTGTCCAGTTATTTCATGACACCTTTTGAGTTTCACGGTGTTTGTAGTATGATAAAATTTTGCTTTCTAAATGTAGAGTAGACACCTCAAGTGAGTATTAATAAACTGCCTAATGTTTTTAACTTATTCACATATAAACCCAACTTTGAGCATGCAAATAACTTTTTGAAGTTGGAGGGAATTTGTCTATGACATCCTACATATGTTTTAGCCCAATATGTATTATTGGGGCACTTAATGATTTTTGTCCTGACCATTTTAATGCCCATTCCAGCATCTGTCATGCATGAAACTCCTTTACTGACAGACTTTAATAATAATCTGGCATTTAACTCCTATCTTTACTGAGTCAGGTGCATTTTGCTTTCATCTTTATTCTAAGCCAATACGGTATTTGCTGATTACCTTTATCAATCTCCCTGTGCTAAATTTGAGTATATTCACTGAACAAACTGCACTATAAACAACCTGTTTGGTATGTAGATAAGAACTGAAACCTTGTAATCCAAAATTGTTATTACTTCAGGCCCCAAAAGTGTAATTTAAGATCAAAGCTTGAATTGGCATCAGAAATGCAATTCAAAAAAAAAAAAAGGAAAACCTGAATGATTTTCAGATAAATGAAATCAGGCTAAATAAATGTAAATCTGTAACAATTTTCCTCACATAATTTAGTGTATTTAATTTAATTTTGTAATTTTTTTTGTTAGGTCTACAAACAGAAAGAGCTCAAGGTGTTAATCAGCTGAACAGGTGAGAGCCATGTTTCCCCTAGTACTTCAGAATTTTATAACAATCGCTCAATTTTTCTACTGTACATAATAGTATAGCATAATATAAAAATATAATATAATATACGTATTCTAACTTCTAAAATCTTACTTGCTACAATTTCACATGTTCTTTTCTGTGTGTTTTATTTTCCTTTAGACAATTTTCATAGTTCATGTCCATTACGTCTCATATCTTTAATATCCATTGTTTTACTTATTTTAGGTAAAAAAAAAACTAAACACCCACAAAAAAGAGAAGGATTTACAACAAAATATTTTTAGGGAGTAAGAAAAAAGAATTAAAAAAAGGTCCTACAGTTTGATATGAATTGAAATGTTGATAAACAATAAAATATACATGATGGACCAGCTCTGTAAACAGCCCCAGTATATTGATCAGTGTTTGGAATATAATTTCTGCATTCTCTTCTTTTCACTGAAATATATACTGACAACATCGGGCAACAAAGTCATGCATGCAACTTTAGTATAGTCCACCTATGATCATGCAAACTAATCAACAGAATTAAATAAATAACTGAAATGGAATTGTAGACTCCCAAATGTGGTTAAATATTACTTTTTCTTTCTGTAATAAAGACTGAATTATGTTTACAAGAGCTGAAGAACTAGAAGAAAAGTTACAGCTAATATATATATATTTGCTTGACCATCATTTGGTAAATACAATTTTTTCTTCTTCCCTTAGATATTCAGCTCTTTTCAACAGAATAACAAGGAGTAGGTAAGTTACAATGATGAATTATTCTTTCCAGTTTCATGTTCTATTTAAAGCCTTTTCATTCATTAGAGCTTTTAATTTGTCTTGGGTTTGCTAGTTTTCACGCTCCCATGTATTTTTTATGAAATAATTTATTACAATCTCTATTTCTTTCTTTTCAAAATTATAATCCAATTACTTTCTCAGTAAACAAGAATTCCTCCTTTTTATGTGAAATGAACTACCAGCCAAAGCAGTTTCTGATTAGACAAGCTAATTTTGAAAGAACAGATAGAATGAAGCAATGAACTGGATAAAAATAATAATGGAGCATACCTTGTTAGATAACAGATGGAACAGACTTTGGAGACAATTAATGCACGAGATACTTAATGCTGAAGTATGTTAAACAAATTTTGTCTTCTTTATTTGCTGCTATAAATCATAGCTAGTTTCCTTAAATAACGTGCTCTAACCACCCAAGTTACATCATATTTCTGTAAATATGTGCTGTGTTCTTTACTGGAAACTCCAGCATCCTTTGTAGGAGGCATGTATTTATTTATATATACATAGATATAAATAAAGACAGATCAATCAATTGATTGATCCAGTAAGGGAAACTAGTCTAACAACATTTGGGATAATTTTGCTGGGAAATATTTGGTAATTTCATCCAATGGATAAATATTATTTCTTCTACTTTGGTTTTCCAAATGAGTTACAGACTGATCAGTCATTACTTGCTGGGGTTAATTCTGTTTCAAATCCTGTGCCAAAGGAGCAATTTTTATTGGGTTTGTTGTGAATAGAGGTGTGTCAGGCCTTGTTCCTCAATTTCCTCCACTTGAATCAATCCTACCTCCTTGAGTCTGAGGAGCAGCTCAGACTCAAGAGCTCTTTAGCTCTTTATTCCAGTTGGAATAACATAAGGATGAGAAAACATCTTCCCTCACTAGCATTGCATCCAACTCAAGTTTAAGAGCCATGAAAAAGACTTCATTTTAAATGTGTATTATTAAAGATATTAGTAGGAGGGTAGCAAAAACCACCAATACCATGCACAGTCAATCTTTAGCCTTGAGGAAGGGAAGGGAATCATTAGTCTTTACATCTTTCTGCAATCCCTGTAGGTACCCACATTATACAGATTAAACTGTTCTCCTGTGTTCTTATAACTTGTCTGAAACCAGTCCTACTTCTGTTTGTGCCGCAAACTTCAGTCTTACCTAATGCTTTAATAATAAAAACTTCAGTGGTGTCTCTGGAGAAATAAAACCAAGCCTCTTAAATGTGTGGATGGCTCTTATTACAAAAGTATTAATCCATTCCATCTGTGTTTCCTACTTCCTGCTTTTACTTTTCAGTACTAACCACATGGATGGTAATATTTCCTGTAACTGACCTGTAAGCACTGCATATACTGATTTTTTTTTTACTTTCTTCCAGGTACTTCCCCTTATTAACTTTCTTTCAGAGATTATGCTGCCAAATCCCTCTTGTCCCTCCTGTCTGTATATGGAAATCATCTCTAGCTGCCTTCTCTCCCTTACTCACACAAATTGCACCTTAACACTGATCCAGTAAAACAATTCATAGTTTCAACATCCTACTTTTCTTATGCATCCTTGCCTAATTCTGTATCATTTCTCATCTCCTCTATTCTCAGTTTTCCAATAAGGACCTTTGATTTCCTCTTGAGAGCTCCTACCTTGAAAGAAAGTCCTTTCCAAGATCATTACCTTTCAGGCCTTGTGATTTTTCTTAGAGTACCCACTCCTATCCTGTGACTATCCAACTTACCAGTGGAGGTTATTTTTATATGGATTAGAGCCCTTCTGCATTTCAGGAGTCCTTAAAATGTCAGAGAACCACTCTGCCAGAGAACACACAAATGCAGTTACAACTGAGAGACATGTGTTAATAAATATGACCAAATCTGACTTGACCTGCCTGTTCCCTCTCATTATATATGTATTCTGTTAAGATCAGAAGTTAAAGATTAAAGAGTCATCTAGGTTAGTGGCAAGGTGGGTTACAGTCAAGACAGTCATTGCATAATTCTGCATGTTTCATTTGTATGTCATATTTTCATTTCTCACGGGATCTGTTGCCAGAAAAAGACTTTTGCCTTCTCATGTCTAAATCAGATCCTCCAGGTGCTTCATACTCCAGTCAAATGTGACAAAATTTAGTAATTGCCGTAACGTGGGCTTCTATTTGGGTATCATTTTCTTTCTGGCCAGGAGTAGGCCAAGGTTTGGTGCTGCTGCAGAGCAGAAGATTTAGCACATAGACAGGTTGTGCTTTAATATTCAACTGTCTTAGGATGTGCAAGGGATAGGGACAAGCCTTGGAGCACAGACTGAATCACACGGAAACACAAAGGCTGATGTGTTGCCATTTTAGCCTGAATAAGTTGGAGAAAGAAGGGTAGAAAGGCTCCTGAATGCAGGAACCACGGTGATGGGAAAGCAAGAACCATTCCGAGGAGGAGAAAAAGTGATGGAGGCAGATTGTAACAGGAACCAGAGGTGATTTCAAACAGTTATTGTATCAAAGCTCCTTCAGCATAGCCCTGTGACAGGCCCTGGGGACCAGGGAGCTCTCTGAGGAATGATGGTGACTGATCTAGCCAGGAAACAATGAAGATTTCAAGAGTTGCCTTTATTTCATTAGAAAGTTGAGTAAAATCAGCTCGTTTCCTGGGAAATTGTTCTGTATTGATGATCCAGCATTTTGTGTAGGAAGACAAATATTCTGTTGGCTATTTTGACCATCCTAATTTTCAGATCTTGAGCTATTTCTCTCTGCTCCTTGACTTGCAGGAATTGTCATTTTTAGTTACATTTGCACATTGCCTCAACACTGGCTGGAGGTCATAAATTCCAGCAGAAAGAGGCATAGAAATTGAGAGATTTAGGATGGTTTTGTTTCCTATCTAATTAATGAACCCCCTAACTAATGCTGCCAGAAATTGAGACTGTCACATGACTGATCAGTCCTGAAAAACTGAAACATAATGCAACATTTCAGATGTTTCAATATATTTTTTGGTATTGCTGGCACAGAAATACACCACAGCAAAATGTTAAATTGCTGAGTGTGGGTAGTTAATACCCAAGCATAGTATTATCACAAGTGCTGACAGTGTTCTCCTCTCCTGTGGCAAAGCTGATTTAAATTTAAGTTTAGCTCACACTTTTTAATTTATTTCTCCTTTTAATTTCCTCTTTTCATATAGGGAAAATTATGATCTTATGAAGCTGACATTAAATGATCAAACAATATTGAACAACCTAATGAAAATCTTAAGCAAAAGTCATTGTGAATTAGGTATTTGCTAAACTGACAACACAAGCCTTTGTAAACCTGATATTGTTCTTATGTAAACTCATGAATGGAGACTTTCTCAAATAAATTACTTAATAACATCAGAGTCATTGGCTGAGTAAATATATCCCAGGGGCACATACTAAGATTCCTGAATTTAAATGTTGAATAGAACTTTATATTTGTCACCTTTACTAACGAGTTTTTCCTTATGAAATCATTATTAGCATGAAAAAGTTAAATTTTGTATCTAATTTCTTGAATTAATGCTGTTTGAAGACCCTAAGGGTTTGGAAGTTCTTTCACTGGAATTCATCATTTACATAATTTTCATAGCCTCAACACTTTGCTCTCTGCTATGAATGCACATTGTGGGGTTTTTATGCATTAAAGCAGCAACTTCTATTTTTCTCCACACAAAACAATTAAGAGAAGAATAACAGGTAATAAACATTTTTAATCTTTAATATTACATTAACAGTGAAGTGCCATTTTTCATATTTTCACAGTCACATTGCATGCTGAATGATGCATTTTTGGTCCCTCACTATGAAGATATTTGATTAGGAAGGAAAAACAATTGAGTTATTTGAGATCACTGGAGCTTTCCATCATTTCCTGCTCGAGAAGCTTGGAGTGCACAGCAGCATAGCCAGATTTTTAAGCAGACTAGACCATATTTTCTCAACTCTACATTATCATAGTTCAGCCATGATCTATGAACATTTACTCCATTTTTTTTGCTGTTGTTGTTGTTAATATAGCTTATTATATGGGAGATTTATTCTCTTTTAAGCTGAAACCAGTGCAGCACAGTTTCTGACCAAAATAGCTCTTGATGTTAACCTCTCCTCTGCCTACTGTTATTAATAACAATTTTTATTACTGCAGGTCTTTTGCACTCAGGGTCATGGACATATGGTAGGAGTAAGAGATATGCGTAGGATGGACCCAAATTGGAAAACCAAATTAACAGCAAAGACAGATTTAATATCTGCATCCTTTGGGCTTAGCAAAAGTGCAAAGGAAACATGACAGTCCAGTGTTTGGTACAGAAAAACTGAACTTATCTCTGTGTCAGGGCTAAACTTGTTTGACAACAGCCTAAAAATAATCTTTATGTGGTAGACAAATCTGTTCCCCAATTTAACAATGTGCATGAGAATTTTAACTGTTGTTGCTGCTGTAGTTATTATTATTATTATTATTATTATTATTATTATTATTATTCCTGTCTGTGTACAGTGAAAACACTAATGTAAATGATGCAATCCAGTTTGTGCCAAACTCGTGGCTAGGATTCAATGTAAGATGAAGATTCCACTCTTAGGTATACATTTCTCACACCACTGTGGGTATCTAAAAGGCCATTGCACCCACATAAGATGAACTAACTTCTACAAATGTTTTCCCCTTAGCTGGTATGAACTAATTCCATTAGAACACACCTCATGGAATTACTTCTACATTTTCAATATTTAAAGTCTAAATCTGAAGCTAAATGTGATCCTTGAGTTTGATTCATATATTCACATCTAGTGCTATTTAAAAAGCCTATTGTCATGTACTCGTATAATAAAAGAATTTATGCCACCTTCTTACAGCAGCCCCTGGAATTAGTGTCCACTATCCCAGTTCAAAATGAAGAAGCATCTTCATGAAGTTTATACTGAACATAATTTACCTTCCATTTCTAAATGCAATGCAATGAGTTGAATATTGACTCTTTTTAAAGCCAGTTTATTGTGTGTCAGGTATCCTCCAATCTTCTTCACAGTTTATGTAAAAACACATTCTTGTTTTTCTGTAGAAGTAAAATCACACATCTGTGTGTTTTCTCCAGTCACAAAACATCTACAAATAGCTTCTTGGTGCACTATCTAGATTATTCCTGGTTTTTTCCAATAGCAGCTTCAAGCATCACCTTATGTGTTAATCTTGCTGCTCTTCTCACCTAGGGGCAATACCAAAGAGTCTCAGGGATGGAAAATAAATAACAGTCCTGAACATATTGTTACCTATTAAATCCAGATGTTACAATTTTTGCTGATCAGTGTTTGCTGTAGAAAAGTCTTAAATCAAATGCTGGCACAGGATGAACCCATGAAACCCTGTAAGTCTGTCTTTTGAACACCATCAGCTTCTCTTCAAACCTTGTCCAACAGCTTCTCTCTGGACAAATCACTCTGCTTGACAGAGTGGAGGAAGTCCAGTCTGTGTGATCAACTGTGTGCAGTTTTAAATTTCCTACACACCATGCCAGTGCTTTGAAAACACGCGGAACTGCAGGAGTGAGCTGTATTAAAGTTATTCATTTTGGAGTCCAAATGAACAACCTCAGAACAGCTTGTTGGAAGCCCCTGGCACTTGGTTACAGTCAAATTTGATGATGGCTTGTAATGTACATGTCAAAACGGGGTCAGCCATTTGAGGCTGCTCACTACCAAGCTTCCTTTTCCATGAGCCAAATCGCTGCCCAGATGCTCGTCGAGCCTCATTACCATAATGCCAACATGTTATCCAGGTTCAAATGTGGGGTTTGCTGCTGATCCAAACATACTCTAAAGCCACTGAAAAACTCCATCAAGGAGTGCTATGCTGCTCATGGGTGCCAAAATTCAACTGGCTCAGAATTTTGAGGGATTTTGTGTTGTTTGCTCTGTCCTAATCACTGTGTTGTAAATTCTGTTTTGTGAGACATCAGACATTAAGTGAACCTAGATGTTTGGGCTTGTTTGGGAATTTCCAAACCAGCATTTTTCAAAGTTTCCCACTGATTTCTGTGGACTCTGGATGCAGCTATTGGAAAACCAGCACCTGACATCCATCCTCCTCCTAAGATTCCAGACAATGTTGTCACCCTGTGATGATGTGCTCTTCAGGCATAATTGGTTGTCTCTGATTTGCAGTACCTCCTGGTAACCCAGGTGCTCTCCTTCTCTATCCATTCCAACAATAATGGGCACAAATTGAAAGAAAAGCACTCATGAAACTCAAATTAAAACATGTTACTCAAATATTTATCCCATAGCAAGGATTGATCAATTGTAAACGAAAGCAATTTGGACTGATTTTAGGATTTTATGAAAATATATTGCTGCTCTAAACCAAAAAACCAAAGCTATGAAATTAAAACCAAAAGCTACGAAAAATATGATTAATGGTACCAAGACAAAAATAGCTACATAATCCTGTTTATCTATTCTAGCTTGAATAACTCAGAGACATGTTCCATTTCACTACAATTAATGCACTGATTTTAGGTGTGTTGACCTAAGTTTCATCTATCTATCCATCTTGAAGAAGATCTTGAAGGCATACCAAACTTGAGTTTCATTGTATCATCCCACTATTTTCAGCTTTTTAAAATCTGTTTATTAGATAGAATAAAAAAAGATCTCATTTATTAAAATTTCTCTCAGTGTTGCATTTTTCCTTTTTGCACACTAGTATCTTGTAATGTCATTTCCACAAAGCACACACTTCTCAGGAAATTTTACTCATTGGTGTAGAATTTTGTCATAAATTGGAAGAGAATATTCATAAACAGAAAACACTATTATTTTTTCTATGTTGTTTTCCTGTAATTTTGACCTTCTCTTCCTTAGGTTTTTGCTTTCTTCTCCTTAATTTTTGACTATCCTTTCCTTATTTGGGTGCCCAGTAAATTTCCCCATGTCATTTATTGTCACCATTGTCATTTTTCTTGTGTGACACACATTTTGTCTTTCCTCTATTCAGAAAAGAGAAGATGGATGGTCAGGAAAGATTTCTTTTATTCTTATTCTGGTTTATTTTTGTACCGTGTAAGTTCATATTTTTTCAGGGGTTTTCATTGATTTGAATTGCTGTTACAGGTACTTAGTGCAAAGTCTGAGCTTGTACAGTAATTAAAGTGAGAGAATCTCAAGCTATTTAACTTAATAAGGGGAAGTTAACCGACTTGATCAGAGTCTAATTCTTGCAGAGGGAAGAATTTCTGATATTCATTGACTCTTTAATTTAGCAGAAAAGTATATAACAAGATCCAGGCAATGGAAGATGAAGCTTGACAAATTCAGAGGTAGAAATAAGATACTCAGAGTGTAATTAACCGTCACATCTTCCCCACAGATGTGTTAGACTCTCTGCTGCCTGCAGTTTTGAAGACTTAAAAGTACTCTGAAAAAAAATCTCAATAATCAAATACAATTTGCTGCCTGCTTGTGATGATGATAGCCTGAGTTTCCTGATGTATATTGTGTAGAAGTGCAGGAAAGTAGCTTTACAAGCCTTGTTGGGTTTTACCCACATTTATAGCAGAATCCTCCATTGAAGTTCTGGTTTCTGGTGAAAGTTATGCAGGAGGAATAATAATAGTAATAATAATAATAACAGTAATAATAATATATTAATTTAAAATATATAATAACCTAGAATGTAAAGGCAGTTATATTATTATGCTCTATGGAGACACAGGTGCCTTCTTCTAAACAGCCTGACTCTGACAAAGCATGGTCAATACTCCAAGAGCTTAAATAAGACTATGAATGTGCATTTGATTTCTTGGTGGAGAAGCCCTGTTAACATCAGTCTCTACTCATGAAAAAACACATGTTCACCCCACACACGTTAGGAGTGGGATTCAGGTCTACAGAGTAGACATCTAATTTGTGCCAATTGTCCAGTTATGCCAAAATATCCTTTATAGAGTCAACAGAAAAAGGCTTCCAGAGGCAGGTCCTGCCTATCTAAGTTTAGGTTTTGCAGCAAAGTCCTGGGCCAAAACCACTTTCTGAAACAGCCTGTTTCTCCTCTTTATCTGTGTAATGGTTCCAAGAGATTAAACCTCTAACTTAGGTAACTACTTAGGATTTCAGGAAAACACACAAGTAGACCTCTGACAACCTTCAAAAATTGCAACTTCCCACTTGCATTTTGCTCCCTAAATAGTTGTGAATGTTGTCTAGATGCACCACTTGACAGACCTTCTCTTTTTGTCTTTGAAATCACAGTCCTCTTAGGTAAGCTCGCTCTTTTAAAAAATTTTGGAGGCATTTGTCAGGCTAATTGTAGGCTTCTTGAAACAATTATCCTCAATTCACTTTACATTCCAAAAAAAAAAAAACAACCTTTTTTTCAGGGTATGATTCACATCCTGTAATGTTCTGCTAGATATGAACTGCATTCTAATGGTGTCTATTTTTCCCTGTAACCACTAAGGTTATGGAAATTAGTTAGGGTTTAGATATTGACACTGCAGACATCCGAAGTTAGATCACATGATCTTCCAAAGGTTGTCATGCCAAGCTTCTTCATCTGGTCAAATTAAAAAGGGTTGAACAGAACCACATGTAAATTAATGCATCTTGGAATAACAGTAAATGAGGTTTTTACTCCATTGCATGCATCATTCATTAACTGTTTTAATATAGGAGAGAAATCCTGTGTTACACAATGGCAAAAGAAATAGAAATAAATTTTAAACATACTGTAGAGGACGTTTCTCCTGAATAAATCTTTAATATGAAAATGGCACATCATATGTGATGTTCCATCAGTATTTATGGGATTCAGAACAGGGTTATTATGCTTTGGAGTGTACACATGACATTTGGGTTCTTTTAAGTGATTGAATGTTAGGAAACTACATCACATCTCTTTTTCTGAAAACGTGCTCCCAGAGCTCATATCCTGGAAAAGTCCTAGGTCATAGATATGAGAACAAAGAGATGAGGAAAAAGGGAAAAGACATTATCCATAAGATCATACAGCTTCTTTTCATTTTGAGAGAATAGGTTTTTGAAGTCAGCAGAGGATTTGGAAGAGACTATCAAAGGTAGAGGTTTCTTTTTCAATAGGGATCTGGAGCTGAGGAAAATGGAGGTATTGAAGAGTGCCAGGTTTAAAGGCACAGGCATTGGGACTATCCCAATACGACCAAGAGAAGGAGAAGGATGGCAGAGGATGGAAAGGAAACATAAACAAGTCCTAGGACAAGGTTGGCCCTTTACATTGAAAGACTTTAGAATGGACATGAGGTCATCCCTCGGTAATCTCAGACCTCAGAGATAAGGGAAGGAGTTTGGAGAAAGGAAGAATTCCCCTTGGTCATGAAGGGTTGGGTTAGAGGTTGGCTAGACAGATTTAACCCCATAAATCCATGGGGTCTGGTGGGATGCACCCATGGGTGTGGAAGGAGCTGGCAGATGCTGTTGCTAAGTCACTTGCAAACATCATTGAAAGAGGTGCCTGATGCCTGGAGGAAGGCCAGTGCTTCTCCCATCTTCAAAAAGGGCAAAGAGGACCCAGGAAACAACCAGCCCGTCAGCCTCACCTCCATCCCTGGAAAAGGTGACAGAACAGGTTGCTCTGGAGGTCATCACCAAGCATGTAGAAGTAAAGAAGGTCATCAAGAGTAGTCAGCATGGATTCATCAAGGGGAAATCATGCTTGAGCAGCCAGACATCCCTCTATGATGGCATGGCAGGGTGGCTCAGTGGAGAGCAGTGCAAGTTGTCTTCCTCGACTTCAGCAAGATTTTACCATTGTCGGCCAGAACATCCTCCTGGGTAAGCTCAGGAAATGAGGGTTGGAGGAATGGCCAGTGAGGCTGAAAGGCAGAGCTCAGAGGGTTGTGATCAGCACAGCAGAATCCAGCTGGAGGCCCGCAGTTGGTGGCATTCCCCAGGGATCAATACTTATTTAGCCTCTCTTGTCCAGTCTTATTTCACTTGTTTACCTGTGACCTGGATGAAGGGGTTGAACACACCCTCAGCAAGTTTGCTGGTGACGTGAAACTGGGGGGAGTGTCTTGATACACCTGAAGGTTGTGCTGCCATTCAGCAGGACCTCGATAAGTTGGAGAATTGGGCGTAGAGAAACCTGATGATGTTCTGCAAGGGCAAGTGTAGGGTCCTGCACCTGGGGAGCAATAACCCCAAGCACCAGGATAGGTTGGGGGCTGACCTAGCAGAGAGCAGCTCTGCAGAGAAGGACCTGGGAGTCTTGGTGGGCGACCATGAGCTGGCAGGTGAGGGTGGTATCATATCTGTGATGACTGCTGGAATCCACACCTCAGCAGCATCTGTAGAGAGCTCTTTCCCATTGAGAACCAGTTAATCAAGCAGATATAATTGCATCAAAGTATGACTGGCTCATCATATTGCAACTTTAAGGCCTTTCACTCCTTCTGCCTTGGAAGCAAG
This sequence comes from Nicator chloris, assembly GCA_013400495.1. Lineage (NCBI taxonomy): Eukaryota > Metazoa > Chordata > Aves > Passeriformes > Pycnonotidae > Nicator > Nicator chloris. Next base: position 75,823 of record WAAE01017934.1, on the reverse strand, counting down.
TGAATTTAGTTCAGCTCTGTACTTCTGAATGGTTTATCAGGAGTAAGTGGCTTTGAATTTTAGTCTTGATACAGTTTCAGAGCAAAAACTTCCTAAGGGTTGGCTTTACTAAGTAAACACAGCAGGAAATCCAGCTGTGAGTCGCTCTGTAGGTTTGTTGAAAATATGTTTTCAAGTTCTCAAATTCATACCCTATCACACTAAAAAGCAACACCAGGTAGCATCTCCTGGCAATGTTCACATACTTGCTAATAAGGACTCCTTAAAACTAAGTTACTACATACAATTCTCAAGCAGTGGAACTCATATAAAGTAACTATTTACATTTTATTTCCACCAACCTGCAATAAAATTTCATATTGCTCAGGTAAGATTGCATTTTTAACCAATGAGATTGCACTTTTACCCAAAGCAGAAACAGAAAAAAACCAATTTCCTATTGGGAATCTTGTCACAACAATCTGCCATTGGCCCATTTCTAGGTTTTATTTTCTTAGAATGCATCACAGCTACCAGTCTGGGACATTTGAAAATGTAATTGAGCTTGATAGCAAGTGATACAGTTAATTCTGTTGGTAAATGTTGTGCAGTGCTAATTGCTAGTTCTAAATTTAACAATTAGTTTAGAAAATCTGAAGTGCAATTTATAATGGGATATAAGCTGCAGGCTTCAGCTTGTACCAGCTTTTTTATTATTATTACTTATACCCGTTTAGGAGGATGCAGCTGAAAAAATTTAACCAAGAATCAAGATGCATGCCTAATTTAACTTCAACCAAATTTGACTATACATCTAGTGAATTTGCTATGGCTGCAAAACATGTTCTAACAAATTAAGCTTGTATCAAGTCTTCTGCTTTCTACAGTTTGTAATTATATATTAACTGATATTGTCATTCTAAACTTCATTAAATTATTTAAAATTGTCATTGATGTTGTCTATCAGAGGAGTAGATTTGTACAGGTCCGTGGTCTCCTTCCTTTTAAAGAGAGATGTTGCCATATTTCAGCATTATGGGATTTTGAAACCTGGAATGACTCATGCAGATTTTGCTGTGGACTTTCTGCAACGCAAATGTCTTTGAGATAATGAAACATTAGCAGGAAGGAAGTCAACCTGAGACGATAAAATTGAATCATATTTTCCTCACATTAAAGCTTTTGTGTCGCAGAATCACTGGATATTTGAAGTTGAAAGAGATCTGGACACTTTTTAGTTGACTTGGAATTGTTCAAGTCCAGGTTGGATGGGGTCTAGTGGAAGGTGTCTCTGCCTATGGCAGAGGAGTCAGGGCAATATAATCTTCAAGGTCCCTTCCATCCAAAACCATGCTATGATTCTATTGTATTAAATCCCCCATTTAAAACAGAGTCCATTATTGCACATGGCCCAAGATTATGCCCAGAAATGGTTTTGACTCTCCCTAAAAGTTGAGACTCCACCTTCCTAACCTTTCTGGGCAACCTGTTCTAATTTCATGATGCTTGGAGTGAAGGAGTTTAAATGGAATCTCCTGTACTTCAGTATGGGTCTGTGGCTTCTTGTTCAGTCACCTAAGCCTTCTTGTCTGCAGGCTGGATAACCCCAGCTCTCTCTGCCTCTCCCTGTTTCAGAGGTGCTCCAATTCCTTAAGCATCTCAGTGGCCTTTTGTTGGACTTCCTCCAGTAGCTCAATGTCTGTCCTGTGTTGGGAAGCACAGAGGTGTGCACAGCACCCCAGGGGTGTCCCCACTGCTGAGCAGAGGGGCAGGATCTCCTCCCTGGACCTGCTGGACACATTCTGCCCACTGCAGCAGGGGAAACCAGTGGCCTGGTTTGCCACAAGGGTGCATCACCGGTTCGTGGTCAGCTTGGTGTGTGGAATTGTTCCTCCCTGTGTGGGGGGTCTGTCTTTCCCTTCTGTGTCTTCATGAGGTCCAGGTTGCCCCATTTCTCCAGCCTGCTGAGGTTTTTCTGAATGGCACCACAACCAACTGGTGCATCCATCACTCCTCCCAGCCCTATAACACCTGTAAATTTGTTAAGTGTGCACTTAATCTCATTAACCAGACCATTAATTAAGCTGCTACACATCACGGGCCTCAACATTAACCCCTGGGATGCTCCACTTATCTTTTCTACTTATTCTGTATTTATCCTGGTTTCTGTCTCTCAAGTATGCAAATCTGCCCTTAGTCACCCTTTTCTGTTCAGATCTTTAGATAGAGATACTTTGGTTTTGTCATTGGCAATAAACATAACTGGATTTACCAAGTTACATAACCCTAGAAAGATTCACTTTTGAGAAAGGCAAGATCCTTGGCTAGGATAAACCACCATGTTTCATTAAGTGTGTCCTGCCAGCCTGCCTTGCATTGGCTGAATATTTGGCTCCAAAAGCTCCTTTTGAAGTCAGTGAAGTCCTTATTGCCATCCCTGTGGAATGTGAGAAATTGCACTCTTGATGTAATTTTTAACGTAGAACAGACACAAGAATTTTCCTCACAAAGAGGGTATTTTAGTTTTTTAAACTATCCAGTTTAAACCACTGCTCCAGCATGAGGGAAAATAATGATGAAAGAATGATCGCACAGTAAATAATTTTCAGCCCACAGAAAGAACATTTTTGCTCTCCCATACAAGGGTAATAAAAAAACTCGAGACTGGTAATGATAACTTGATTTTCTCCTGCACTGCCCCAGCCTAAATAATGTAATTTTCCTGTCATATAAAAATATCTGAATGACAACAAGGCAATGCTGTAGTTCTGCACCCTGCTTAGTATTGACCTTAGATGTGAATTGCCAGTTGACTACTCTGAGGAGACAGCTACCTGTCTTCTCTTCCACTTAACACTTCTTTACATAAAATAATTCAGATTCCTTTTGCCTCTACCAGTCTTCCATCACAGTCCTCCTGTGGTGCAGAGCACCACAAAAACTCGAGTGACTTTAATGAGTCTTGTCCCAGGTCCTCAGGGGATGGGCTGTGGTGAAGTGAGAGGTGCATCACACAGCCACAATGGACACAGCAGAAGGGGGAAAAGGGGGAGAATATCTCACCTTGCCTTCAGCTGCAGGATGTGCTTAATGAATTGAACACTTTTTAATCCAACACACAGTGCTTTGTCCAAGCCTGTGCACTTGTTTTTTCTTTCAGTGGCAGGTTCACAGCCTGACATTCATCTTTCTGAGTGAGAAGGAAATAGGTTAAATGGAGTAAAAATGTTACTCTGCTAAAGATGCAGAGACTTGCACCCATTACACCACCTGTTTTGTAGCAGTCTTGTGCAAGATTGCTGTGGCATTCACATCACCAATCTGGAAATAACACACATCTTTTATGGTTTTGCTGTGACACCTTGCAAGACCTCTTTACTGAAAGCCAGCTGAATTAATTGAGCCTAAAAGCAATAAACTATATACCTTACCCTATCATCATTGAAATGAACAAGATTATACCTCCAGCCACTTTCAGAGATTAAGGTTAGTTCCAAGCATTACGTGGGACTTTCAGTGTTCCCTTTGTACAGTACCAAAGGAACAATAAATTGTTACTACAGCCCATAAAACCATTGTAAATATAATACATCTCAGTTGACACAAATCAACTTTGTTTGGATTTTATATAACAAAGATGAGCCTTTAAATGATGAGCAATATTTCACTCTTTTGTTGGTTGAACTAGAGAAGGTATTTATCTTGCATTTGTGAAGAGACAGTCAAGTCATAACTTCCAGGGTCCTCATAACATGGATTTAGAAGATTGCATATCAAAAAAGCAAGCGAGGCAAAGGGTCACTAGACTTCATCAGGTAATTGTAAAAATTACAAAGAGATAGCTAGGATATTTGTAAAGTTTCACCATTGGACATTGTAAACATCATTTTATCTACTTAAGTGCCCAGGAAGGATTTTAATAGTCAGCATTTAGATGAAAGAACACAAAATCTTGATGACATTAGATACAAACTAGGTAGGAGGCAAGGAGTTAAGGTGAATACAACAGGAAGCTTCTGAACAGCTTTTCTTAAAAAAAAAAAATTCACATTTTATCCTTCAAAACTAATGCAATATTAAAAAGATAACTTCAATAAAACCAGAAAGAATTCACAACTAATAATGCAGAGTCTGGCCAAGGCCTGGTATGAGTCCTGTCACTGCTAGTTGCAAAGCTCTTATGCCTCCATGTATTCTTATTGCTTTTTAAAGCAATCAGGACTTGAAAGCAATCCAAAGCTACATTGTTATGTTGTAAATTGATGTACCTCAGCGTTAAACCAGTCATTAGTGTGAAGGGAACCAGAAGAAGACAGGGAGGACATAAATTATTCAGCACACAGGGCCATAGCACTCAGAATAATATTTTTCCATATGCTTCCCTTTTTAATATAAAAAATAAATGTGCACACATATACACACACTCACACTTGCAGAGGTTTTCTCAATTCTGAGCCTCTCTGAGATAATATCACACAGATTTAATCCAAATGCTTAGTCCAATTGTCTTCACAATGGCATTATTGTATTTTTTGTATTTGGTGAGTAGATGGGTAAATATGCCAAGTCTGGTGTTGACTAAGAGGTACCCATGTTAAGGTTTTCAAACCCCTCATGTTTTGACCTGTTGTTTCTGTTAAGAACATGGCTTGTTTAAAATTGAATGCTTTTTACAATTAGCCATCATATATATTGAACCAAAATCAATAGACCCCATGTGTGTTCATACCTTTCATGGTTCTAAATAGTTATCCTATGTGTTGAAAAAATACTCAGCAACTTTACAGAGGAATTATTTCTACAGCTGGTAGCTAGTCATGAGAGAAAGATGTCTTAAAAGGGCTGTCTTATAACCCAGGAGTGTACGAGAGGAGGAAATAAAAAGGCTCCTCTCTATTAAAGAAATAGAAATCATCATTTTTTAAAATCCAATTTTCTTTTACAATTTTCCCTGTATTTAATGTACAAGCTGCACTGAGTGGAAACTTAATTTGAACCAGGCAATGTCATTTTCAAATTTATAATCAATAATAAAAAAATGTTATCATGCATTTCTGGTGACACAATGGAACATTTATGAAGCTGTTTCTGTCCACTCCCATTTGCATGAAATATTTGTGATCCTGCCATGAGTCACAAACCTCAGAACTTAAATTTGAAACACATGCTTCCTAATAGCCTCTCTTTAATAATGTATCTATCTGTGTTCCTAATCAATGTGAGTGAAATGTTTTCATAATTTAATAATAAAGTGGGTATATTCAGAATCTTGAACAGGTGAGGATAAATCATGTTTGCCTGTGAATAACAGCTTTTATCATTTACTCAGTGGGATCATAATGTATTCTTTCAATCTGCACCAAAGGTAGTAGCAGGAAGCTATTTCATAGATTTCTTGGTAATCTGAGCTGATGTTATACCTGTTACAGGACACTTCCAATAAAATAGAAACACAGCAGGATGAAAAAAGATACAAATGGTGTATTTATACCAGTCAATAAAAGCATGACTCTGTAGTAATAGAAAATTTGTTCATGAATTGTGAAGTACCAGTGGCTCAGTTGGTAAGATATTAAAGTAATTCGTGTCCTGCCTTTGTAACTTTTTCTTACAATTGTACCTTTAATTTGCTGTCTCATTTTCATTGACAATGAGAAAAAGTAAGCCAGGTACATTCAAGGACCTTAGAATCAAAGCAGTTTAGTGGAATGAATTTTTATTTTGTAGATCATTTCCTGTAACAAGAAGGAAGTCTAGCACACATGAACACATGAACTCATTTCTAATGGCTCAAATTCGTGTTTTAGAACTTGTATTTTAATGATGCAAGACATATTTTGTTTGAGATGCCAGGTCTACTTAGCACAGAATTACTTCCAAACACGTCAGCACTGTGAACTGCTCTCTGCAGCTAATGCATGTCAGCAAACGTTTTTCTCCTCTTTACTGAAACTCTGCAGTTTTGGGGGTTCTGCCATTAGGCACAAAGGTTTCCATTTGGGCTCAGTTTGCAGGACAGAGTCAGTAATTTGGAAAAGAGTGTTACAGATATGGAAGTCAATAGGGTGTGCCAGACTCTGACCCTGGTCACACTACTGAAATTCAGAGGCATTCCAGAATAAGTAAAAATTATTCTGCTTTGTGATTACTCTCAGTAAGCTGTGATTTTCATCAGAATGATTCTTGAATTACTTTTAAACCAGGAAATTAAAATTAAATACATTGAAGAGAAATATGAGTAGCCATACTGCATCAGAAGTGTAGTTTCTGTGTCTGGCTGGAGGTGATTTTCATTGTTCAGTTATTCTCTAAATTTTGGTAAATAGAGTTAGTTTGGCACATTTAGGTGTCTAATCTCCATTCTTTTAACTGTGTATTTTCCAAAGGATTTTAATGTCTAAAGGGATATTTCTCCATTGCTTTGGTTTTACCACATGAACATTTGTTAATTTTTTCCTAGATAGGAAATTCTGATTTTTATAAACATGTACTTTTAAAGCCTACAACTAGCCACATTCAGTCTGTAAGGGAATGTTCTTTCTAGCTTCTATGGGAAAAAAGAAATCACGAGTGGTATAAATTTTGCATCTCGTTTCCTCTTCAGTATATAAATCTTGTGCAAAGGAAATAGGGCCTCCATTATCTCTTAGAGATGAAACAGCTTCTAATATGAATAGTCTGCATTCCCTCTGTCATGTTCCTGGGGGATAGGTTAATAAATAATGAACTAAATGTCATATTTTGAAGTCTCTTAGTTCATGGTGATGCAGCTTTCTTACATGTTTATTAAATTTCAATCTTCATTAGACAAGGTTAGTGGAGAAATTAGGTCCCTCTTGTATTGATTTAGTAATGCAGAGCTATAAAATAAATAAAAAGCAGATATATTTTTGTACTTTTCAATCATCTGTGGGTCTTTCCTTCATTCTGACTGTGCCAGATACACTTCCTAAGACTGAATCAGATGAAATGTTTGTCAAATTTTGACACTGTCCATTGTAAAGATTGAAAAGGGAAAAAGGTTGAAGTTAAATGCTGGATTTGAACTGATATGAGCAACTCACAAATAAATCTGACAAAACTCCTTATAAAATATCGTACTTAGCACAAAATGCCCAAGACCTTGAGATCTGTTTGGATTCCAAACAGAATACAAAAGCAAAGAAAGATTGCTTAATAAAAATTATTATCTTAAAATTAATAGTTGCAGCTGGAAAAGGTGAGAAGCAAATCTCCTAGAAGCTGAGAGACCATTTCATTATAATTACAAACACACAACTCAAATAGTAGCAACATGCACAATCACACGAGGAACCTGTTAATCCACTTAAGTACAATATATGTAGAAAATAGTTATAGTTAATTAAGAAGTGGATTTTGGAAAACCATAAATTTGAAATGGCATCATAGTTGAGAAACTATTTGGTAGAAAATAGCAAAAAATTCCTGAAGGAAAAGGAAAATAAAAAATACTACACAAATATAGTATTGTCAGTGGCAAGATACCTGTCTAGTTAGGAGTAATTTGAAATTTACTAAACTATTTCCTCTGGTAATAGATGGGAAATCATTATTCCATTAGAAAAAGGTGCAATTAATACAGAAACTGTAAGGAAAGTCATCTAAAAAGATACAAGGTGGGTAAAATAATGAAAGAACTGTGGGATTGGAAAAAAGTCAGAGTGATCCCAGCGTCATTGGTGTGGTTGGATACAAGTGTGGAAAAGGCTGTGAGGAGAATTATTTCTGCTATTCTTGCCACTTTCCAAACTGTGTAGGTCTCTCTAGGAAAACAGAATGCAGCTCTGATCCCTCCTGTGTGAGGAAGGTGCTTTAGACATGGGCAGACACCAGCAGGCTGTCAGGATGAGCACAGGAGCAGAGCATTTCCTTGCAGCACACAAAGAGAGCTTGGCTTGTTTAGCCTTGCAAAACACAGACGAAGACAGGATGTGATTGCTCTCTGTAAACTTATCAGGTGGGTAAGCACCAGGGAGAAAAACTGCTTCAACTAAAGAACAATGTTGGTCCAAGAACAAATAGTTATAAATTGCCCATGAATAAATTTAGGCTGGAAATTAGATAAGTTTTCTAATCCTCTGGTGAGTAAGATTCTGAAACAGTCTTCCAGAAAGAATAATAAAGGAAATGGGGAATCTAGTAGGTTTTAAGAAGGGGTATTAAGCAGTTTTTGAAAGGGATTATATGGTGTGGGTGCCTGTGATGAGCAGATTGGTTTCAATGGCCCAGTGGACTGTTTCCTATTTTATAAGCAAATATTCCAGTCAGACTGATTCCAATGCATTATATCCAACTCTTTACTCATGGGTGTCCTGTTTGAGTGGATAGTGATACAAACAGATGAGTTGTCCCCAACTGCCCTAAACAAGAACTAATAATTTACTTTCCTGGTGTATTTTATGTGAACATGAAGGTAAAAGACATCAGAAAATGGAAACAAATTGAACATTTAAAGCAAGTTGCTAGCTGGACAAAACAAATCACAAAGAGCTCGAGAAGACACTTGAAGCCCCCAGGAAAGTGTGCATTTCACAAACACAAAAAGTCAGCAGTTCGATAGGGAAAAGTGAAGAAATAATGAGGCTCTTTGGTCAACATGCTGACTAGCTGTGTTAGCATGTGGCAAGCTTTTTGTAAATACATTAAAGGTGAATTTTGAGGAGGCAAATGGGTGATGGTATTTTTGTGAATCTGCTATAAAGTTTGTATGGCAGTGAAAGTGGCAGGGCAGAAGAAGGTGGATGCATGGGAGCAGACAAGATGAAGGTGTGAAGAGAGAGGTGATAGACAGGCAAGGCTGCAGGTGGTATGGAGCCATGAATTTGAAGGGAATTGTTCCCACTGAATGCGTGGGAATGCAGCAAGTAAGAGAAACAAAATAGGACCAAAATGACAAAAAACAGGAAGTGAAGTTTGCGATGCCGTTTCAACTGGAGACAAGCAAGCTAAAATTTCATGTCTCAGGGGAAAAAAAAAAAGGGAGTGTGCAAAAGCAGCCTAGAAAACTTCAGTGAAGCTTAAGTCTGAAAATGTGACTCTATCATGAAGATGTTGCACATATCAGGAATTCAGTAATTCCAACAGGATCCTTAAATTGTCTATAAATGGACATTCCAGGTGGTTGCAGATGCTCAATTGCCTTCATCCCACAGTGAGCCACCACATCTTCAAACACTCATATGGGTGTTGTTAAAAATGCTCTCCCTAAAACCCAGGTCTGAAAGTTGTCTTCAACAGAAGATAGGACTTTTCATGGGTGTTTTCTTCCTTCTGCACTTCTGATGGAAACCAATTCATGTCAGACCTGGCATTTAAGTTTTCACTGTATAGAGTTATAACTTCAGAGAATTATTTCCTTTGATAGATATGCTCTGTTTCTTGAGCATGGCTTTTATGTACTAAATCTAGCCCTTTTTTCTCCCAAGTGATATTTAGCAATTATTGTTACTTCATTCCTGAATGAAAAATTGCAGGGCCCTGCCCTGTAATTATCAATGACCTTTCAGTGTAGGAAAATGCAGCCGATGGGATGCAACGGGACTGCCACAGGCAGGCCGAGTGTTTGGGCAGATATCAGCAAGAATGCTGCCCTACCCCTGAGCTGCCCTTTGCTGGGGACCAGTGCAGATGTAGGGTAGAGCTTTGAACAAACTTTTCTTATTGCTGCTTGTCATGAGGCACGACGAGGAGGTGACAGGCAGCAAGTAGCAGCTATCTATGAGAAAGCCTAGAAAAAAGCTTAGCCAAGCCCCAAGCACTAAAATCCCTGATGGAAACTTCCCTCTCTGCTGTTTCTACATGTAGTTCCACATGGAGTCATCTCTGCTGATTTGTGTTTGGTGCAATAAATAGACACACTGCAGTTTTGATATCTTCTATGATAGTCACTGAGTGTTGCTATGTGGGAACCACCCTTCCTGAGGCAAGGCTTGCCCTCTGTTCATAGATGGAGCAGCACAGTAATTTTCTGAGCTTTGAAACAGGAATAGAGTTGGTCCATGTGCTTCCACAAACATTATTCCTCAATTTACCCATTCAAATTTGTAAATAGGTCACTTTCCACATACATCTATTGCTGTTCAAAGGTCCTAACACTTCAGATATGCTTTTTATTACTCTTGTTCTTTTTCTAATCTGATAGGAACTAAACTTAAAAAGTGGTCTACTTTTCTAGTTTTGACAGGATTTTGCTCACTCTGTAGTTATTCTAAGTCATGTGTGTCTGGAAGAACCCATCATTCCCACAGTAAGTGAAAGCCATTTCTTTAATGGTGTAAAATTGCCATGTGTTCCTTGGTTACTCAGACTTTAACAGCTTTCCTTTCTGAATCATTTGCCCTACTAAGTGCTACATTCATAGAAATACCTGTCACCATTATGAATGGACATTGTGTTGCAGAACCACAGTGCCAAAGCACTACCTCTAAGCATCTCCATCCTGTTCATGTGTAGGCAGATTCAGGGGCATATGCAGGTAAAATTTTCATACTTATTTGACACTGTGACAAGCAAAAATACCTTAAAATTGGACAGGATCAAGAAACTGGGAAGCATCTTCACAGAACCCATGTGTCAGAAAGGGTTATATGTTTAAGGAATTTTTTCCATCCACTGACTCAGAGTAAACTGTGGGAGCTGCTCAAACCACACCATTTAGGATGGGAAGTGAAGGCGACTTCTGTCTCAGTAGTAGGAATCTAATTATCCATTTGGAAATCAGCCAAGATCCCGTATCTAATATATAGCATTCCATATTAAATGATGCAGATTTTTAAGGACCACATGTCGACAACTTTCCGCTGCACTTCCTTATTAAAGACACTTTCAGCAGCCTCTTGTCTTGTGCTAACATAGACATTACCCCAGGCTTGACACAGAGTCTCAGACTGCCTAGTGAATTCATCCACTCTGGTGCTTTGTCTCACAGAGAGGGCTGCCGTGCACACACTCACCAAGCTGTATGCCCCACACATCCTGCCAAACCTGGAACATCTGAGGAGATAACTCCTGAGGCTGAGTGGCCGTGGGTGGTGGGATGCTATCGAGTGTAATTGAGGAGAGAAATCTGAGCGTCAGGATCTTTGCTGCGAATCACCACCGCATCCAACTGGCATGATATATTAATTTATAATTAAATGTTGACTTTTTTCCCCCTAAGGATGTTTTGGCTTCTAGACCGGCACAGTTCATTAGTTAGTTGCTGTGTTTGATTCACTTATTGTCATGCCTTTGATCACTTCCCATACAAATGAGCATGTCAGAGTGGATACCAAAAATCTTTATCCTTCTTTGTAATTGCAGGCAGAACATTCCTAAGCAAGGAACAGCATTTTCTCAGCCTCAGCCTTTGCTTCTCATGACAATTCCCTTATTTCATTAAAACTGATGAAACTTGCTCAGAATCTATGTTTTGTATCGTGATGGTTTCTTTTCCTGTCATCTACTATATCAGCAAGATAACCAGTCTTATTTTCATCAGACTGTCTAGAGATTATTAAAATGAGTAATTCTTGCTACTTGAGATGAAAAACTGGTGTTTTTTAAAAAGATCTAGGTGAGATGACATCAATGTTATTTGTGCACTAAGTCTATATGAACTCAAAATAATTATATTTCTTTGCTTAAATATAGTGCATAATTCCTGTTCTGCATCAGCCCTCAAAGGATAATGGTGTTTGTATCTGTCAGAAAGCAAAGATATAGGAAATACGAGGTTTGTAAGAAGCCTGATTGGAATTTAAGTACCTTATTTCTAGAATAATTCCCTTTACCTTAGTTACCAATCGGTTGAACTTTTACTAAAAACAACAAGTGCCTAATTCTTTACAAGTTATTTTCTAACTTTTTATAGCCATTAAAGAAACATGTTTATTACAAAAAAAAACCCAAACTGAGCTGAAAACACTTTTTAAGAACCATGTCAACCCTGATGATCTGCAGATTATATCAGCTTGTTAAAATGCACCATCAACTTTATAAAACATTTCTTACATTTCTCGCAGCTTTTGCTACGAATAGCACCTAAGACTCCTGTAACTGAAGGATTAATGTATTTTTTAAACCTGCCTCTTTAATCTTTCAGTATTTCTCTCAGCATTTGTCAGAACTTTGTGCTTACATACCTTCATTAACTCTCCTGTACAGTCACTCAGTTTGGATTCGTTTACTGTAACTTCAACCATCCAGAAGTTACTATGGGGAGTAAATGAGCTTTCTGCAGGGACAGCTGATCCCTTGCTAGGACACACGTCTGATATACACAGAATTATTTTCTTCTGAAGTTATCTCTCTCTGCTGACTACAGAGGAAGCCGAGGCAATAACCTCTAAAGAAACAACAAACATTTTAGCAGCTGAAATGATGAGACAAATTTCTTTGCCTCCTGTTTTGTTTATGCAGTTGAGTTACAGGAGAGGGAAGGACAGGTTTCATTTTTTTTTAACAGGGTATCATGATTATGCATCAAACAGAAGAGATAAAATTGAAAACTATTTTGGCTCATATTTTTAACAGTAATGGAAATTATGTACCCCCTACATTCATGCATATCTCTGGAAACTCTGCCTATGACTGTATTTCTGTATCTTAGCTACAACTGCCCTGCTGCAGAGCTAAGAGTAAATCAAGGCATTTGTCCCCGACAACTTCTGGTGCAACTTGATATAATAGTTTGGGTTTGTCACCAAAAGGGATCGTTCCTCTTTCCCCATGCATTCATAGAGCCACAGAATCATAGATTGATTTAGGTTGGCAAAGACCCTCAAGACTGAGTCCAACCTTTGACTTAACACCACCATATCTGCTACACCATAACACTTAATTCCATATCAAGCTGCTTCGGGAATACTTCCAGGGATGCCAACTCCACCATTTCTCAAGGCAATCCTTTCAGTGTTTGACAATCCTTTCAGTGAATACTTTTTTTTCCTGATGTCCAACCTGAACATCCCCTGGTGCAGCTTCAGACCATTTTCTCTTGTCCCATCATTAGTAGATTCCCTAACTCTTCATTGGCTAAAACTCTTATTGAATGGTGATTCAATGCCAAACTCTTGTTTTCAAGATCAGTTTTGTTTAAAATTCACCCACTGACCTTGCCCACCAAGTCAGTAATGGGAACATCCTGGTTGGGTTGGCAATGGGAAGAAGAGATGGACTGTCCCTATTTGCAGCCCTCAGCATTTCTAGATAAATGGCAAATCACATCCTAAACAAAATTGCATCAAATGCAAGATGTAAATAGAAATGTAAGCACAAATACGATATTCAGATAATTTTTTTGCTTTACATCTTAAGAGAAATAGAATCTTTTTTATTTATTTATTCTTATCCTCTATTATTCAGAAATGGGCACCGATGAAGTTTCACCCCTCTGAAAATAAATTCTTCACTCTGGATTCATAACTGGATGATGCAAATATCATAACAGGCTGCTGTTCCTCTTTGGATTTTACAACTCCATTGACTTGGGGATGAAAAGCCTGATCTTTCTTTATCCATGCTGGAGGGACAGAAGGACAGAACATAATTAAATTATGGCCAGGAAATTTATCAAAAGAACATCACTCTTGAAAATTGTAGTCAAACATACAGAACATTGCCTTTCAAAATATGTTTCTGCAGTGCTTTGAAGTTATCTTTTGCTACTTAGACAGGATTTTATATCATTAATGATCTATCTTGTTCATACATTACTTTTTATGGCCTCTGTTCATTTCACATTGATTTTTCCCTGACTTATTAAGGTCTCTGTCTCAGACCTTAGGCACTCTGCAAATGTAAATTGCGGTACAGAAAATAAAACTGCCAAAATCAGGCTGTGCCTGCCAAGTCATAACTCAATAATATCTACCATCTACGAAAATAAAATCCATAAATACTTCTTAATATCTACATTAGCTTCGTAGAGCATAGTCTGTAAATGCTGTGACCACTCCCTCCTCTGATGCATGAAGTTACTTAATCCAGATGCTAGAAGTATTTTTTTTTTAATGAGCATTAGTATTAAAGTGTGGATCAAAGTGAATCTTCAAAGCTTCCTCATGTCTAAGCATTTGCAGGATCCTGGGTGATCTGCATATAGTCTTGCCACTGTATTTCAGAGTGTTTGGGTGCTAAACTTCATGTTGAATATATAAATAAGACTGGATTGCAGCAAACGTGCTGTGCAAACGCTGCAGTGTGGAGAAGTTCTTTCTCTCCCTGGCTGCACAATACCAGGGAAATTCTGAGAAGATCTTCATAAAATCAGCAGGAATTATTAGAGGAAGAACTGAAGATGGAAGAATGTAAAAATGCATCTGACTAGTTTTGATGAAAGAGTGTCTACAACTTATGAATAAATTGGTCTAAAAAATCACTTTTAAGTCTGTGTCCATTTTCAGCAAGCCCATAACCAATTTTCATTATGGGTTGTACGGCACCCACAGATAAAATTCACACCATGGTGTCTTTCTATCTTATGGATATGCAGGTAAATATATCATTTATGATGTGCTTCTTCCTATTCATTTGGAAGATGGAGGAATATTTTGCAACACATTCCACTGGGATATGTAGAAAATATTGATATCCTGGTAGGCATGAGCCTCACAGTGGTTTGAGAGTTTAATTTGCACAGCAAATAAGAAGTATAATGTACATGAATTATAATGCAAAACGGCTGTTTAATTCAAAAGACATCCAAGGATTTAGATGGCTGCAGATATATACAATATGTATGAGAATATAAGTACATCCATATTTTGAGCAGGAGGACCTGATGTCTACAGGGATTTCAGTATTACAAAAAAGTAACACGAGGTTTCTCAGCATCTCCTACAAGTAAAAATCCATCTTGATGTTCAAGACATCATTTCAGTTTACTTTAAAATTCAGGAATTCAATTCATATAATAAATGGGTACTTTTGTCCGTAGAAAAAAAATTCACTGAGTGTTTCAATGGACAGCAAACAGGAGGAAAACAGGATAAAAAAGCATTGGGTAGCATCTAAGCAAAAGCTGATGAAAGCAGGACAATCTGTCCTCGCATCTTTTTCAGCTCTTCACATGGATTCAGCCTAGGAGACAGCTGGGCAGGTAAGGGAAAACGTGCCCAGCTCAGGAGATGGGTAGTGAGAACTTTAAATGGAAAGATGGCAGATTTTAATGAGATATTAGAAATAAATTCTTCCCTGTGAGGCTGGTAAGGCCCTGGCATAGGTTGCCCAGAGAAGCTGTGGCTGTCCCATCCCTGGAAGTGTTCCAGGCCAGGTTGGATGGGGCTTGGAGAAACCTGGGATAGTGGCAGGTGTCCCTGCCCATGGCAGGGGGTTGGAACAGGATGATCTTCAAGGTCACTTTTAACCCAAACTGTTTCCTGCTTCTGTGATTCTGTGAGATGCTCTCTGCACAGAAACATCCTCTCCCAAATTTGACAACAATTTCCATGGAATTGAGAGCTCCATATTACTGACTTCCAGCAGGATGGCTTTGCAGCCATATTAAGGGAAACTCATTTGCATTGGATTAATTTGGGGAACCCCTACATATCTCATATGCAGCTTTGCAGTGCTGAGGTGGGGACCTTCTGCTCACTCTTCTCTGAGGAACAGTGCAGCTGGAAAGACAGAAATGCCAGGATGGTTTTCCCTGCAGGTGTAGATGTGGCTTCTGTTCACACTCTCCTGCAGGCATCGTGCTCTGCTCTGCACATCAGCAGAGCACCTCGAGACTGACAGGGGTGTGGTGGCTCCAGAGGCTGACATAGCCAACTTCCTTTTCACCTGAGCACTGATTTCTGCATTTCACTGTGGTTCATCTGCTGACAAAGCTTCCCTCCCATAAGAGGCAGCAGATTTCTCCACTGCTATTTCTTCCCTAGCTGGGAAAATCAAGCTGTGGAGACGTGCTTCCAAAACTCCAGGTTGAAAGAGCCTTTGACTGCATGAGGAAGAGGTGAAGGGGCTATTTCTGTCATGGCTGGATAAGGAATTGCAACATCTATGAGGATTGTTTTCCTAGAAACTGTATTTAAGTGCAGATAATGCACCAGTTCATGCAAGACAAATCAGTTATGCTCCTGTTAAAGTGGGAGATGGGACAATTCATAGAATCACAGAATCACAGAATGATTTTTGTTGAAAGAGACCTTAGACTTTATCCATTCCCAACTCCCCTGCCATGGGCAGGGACATTTTCCACTATCTAGGTTGCTCCAAGCCCCATCCAACCTGGTCTTGAACACTTCCAGTGGAACAGCTGGACATTAATCTGTTAAGGGATCACTGCTGGATATGAATTCTAAGCTTTTTGTAGTTTCTCAGAGAGAAAAAAGTAAAAATTGATAAATAACCCACTTCATCTGAAAACTGACATACTTCACTTGATAATGATGTTAAATAAAACTTGCATTTGGAAAGACTGAGGCAGGCCTAGGCCAGTCTCAAATGTAGACAACTCTTAAAATATTAACTTTGTGTTTGCTTGTAGTTGATATAATTTATCTGTGTTAATTGACAACAAAATAACTGGGAAGATGAAACTACTCTATACTCAACCATGAAATACTCAGTAACTGCTTAGAGACAAAAATATATGTCTATAAAAAGATATATACACAGATAAATATGTCTCAGACCTGCTCTTTCTAGGCTTTGACCAATGTTTTTGTGCCAAAGTTTTGAAACTAAACCCATACCTCATAAAGATTTTTTTCTTCTCCTTTTGAGCACACATATTAGATAATCTGC
Source organism: Nicator chloris (assembly GCA_013400495.1). Taxonomy (NCBI): domain Eukaryota; kingdom Metazoa; phylum Chordata; class Aves; order Passeriformes; family Pycnonotidae; genus Nicator; species Nicator chloris. Next base: position 59,092 of record WAAE01017934.1, on the reverse strand, counting down.
TTGTCATTCAGGGCTTTTTGAGGCTGAAAAAGGAACTGTCCCATCTCAGGAGGAAAAAGGATTACATGTAAATGGGATGTGTAGATAAATTAATGAAAATTTTCTGGTACCATGAGGGTCATGTTGCAGTGAGGGACAGGTTAGAGCAGCTGAGAAAATGCTCCAAATGACACAAGAGGATGAAGAGACCAAAGGATTTGACAAGTGGAAAACCATTTTTGGGTCCCTTTTTACAGTTATGCACTGCTGAAAGGCAAGCAGATGCTTTGCATCAAATGATCCTTATGGATTTTAAAATAAAAGCTTCTTTGTAAGATCTTGCAACTTAATATGTGCCCCTAACTACAGGCAGGACCAGGCACTGCATTTAGTTATGATACTGAAACATCAGCTGCATGTTGAAATTCCATTTGGTACTTTAAGTGAGCTATGGAAAAATCCCACATGTGGATGGTAGAATCAGCCCTGCAGCAGAAGAACTCAGACATCCTCATCTGATATTGTACTTCTTCACACCAGCCAGGGGTGGGTTAGGGGTAAAAGTAATAATTGCAAATAAACATCTACAAATTTCTTCAATTACTTCATTTTTTCTAAGTAGTCTCTTATCTAAATGTGATTTGTTGTCGAATGCAGCTGGAAAGACTCAGTAAATCAAATTTCAAGTTGATCTGACTGCAAATTTTCAGTTAAAAGCATTCAGATTGGATGATTGGAGCTAACCACTGCACAAAAATTTGGATAAAATCTCAAGGAAAAGTTCCATTTGTTTAGCAATATTTTTAATAAAAACATGCTTTGTCTGAAATGTTTCATGGATGTTGAGTCTCTTCAAAAAATCCTGACCAATGCATATTTTCTGACAGTGTAACCTACATGCCACAAGACCTTTGGATGTAAGTCATGTATATAGATATTAGCCTTCAGTATTTTCATTATACAACATGAAAAATTGGCAAAGCTCTTGGACGTGGAAGAATCTTTGAACTAGGACCATAGTTCTATCACAGAAAAATTTTGGACATTGCAAGGTGGTGCAGATTTATGCCCAGTGTCCTGCCAAGGCTTTTAAAGGTTTTCTAGACAGACATGCACAAAGGCACACACAGAACTCCTCACAACTGAGATAGACCCATGAGTCAAATACACCTCTTGCCAAACAGACGAAATCCATGATGAAATCAAATTCAACTGTGACTATTTTGCCTGTCAGTTAAACATGTTGCTTAAATAACTTATGCTCTTTGAAACAAGGTAGGAAGCAAAATCCTTCTTTGTGGTGTGGCTATTCCAAAGGCAAAAACAATTTGCTTTTCAGAAGCATTTTTCAAAACCCCAAGGATAAGTCTTCTCTGGCAAAGAGCTAGCTGCAGACAAAGAGGGGGTGGACTCCATCAGAGGCAGAAAAATTCACACCTACTCTTGAGGTGGAGGAGGATTTCTTAAGATGGGGCTCCCAAGAGCCCCCTCTAGCACTCCATCATACAAGCACTTTGAAGATCTGTGATGGAGAGCTGGAGCCATATTCTTCAAAGGGTGATTAGATATTTTGTTGTTATTAGACAACTTCGACAAATAAAGGGCAAGCCAGTTAAATATTTTTCCTGTATTTCATGGAAGAGTTTCAAACAAGAGGTTCCACTGACTGACAATGGTGTTTGTGAGTTTGAGATCTACTGCTTGAAGAAGAGGAAGTGCTATTATCTCCTGAGGATGAGAGAAGCAGTGACCATAATATTCTGGAAAAAGTTGAGTGTTCAGCAACACATCAAAAGAAAACATGCTGTAAGACAAGAAGCTTTCAGCTGTTTTATTTGAATGTGAACATTTATGTATAGAGCAGCCCTTATGTTTGATGAAACATAAACCTGTGAGATGATTTAGTGTATTTACAAGAGTAAGGTTACTGCAGAGAGTAACCTTTGCTAAAGCCAAAGGTGAGCAGAAATACACCAGTTAACCAAAACAAAGATTGCTACTTTCCTTATTCCTTGTCTCATTTATGTCTCCAGATCCTCACGGCTGCAAAAAGTTCCTGATAATTCACAACGTGCTCACACACATTTAGAGCTGAGTCCTGAGCTGTTGTCTCAAACTGCTTTCTTCAAGTCTGAACTAACAGATCACATCTTTGCCTGGAAAACGATGCAGAATCTAGATCCCTTTGCATTTCTCTTTAGACTGTGATACTTTTGAAATGGGACACACTGTCTGCTAAAACTCCTGTTGAGTGCATTCAGCTTATTTTACACAGAATCCATTGAGAGGTTTCAGGTGAAAATGTGTCCTGTTCATTATCAAGCCAAGGTTTTAATGGGTTGTCTCAGGGTGAAAAGCTTTACTACAGGCAGTGTTAATCTGTCTCCCACTGCAGTCTTTGGTCTGCTGTGCAAACCTGGGATTTTCCAGGAGGGTTTTGTGCACCCCAGATGGATTCCAGTGCTTGACACAATGCCTTCAAAAATTACATGCTATTAAAAATAACGTGCTTTCACAGTTTTTTTTTTTTTGATCTTCAAGCTGAAACCAGAAGAAAGGATTTTTCGTTTGTCCTAAACCAACAATGTGAGCCAGCATGTGAGATTACGTGGGAGACCTGCAGAACTCTGGTTAGAGAGAGTCCTGCAGAAGAATGCCCACAAATCCCAAAGCATTGTTAAATGGTACAGTATAGGATTCAAAATAAAAAAAATTGAAGCAATTTGCCCACTGTTATTCCATAGATTTGCTTTTCTGCATCACTTTAGATGGCTCTCCACTAAAGCAATATGAGTGGGATATGAGGATACTCGAAAGTGTCCAGAGGAAGGGCATGAAGGTCGTGAAGGGCCTTGAGGAGATGTCATAGGAGTGGGGGCTGAGGCCCCTTGGTTAACTCAGCCTGGAGAAGAGGAGACTGAGGACAGACCTCAGTGCAGTTACAAATTCCTCCTGAGGGGAAGAGGAGGGGCAGGCACTGATCTCTCTGGTGACCAGGGAAAGGCCCGAGGGAATGGCCTGAAGTTGTGCCAGGAGAGGGTCAGGCTGGAGATCAGAAGAAGGTTCTTCACCCAGAGGATGGCTGGGCAGTGGACCAGGCTCCCCAGGGCAGTGGTCACAGCACTGAGCCTGGCAGAGTCCAACAATTGTTTGAACTCTCACAGGCACAGGGTGTGACCCCTGGGGCTGCCCTGTGCAGGGCCAGGAGCTGGACTGATGATCCTTGTGGGTCATTTCCAACTCAGGTTATTCTATGCAGCTATGAAATCCCAGTGTCATCACTCTGTCATATCCATCATCATATATGATAACAAATAAGCATTTGTGTTTCTTGTGTTTAACTTTGACTCCTCAGACACATCCGGTTAATTAAATCATCAGTTTTTAACCAGGTATAAATTTGTATTCTATCACTTTACTAATAAAGTATTGCTTCTGTGTTAATGGGAGAACATAAATGCTACCATAAGGAAGTCAATGTGTCTTGTGTGATAGGGTGTGAGAAAAATGCCAAGAGCAATGATGAAAAAGAACAATGCATCCGAAAAGTTACAAGCATTTCAGATGTAAACATGCTGCTAATCCTGTGCCTCAGGGCAAGACTTAACCCTGCTTGATGGGGACTAATATTTAAAGCACATAGGAATGCAGAGAGATAGAAACTATTTTCTCCTTCGAATGAGTCACTTTATTCTTTTTCCTGAATTAAGTAAATTGAGAGGAAAACGTTCTGCTCTCAAAGGCATCACTTTTATGCAGGAAAAGGAGAGATGCTTTACCCAAAGCTACTAGAATGTGGCAGCTAATTTGAGATGAATTTATGAAGGGCAAGGCTGTTCATCCATCTCCATGCAAGTTAGCAACCTGACATATTCAGTGTGAAAATCGCTGTCTGCCTTATCTCCTCTGAGATTTTTTGCTTTGTTTTAAGTACCATAAAGTAAAAACACCTTTTCTCCCCTAATATTAAAATAATGAAAGTCACTTCATTGTGGAGATAGGTTTTATTACCTTCATTCTGACAAAAATCTTCTGACAAAATCCTTCTTTTCAGAGAAATTGTGAAAAGAAATGTGTGATTTATTCTAGAATTTGTAGATGGCTCTTGATAGAAACAGGTATTACATCTAAGTAAGTTGGTACTCTTTCCTCTTGAGGGAAAAAATCCTTACATTTCTTTAGAAATCTTCTATTTAATGGGCAGGGGGGAGAGAGAGAGAGAAGCAAAAAGGCAGAAAAACCAAAAAGACAGTGGATGAAAAAGGAAAGAAAAGAAACTTCAAGATGTAATGATCTCATGTATTTGAAAATTCAGCAGCAAGAATAAAGTTTCAAAAACCACATCTAGAGAAATATTCCCCCCAGTACATGTGTTATTAATCCATTCAAATGTGATGTGAAAAGATTTGAAAGTCTTAGAAGAGAACTTACAATGTTAGCCCAGATGGTGAATGAAGCATAATCATGCCTGTTTCACTTAATAACAACCCACTTAGAGAGAAAAATACAGCCACACAGCAAAAGCTTTCATAAATAAGTAAAGAGATTTTCACCTCTAAAGTATGTTCTGAAATTGATCCTTACAAAATCCCTTGAAGGGAATTTGTGTATAGAAAATGAACAGAGACTTTGTTTTTGTTGTGACTTTTTTTTTTGTACCTGAGACAGAGAGAGTGGGGCAATCAAGAGAGGAAAAGGGCTCTTGTCATCCCTTCTTGACTCTTGACCCGTGGGAAAAAGTGATCTGCTGAAGTCAAGTGTGTTCATAACATGGGGATAACATCTCTGTTGACAAGTCTCCTGACTCAGACCTCTTCTTGGGCCACTACACTGTAATAATTGTTTTCTCTGGCTATTTTTAATGTGCATTCCCTTTTCTAAACTGAAACAAGATGTGACTTCCTGTGTATTATTATTCCCTTTCTTTACATTCTTCAGAAGAGATCTGTGCCTTTTTTAGCTAATTGCATTATAGGCTTCAGTGGGTTTTGTAGTGATTTGTAAAATATTTGTAAAATGTCTTCGCAAAAGCTGAGCTGTGAAGTCTCAGACTAATACCTAAACTCTGCTTTAACAGATCAAAATGTAGTCAGTTTTTAAACACTTTGGGGAAAGACCCTACACCAGTACAGATGGCAAAGCATTCAACTAGCTCTAGAGTCTGTAAAAATAATTCCTTTTTATTACTTAGCTCTTTCACAAGTAATATGAAAATAGGTCTGTTTCTTGATGATTATATTAAGGATAATTGGGAGAAAGTAATAGGGCATCTTCTCATTATTGTCTATGAATTTATGTTCCTCAGTTATATCCTTCTTATGTGCATGTATGTCCTGGTTGGTTTTGGGTTTTTTGGTTTTGGTTGTGTTTTTTTCCAAGGGAGCAATTTTGCCTTCCAAGTGTCTTTTCCAGGGGAAATGAACACATATCGTGCTTTTAGACCAAGTACTGTAGCACAATTAATCTCTGCACTGTCCTTTCCTAGCAACCCAAAGTAGGAAATATATGCAGCCAAAGTGTAAAGCTAAACAGCTAGCAGGTTTCTATATTTACAAGAATCAAAGCAGTTAAATGACTCAGCTGCCTCCTAATGTGGGTTATATTTGAATTTGGGGAGAGTGGGGGGAAGAATGGAACATTATTGCTTTAACAAGGTTTACTGCTAAACTGAACATATGTTGCTCATAATGTCACTTTCTAAATCAATGAAATTATCGTTATAGAACATGTCGACAAATTAGACATGTAAAGTGCAAGCTGTATGTGGGAGATGTAATTTGGCTCTATAAAAAGAAATTAAACAATAAAATATCAATGACAGATGTAGTTAGCTAAAGGTTTTGAGGTTTAAATACCAATTTGTGAAAAAAAATTATGCAGACCCAATCAGGGTGCAAGATAAAAATACCAGCCTTCATGCAACAAGATGATTAAGTATTTGGACCAGATGTTCGGAGACCTTAGATGTGCCCTTTATTTAACTGGCAAGCATACTGGCAAGTCCTTAAATTTGTAAAATCCAAGTAATGAAGGTTAGCTCAGATGGAAGTAATAAAACAATCAAATATCAAGAGTCATTCATGCCTGTGCACTATACATCATGCAACAGTCCTGAACTCCACATTTTAATATATCAGCACACATTTTAAAGGAATAGGCTTTTTCCATTATTTTTTAAAGAAACTTACTGGAGTATTTCTTTCCCATTTAGAGTTCTCAAAGCAAAAGCAGGAATTGAATGCATTCGGTATGTTTTAGATCCTTTTCCCACAGGTTTGCAGATTTTATAACTCGAGTCTCAGCTAAAATTCTGTGTCATAATTCCTGGGTTACAGCTTTGCCTCGCAGCTGCTCTGTGGTTGTGGGCAAGGTGTTTAAGACTAAACAATAAAATGTGTGTATGATCAAAGAAGAATGTCTTGCAGGTTAAAACATGACTTCTGTTTCAGACCCTTCTAACAACCTTGTGGGGTGATCAATCTCTCTGTGGCTCGTCTCCTCCTATTCATAAGCAGCAGGGTGACATAATCCAATCTTTTAGCTCATTTTCCCTCTTGGGCAGAGTCCCATTCCCAGCCACATCAGAGCTGCTGTGCACAACTGTGCCGTGGCAGGCCAAGGTTGTTATCTGCAGTCTCATACCTTGGGGTCCTGGCCAGGCCATGCTGTGCCACAAACTCTCCTTTCCACAGAACCCAGGGCAGCAGCTGTGGGGAGGAGTTTCCATGCAAATTTGCCTCTTGCCAGAGTGTGAAATGGGGACAGATCTCAAGCTTAGAGATACTGGGTGCCTGCCTTTCAGGCAGCCACTCTGCTTGGACAGTGACTGGCAGAGATGGCCCTGATCTTGTTTAAGCCTTCAAGACATTGCCATAATATAATCAACAGCAATTCTGAAGGCATAAATAAAAGATAACATTCATGAGGTTTTCAGAGGGATGACATAGTGTGCATAAAACATTTGAATACCACAGACAGAGCAGATGAAAAGGGATTGAGCTCTAAAGAAGAAATCATTCCTTGATGGGCTGATATAGCTTGGCAGTAGAAGATGGGTTTCATCTGATCAGTGTAGGCATCTACAGTGTATAGAAAGCATCTCAGCTGTTCATCCCCACTTTTTCCCACCCTTATGGAGTACAAAGAAAAACATGCTCCACAGCCACAGTTTAACTCTTCTGAAAATAAATCTTTAAAATAGATTAATTTTAGCTACAGCCTAAAAATTCCTGTTCTTCACCATTAGCTCTGGAGAGAGGCCATGGTGATAGCTCAGATGTGGACATCTGCTAGATAAACATGAAAAGGCAAATGAAATGTGTACCAATCACAGCCTGCCTTGATACTGTAACCCAACCTTAAGAGACATTTGAGTCAGGTAAAAAGTTAACTAAAATAAACGCATGAAGAATACTAACCTGCAAGAAATTTCCCATTTCTTATAAAAAACTGGATTTTATGTTCCCCGCTAGTCAGGAAAATGGATCCATACATATGAGTAGGAGAATATATTCTGGTGTACTCTGTTAGTCTTGCATAACTTTCTCTGACATATGGGTTTCAGCACTTCTGTTACCATGGTTCAAAACACTTATAAACCTGCAGCAGGCATCAGAACTTGATTAATTAATCTCTACAAAATGCTTGGAGTTTTGCTGGGTGGAAGATACTCAGTGTTAGTTTCTTGGGCCTTCTCTCATGAGGAGCAGCACCTTCCTGTGCCTGCCTGGTATCAAAGAAAAGTGTGGTCAGCAGGACCAGGGCAGTGATTGGGCTCCTGTCCGCAGTGTTGAGGAGCCACTCAAATCCCATGCTCAGTTTTGGCCCCTCACTACGAGACACTGAGGGCCTGGAGCTTGTCCAAGGGCAGTGGAGCTGGGGAAGGGGCTGGAGCACAAGTCCTGTGAGGAGCAGCTGAGGGAGCTGGGGGGCTCAGCCTGGAGAGAAGGAGGCTCAGAGGGCACCTCTAGAGCTCCCTGAATGGATGGGGACCGAGCTCTGCACTCAAGTAGCAAGCCACAGTACAAGGAGAAAAGCCCTCCAGCTGTGCCAGGGAAGGTTTAAATTGAATATTAGGACAAATTTCCTCACTGCAAGGGTTGCCAAGCCCCAGCACAGGCTGCCCAGTGAAGTGGTGGTCTCATCATCCCTGAAGACCTTTATAAAACATGTAGACATGGCAATGGGCCATGGTTTGGTGGTGGGCTTGGCAGAGCTGCATCAAGGGTTGGACTTGGTGGTCTTAGAGATCTTTTCTTGCCTTAACAATCCAAAGATAGGTAAACCTGTGTGGAGATCATTGTTTGCCTGGAGGCAGAAAAACTAGGGTTAAAAAAATAAACTTTTTAAAATTCATTTTCATCCCTTTTTTTTCCCCCACTGCCCTTTAAAGGGCAGATCTCAGCCCTATTCAAATGACAACCCTCCATGTACCAACTACTCTAAGTGTAAACACTGATTCACCAAGCAGGAAACAGCTTTGAGTATTCAGAAACATTTAAACAAAGTGAAATACCTTCTTTGAAATGATTGCCTGAGCACAGAAGAGAGATGGGACTTGTAGGAAGAAGTAATGTCTTTTCTGAAACAAACTAATAGAAGTGAAAAGAAACAGACAAGCTTTAAGGGGCTTTTGTTCTGGAAAGATTGTTTTTTTCCAACACTATCAGTTATTCTAATAAAAGATATTACCTCTCCCTATAAACCTTGCCTCTCACCTCTTAATGTTGCTTGCACTGACACTTCTTTTTATTTCTGTTTTCAAAGGTATATGGATTTAGAAAGAGTCCATATCCATCTTCTGCAGTTTCCAAGTGCTTAAACACTCTGCCTGCAGAATTTATACTGTATATGGAGTGCTGTCTAAGAGCTGCACTTACATAACAGCACTTGACTGAATTCTTGTTTCCACATGCAAGCCCAACAGGCTGGAAATCAGGACTGCTGAGAAACACCTACTTTCTGAAATCATTACTCTTCTTTCCTCTTGCTAATTAATTTTTTGAACCACTAGAGAGTCGCAGTAGAGGTGACAAGTTTTCTGAATCTGAATCACACTCTGATTTAACCTGGGCTTTCCTGCAGGTCCCTGCTTACTTCTAGCAGGGCTATTTGTGAGTTTAACATAACTTCATGCCCAGAATCATGCTGGAATTATATTTAATTGCTTTTTCTCTTCTCTGGACATAATTAGGATGTTCACTTTTTCCCTTAGATGTCTCAAAAGAAAAAAAGTGTGGGGCATTCACCTTGAACTTTCCAATTGTTCCATTTCCATCTGCACAAATAGAAAATTATCTACAGTTCTTTGGATGATAGCAAAATTACCTTCTTTGCTGAACTGATCAAAAATAGCATCCCTCCTGTGTTACCCAGCTTAGACTACTTTTTGTGCCTGCTAATTGAGGTTGGTTGTGCTGTGCCCTTTCCCAAACTGTTAGTGTACTGCTTTTACAAAACTGAGACAAAAAAACTTCTGCAGGGGCCATGACTCCCATTCTTAGAGCTCTCCTACAGAAAGATTCTGCTTAGCAGGGAAACACCCTCAAGATTGACAGAGTCTGAGAGTCTTAATTTAGAGAAAATGTAAATTGAGACGTTGTCTCCTGGAGGGACAATACAACAGGCATAGGCAATCCAGGAGGTTCCTGGATTACACTGATGACAAAATCCTCCAAGCAAGAAGCTGAGTTCTGCTGGACCTCATAAGCACCAACAAAGAGGGGCTTGTTGGGCATCTGGAAGTCAAAGGCAGCCTTGGCTGGACTTCAGGGACCTGGGAGAAGAAAGGAGCGTGAAAAGCAAGCTCACAATGATGGATTTTGTGGGAACAGACTTCAGCATCCTCAGAGATCTGCTCAAAAAAGTCTCGGGGGATGAGGCCTTGGAGGGAAGGAGGGCCCAAGAAATCTGTTTCATATTGAATCTGTTTCATACTGGTCTCATCCAAGTTAAGGAGGGTTCCATGCCATCAAAGACAAAAGCAGACAAAAATGCCAGGAGCCCTGCATGGATGAACAAGCTGCTCCTGGCCAAACTCAAAGACAAGAAGGGAAATACAGAAAGGCAAATACAGGGCGGAACCAAGCGTCTCCTGACCTCCAGAGGTCCCTTCCAACTGCAACCCTTCTTTGTTTCTGTATCTGTTATAATGCCATCCAATTAGAAACAAAATATTTTTTTCAAGATGTATAAAATACCAGACATCACATTTGGCTCAGTGAAACACTAAACACGGGAGTCTGGGTGTTTTTCTAGTGTTGTATTTGATTTTTTTTTCTCCAGGTACTGGCCACTGGATGATGGAGACCAGTTTGTCCTATAGTTGGAGTCAGAATGTTTTCAACATCTGGCCAAAGAAGTTCAACAACTAGCACCAATTTTTAATTGCATTGTCATGGCATTTTTTCACCATCAGAGAATTAGTTTTGTAGACATTCTTAGGCATAAGTGACAGAATAAAAACTTTGTCTTACACTGAGGGCATATGAGGGAATTTGAGAAGGACTACAGCATCCAAGTGTTCATTAATGTAATTTTCTGCAGCTATAAGACATTTAGAATAATTCCTGGTGGAGTTTAATTAGAGCACTTAAAATTTTTTTCAGACTCTCTTTTGATGGAAAGCTCCTTCCTGCGAAATGGAATGTCCCTATTAAGTAAAATTTGCAGGTTGGGGCTGGGGGGGAAAAATCAGACAACAGATTTTTAAGCTTTGCAATCATAACCTTGAAAACATAGAAACCTTTCAAAAATATTTATTAATACTTCATAAATAATAATTGCTGTTATATTTTTTTTTCCCTCAAGGCAGGATAAATTGTTTTCAGACAAGCTCTCTTTGTGCTGTGCATTTTGCATAAGAGGTTATATCAGCCCTTTCTCCCACAAGCAACACAAGCAAATGTAAATTTTTGGCATGAATCCAGACAGCTGGCCTCCGTGGGGCATCTTCCTTGGTCGTGCCTTTGACTCCAAACACTGCAGACAAAAGGCAGCGGTGAATAAGTCACCCTTTTCACACTGGGCTCCAATTACAGCTGCTGCCTTTTGTGAGAGGGCGTTTGGATTTCGCAGACAGTCCCTGGGCAGCTGTTGGGTTTGTAGCCATGCCTGAGTGGGAATTCTCAGGAATAGGAAGTACTTGAACTCCGTGGTGGTTCCCATATCCCACAACCACGGGAACCGTGAGAAAGCTCACACTGATTGATTAGAGTCTCTGAGTCACCTAACTTCTCTCAGGGATGTGAATCTGGAAAATCAAAATAAGCTTCTTCCACACAGGAGATTTCTCTATGGGTTTTTAATAACACGACTGTGCCCAAAGAAAACCAAGAAATTGTAACTTTGCTCTCATCTGATATTAATAAAATTAATTTGCCTTAGAGTAATAATGACATGTTCCTCAAAGGAACTTATTTTATTTCTTCTTTTGAATAGTGTACCTTCTGCATATTCTGCTGATTGTATTTATAAATGCTACACTATTTTGAAATCTGAAATTAAAAGGTTTTCAAGCATAAAATATGAAGAATCTCATCATAGCTTCTTGGTCCATTTTTCTCTCCTTCAGCCTTAGTCCCATGAAACCAGCATGGCAGCAGCTATTAACTCCCTGTTATTTACTGGTTATCTAGAGGCTTCATCCTTCATGTGATATCTTCATATATATTAAGTGTTTTCTGGGGAAACGATTAAGGTATCACAGGCAGAAGATTCTGATGCTGCTTGAGCAGTTTCAAAGCATGTGATCTCCAAGGAAACAGAGATCCTATTCCCAGTCCCCTTCCTCCAGGAGTTGCCAATGGCACAGGATGCTGGGAGTCGTGTTGTTGGCTCCAGCAGGACTCTTCCTAACGTGTTCCATACGTGGAATATGCCTAATTGGGCTATTTTAAAAGCAAATTAAACGGTACACAGATTTACTTCAATGGCATCCTACCCAGGCTTTGGAGATTCTCTTGTTCTCCTTCAGAGAAGACTATTTGTTTGGGAAAAAAAAGAAAACTTTGCTGCAAAAGTTCCGCTTTCAGTGAAAAAACCCAAGTCCTGTGGACTCTAAATGTGATTTGCCCAGTGATTTCAGGGGTCACTCAGTTTTGTTTACCTCCAAAATTTGGGTCCTTTTTCATCCCAAAGGAATTTTAGAACCTCTGTGGAGGTGTAAAACACAGAACACACTTCAGAACACTGTTACTACATTTAGGAGGAAGGCACGAAAGAAGTTATGAGATTTACAACTCTCTGTATTACCCCATGACCAGCCTTCACAGTCAAATATGTGACTTGTTTATATTTTTGCCAGAGTACATGGAAGCTTTGCTGCTGCTGCACCAGGGTCCTTCACTAGTGAGGTCTGGGACAGCACAAAGACTTGCAGGCACATCCCCAAGGGGTAAAGTAGCCTTATAGTTATAGGACAGCCTTGCAAATTTATTGGAGGGAAGAGGGGGGCATGAATTTCCAGTGCTGAAATGGGACCTGTATAATCTTGTTTCCAGGTGTTTTTTTCCCAGTTTCTCTCATCCACTATTTCATATTGGCTTTACAAAATCCTGGTGTATTAGATGTATTGCAAATGATGCCTTAAATATCACTGATGGCTCCCTGAAGTATATTCTCTGTTAAAATGTTCTTTCTGATTTAAATGACCAAAGCTACAGCGCTCCCACCAGCTCCCTGAGGAAGCTCTGGAGACTCTAACAGATTTCACCTTCCAGTCAGCAAGACTCTCATTTAATTTTGCTTGCCTGTTACCTGCACACACTTCTTGTACCCTAAGAGTGCCATTTGCACTCTAACTGTGATGTGTTATAGCTTAGGGTACAAATTACTGAACTGCCTGTTGGTTATGTCTAGCCTTTTGCTCAGAAAAGATGTGGATAGAAAAACATATAGCAGAGAAAATGTTAGATAATTTATAGCTAAGCCTAAGAGGTTATTCTCTGGATCTTCTACCTTACTCTACTTTCACTGTTTCCTGTTTTAATTGTCTTAACTTGGATAGCTAGAGAGAAGTAGTAATCCTATCAATTGCACTCTCTAAATCCCAGAATCTCTGTTCGGGTCAAACTGGAAGTCATTTTTAGAGATTGCCTTTAAAGGTCTTTGAATGAACTGTCAAAGGGTAGGAGCTTTAATTTCTGAAAGTTGATTTGGAAGTGGAAAAAATTATAAGAGCTGATGTTGCTGGGTTTTTTTAAGTTAATGCATCTGGCAGTGAGATTTGAGAGATAGGCTTGGAGATTTAGCAACTCTATTTACCATGAGTTTATAAAGGTATTTAATGAAGGCAGCTTTAAATTAAAATATATCTTTGGTTCTGGAGCAAAAATCTAAGCTATTCATCTGTTTTGTAAGATGTTAAGTGAAGCTAGTTTGATACAGTAGACTTTGAATATACTGGCATTAAGATGGAAGAAAAAGTCATTGAAAAATGGGACTGTGAATTTCAAGAAGCCTAAAACTGGCTTAACCTTGGACAGGGAAAAATACAAAAATATGCTTGCAGAAAGAGTTTAATTGTCATTGTAAGAGCAACACATCCTCCTTCTTAGTTTAGTTACAGTTTAGTTACCTAGGATAGTGTTCAAGTTTTTCTCAAGCCACATTAAAAAAGGAGCAGAGGATGGCCTTTCTGGATTGAAGAAGACAATCCCCATGCAAAAATCTACCACCAGCACAAAGTGGAATTCATCCAATATTAAATTTACCAATTTTTCTCCTAGGTCTGATCTCTCTTACCCACACAAGTTGTAAACTTAAATGAAAGGGGTCTGTTTTAGTGTTTGTGCCTGGAACAAGGGATTTTTCATCACGGGCAGCACTTTTGGATGTGAACATAATGCAGTAGTGACTCACCTGCAAATGCCACGTTCTGCTCAAGGAATCAGAGGTGATTATGACTGGGACTACAGTGATCCAGGATGAGCCTTGCCTCTCACTAAATGTGGCTCAGGTAAAGATGAAAAATCCCACTGGTAGGGGAGGAAACAGTCCTTCAGGGAGAAATTAATGGTATCTGCACCTCCTGTACAGTGTCAGCAATGTGATAAAGCTAAAAGCATTTTTCCTTTGTTCTTATCTCAGCCCTAAGAGCTGATCCTGCAGGAAGTTAATAATTTTTCTTATGTCGGCATCATTATAGAGTCATCATAGAATGGTTTGGGTTGGAAGGGACCTTCAAATCATCCATAATATAAATCATCCAAAGGAATACCAACTCCCCTGCTGGGCAGGGACACCTTCCACTAAACCAGGATTCTCAGAGCCCTTCCAAGCTGGTCTTGAACAGTCCCAGGGATGGTGCATCCACCACTTCTTTTAGCAGCCTGTTCCAGTGCTTCACCACCCTCAGGATGAATAATTCCTTTGTAATCTAATCTAATCTAATCTAATCTAATCTAATCTAATCTAATCTAATCTAATCTAAACTAATCTAATCTAAACATTTCCTCTTTCAGTTTGAAGCCATTCTGCCTTGTTCTGTTACTACATGCCTTGTAAAAATTTCTCACCAACACCTTCAGTCTCATTGATTTTAGTGATGCTCAGTGCCTTAAAAGATGAGGCAAAGAATTTGGATAAAGTGCAAACAGGGCAAATATAGTCATTGAAAGTGACAATCCCTCATGCTCATTTCAAATTGAAGGGATTTTTTTCCTGCTATGTCCAGCTTTCATTCCTCCAGTGGACATTTCCACTTTAAGTCTTTACACCTTGAATTATTTCAGATCTGAAACAGCTGTTGTTTCTTCAGCAGAACATGCAATCAGAGTAACTTTGATGCAGTAAAACTAATCTGAGTTGTGTGGAACAGAAGTGCAAATAGGCACTGGGAGCATTAGTCAGAAGGTTTGGCTGTGCTTGACAGTTGCTTTGTAGCCCCTGTGACAGAGTGGGAGAGGATGGCACTGTCACCTGCCTGTCTCTCCATCCATCATTAGCTGGGCTAGAATTGGTGAAGGTGTCATGTGTGCTGCCTGATAGAGCAGGATGCTGTTCAGCATCAGTTGCTATGGGCCCCAGAGTCACTAAATCCCTTTTTACTCCTATTTAGACTCAGGGTCTATGAAAGGTGCCACATCCCTTTGTTAAAAACTGCAGGCTGGCACTGAAACCTCCAGAAATGACAGACATCCTTTCTTTGAATACCTGTAGCAATCTCGAGCATATTTTCTGCAGAAGCCAAAAAAAATTCAGGAAAAAACTAAATATTTGTCCTTCTTTTTTATGGAACAGAGAGAGATTAAGAATATGATTTGTCTGTGTGATATAGCTTCCAAGATTTGCTAGTGACTTTTGGTACATTTCTCATACCTTCCCACTACTCCATAAAAGCTCTCAAAACTCAAGAGAAATCTGACACTCCAATCCTGGTTAGTCTAAAAGGAATGGTTCCTATTTAAGTAAGGAAATGTGCAACCAAGATAAACTATTCCAGGAGTATCTGCTTCCAATATAATAACCTAATATGTGTGTGATTAGTGTTTATAGGAAAATCATGTTGGTTTTTGAAGCAGAGACAACAGTGTTTGTTTTCTCCAGCATGTTTCCACATAGAATCTAAATGTGTTCTGTCTTGTTATTGGATGCAATTTTTTGTTTGGAACTTTCTCTATTTTCTTTGTTTCTGAAATTGGGGGGGTGAACCACACATATAGATTTTTGAGATAGCAAAGAGCAATAAGGTTTATTTGTTTAGTTACTGCTGGGTCATTTGTACTGTTTCCATTGCATGCTCTTGATTAAGATCAGAATTTTCTAGTATTATTTAAATCAATATGTACTTACACAGAACAGTGTGTGTGTATTAAAAAATCAAAGCAACTATTGTTATGCTGACCTCTGTAAAGGCAATATCAACATGAGGAATAGCAAAGGTTTCTCAGCAAAGAGCTGCATGCTGTTGCAGGCACCTTATCACCTTATTTTCACACTATAATTTGTCCTGTGTAATGATAATTTTTTAATATTCTTCACAATCACCACACTCAAATTATTAAAGATCGTATGGAGAGTGAGATGACACCAAAGGTTTCAACCTGCAGATACAGGAAACTCTTTGGTATTCTTTCCATATTGAAAAGAGTATTTACCATATTGTTACTGTTCTTATTGTTTTCATTGCTATTTCAATATGCTCTTCAGGGCATTGCAACCAAGAATTTCATTATATCTATAACACTGGATCTGAAGTATTACAGGTAAGAGGTACACCACATCAAACAATTCTGACTCTTACAGGCATAATTTTAAATTTATACTTCCATTACTTCCAACTGGGTTTGCAGATTGAACACTGGTTTGTGAAGTATTAATTCCTGTTTTATTTTTTTAAATACTGATTCTTAGTTTAAAAAAAAATCAATATATACAATAACATTTTCTCACTGGGCTACAAGCAATTAGAATCCATGAAGAGAAAAGTCATTTGTCAGTTGCAAACGTACTTAAAACAAATCCTTGGAGCTGTCTGAGTAAGCAAAAGCTTAAGCAAACAAATATATTCAAATATTCAAAGATATAGTTGATGTAGTAACACTTTTTGCTGAGCTTAATTCAAAAATCAATGCCATGTAGTAAACAGAACAGCCCCTAAAACAGAGATTAAAACAAGCAATGATAGAACTGCATATAAATGACAAAATAACCACAGGTATATGAATCTTTATTGCTGAGGAAGACCATATTTCACAGTAAACACGAGAGCTGGAGGTGAGGTGATAGAAAAATAACTGTTTCAATAAAAATAATAGGATGTTATCAGTCTGTGGCATGGTCTCAGTGTTTGACAAAGCTCAGATCATACACCAGACCAGTAATGTCTCATTCTTATGGACATCTATTACATTATAAATATATATTATATACAGACAGAATATTATTCTTTTTGCTGCATCTTATTGAACATAAGACTTAAAATATAAGATTCACTTTTTCATTGTTGTTTGAATTTATAGTGCACACTCGAGTCGCATTTTCATGCTTTTCTTCGAGGTCTTATAGACCTGAAAATTCATAGTTTTAATAAAAGACAAATTTTTTTTCTGTTTTTGCATGACTCACATTAAATCACAGGACTTGGCAATAGCATTACAAATCTATAGGCACGCATCAGAAAGATTGGAAGGCAGCACTTGTTTTCTTTGACTTTCAAGGTACACACTCTTATTTGGGGATCTAAAGCATTAAGTTTTAACCCTCTTCCTTTTCTCCTTTAAGATTTTCCCTATAAAACCGCAAAGCCCAGGGCTCCTGGTCCCTGAAGTGGTGTTAAGTGCCCAGAGTGTACTGATGGTCAGCAGCAAACCTGCCTCACATCATTTGTATGCGCTGCTGCAGCACCGGCAGAGAGAGGTTACAGTGCCCACTGCTCGGTTTAATTGGAGCTAAGTACACCCATTATGTCGGTGTGCCCCATCCACAAGCTGTTTGTTTTGATTAATGCATGCATCCCGATGAGTGAAACGTCCGTGTCAGACGGAAACTTTCAGGAGGAATAAATGAACGGTTTTGTAGATTAATTTTCCTGAAAGATCTGTGCATTTTTAATGCTTCCCCCACCCTGGCTGGGGTAGCCAGTTTGAGATTCTTTGGTAGGTTTGCTGCTCAGGATAAGAGGTGATGATCAGCTGTAAGATTTTGCAAGCTGAGAACTTAAGAACTGAGACATTCTAAATTACCAGTCTTGCTTAAACATAATTTACTTCCAATTCGTGACAAAAATAATAGTAAGTAAACTTAGCTAGGATGTAGACACTTGAAATGGGCAATTTGAAAGAATAAGACTTGAAATAAGAGGAAAAACAGCAGCTGGGATGTAACTTCTGAAATTTACTTCAAAACAAAAGTATACACTCTAAGTATAGACTGTAAGGGTATCATGATGGGGGAAAAACACAGGTTAAGCCAGCAGTTAGAGGAAGGAGGAGAAATCCACTGTCTATATGTATCAGACTAGCAGGTAGTTTCAAGGCTGTCATCTTCCTTGACTACAACAAAAAAACCCACAAATTTAAAAAAAAAATAGTTCTACTTAGGCTTAGAGGAAAGGAAAAGGTTCTTGGAGAACACCAGGGGCAGATGAACTTAACTGTGAAGAAAATGTGAGAACAAGGACAAAACCTTTCCAGACAAACTCCATCAAGGTCAGGTGAACTCGAGTCCCTTCCAGATCAGCTGACTCCTCCTGTGGTTGCAAAGGGAACATAAATGACGTGTTTTTGCTGAGTGCCTGAAACCAAGGCATCAACCCTGGGCCATCTGTGTGTGTCACCAGCCATGTGTGCTGCAGGAAATGGCTGTGCTGTGGCCTCAGACTGAAGGTTATTGAGAGAAAGTACTTTTGTGATCTTATTTATTTCACTGAAAAAGTCAAGGAAATGTAGTGCCCTCAGCAGAGCAAACCTGCACAGGACCTCACAGAGCCACACCAGCCACATCTTCTGGTGGGAAACAGGGCCAGAGGGATTACCTGGGGGAGATTTTTAGGAGGCTATGACTGAGAAAGACAAGCACTTACCAGAAAATTGGAGAAATGATCATAGTTGGAATAGCACTCCAGAAGTTTTCAATGTTTCTAGATGCTTATCCTAATGAAAATTGAACCTCTGAACCTTCTGAGGTTAACTTATCCCCACTTATAACATCATTAGGAGATAATGTCAATGAAATGGAACACTGTCACAGGACAGCAGTTTCCCACTGCTAAATAAATGCTGAGCCAAAGCCAAGATATTTATTTTCAAAGTGGGAGATATTTGCCCTGTAAACATGTTCTGTTCCAGTGACTTTACGTCTGTTATACCAAACTGCTAAGGAGGGAGATGCTGCATGATGCATGTGGTTAAACCAACAAGAGCTTCTCACTGTCCTCTTATTGAAAATACATATTTTTATTGGACTAGAGAACAGATTAGCTCAGCATTTCAGCTAATTTGGAAAACAGTTGCTTCATACCGACGCTGTTTCTGATATGTACCCTACTTCAGGGGTTCCTCACCATAAACAGCTGGACAGCCCTGCTGTCATTCAGCAGCTCTAGAGCTGGAAACCTATTGTCTTGCCAGGCTTAATGAACTGACATATATGACGTGGCATTAGCACTGTAGATGTCACAGGAATCAAAGTCCAATCAAAATCCCAACAATTTCAGTGTCAGTGGTGCCAAAGGAATGCCAAGAGTTTCAGCAGGAAGCTGTCTGGGCCAAGAAGCTGCTCTTTGCATGGACCCAAGAATTGTCAGGTGTCAGCCCAAGCAAATGCAGGAATTTGGGCAAGGGTACAGCTGCTAAATCATCCACAGGCAGCACAGGTTTCAGAAGAAGGAGATGGACAGAGGGGCAGGAAGTGCAGACAATTTTAATAGCCACTTATATTAAAAGAAACCTCTATCAGAGGTATAGATTGATTTCTCTCCTGCTTTGGCAATCACAATACTTGAATGTTGATTGCCTAGAAGTAACAGAAAAACTGTTTGCCTGAAAGACTTTTGCTTTTAATTATTGCTTATATTAAAATAAGTCAAAGCTTAAATTAGAAGTTCTAAAATTCAATAAATTCTTCTTTTCTGGCCAAACATATTGAGAAAAAGCTTAAAAGTATTATTTGGGAGAATAGTTCTTAAGAGGAAAAAAAAATTCCATTAAAGACATTTCTTTTCCCAAGGGCACTGAGTTCCTAAGTCACACTGATGCCACTAGGATATTTATTATTTCAGGGGTTTAAGGCTCCCTTGCATTTCTGTGGCTCTGTAGCCTCGCTTCTATTATTTATTAAATCATAGTTTCTTCAATAGTGAGAGTTGGATATTGCATATTGCATAGGCCTGAATTAGAAATTGATACAAGAAATAGAAGTTTAGCACTGACTCTTAGGGAAAAACTTATATATTTTAATTAATTACCTCATTATTTACACCTATTCTCGTCATTATTTTTACCATGTGGGCTTTTTTTGACAAGAAATTTAGATGAAATTACCTAATAAAGCCCTTAATTCATTGCCTAGGAGTTTGTAGTAAGGTATTCCCAGTGCCTCCACTCGGTGAGGAGTGTCTCTTGATGTCTCAGAAATAAACCAGCCCTGTGTTTCCCACAAGGGCACACCTTTATGCTTTACTGTGTCCCATTTTGTTGCTTGTCTCCTGAACCCTCTGAGGGCTTTATTCTGTTCTGAAAGTTATCTTTGTTAAAGGAATGTATTTTCCAGAATTAATCCTAGGCAATTCTGCATGGCTTTGAGTTTGCTTTTTGAGAAACCATGCTTTTCAGTGTATACCCATGGCTCCATGGCAATCCTTCCTTGGACCACATACGTCAGTTGATGATAATCTCTACAGATTCCTACATCTCCAAGTTGCTTCACCATGCTTTTTTTTTTGTGTAGGTTGATGTCAATTCATTTTGATATATCTCAGAACAAATGTCGTCAGGATCCAATAATCACAGTTTATTGGGTGGACAGAAAGCATGCAGTGAAGTCTCCATTGGGATTTTCAGCATCAATTTATGAGGAGCATTGCAAAACTAAAATCCATCTGATTTCCATCAGCTTAGCTATAAATGTAGGCATAATGATTCTATCCACTTATTTTCAAATCAATTTAACATAACTATCTCCCAGAATTAGAAGACATGGATCACTACACAGTTTAGGCACTAATATAGTGGTTTCTACTCACCAATGTCCAATACCACTGATTAGTTTAGTGTCCCACTCCTGTATTCACTCCACATCATTAACAGCTATTGGAAACAGTAGATATGTGGTGTTTGGGCTTTCCTTTTGCAGTTTAGAGAGCAGAAAATGCAAAACATTTTCATATCAACTCTTGCAGCTGATAAGGTCTAAGTGCACCAGAATGCTAGATATTATTTAGTCCTTTGGGGATACAAATGTCAAAAACCCAAAATTTGCAAATTTGGACTGACATATTCCTGGGAAATGTCTATTTTATAAGCAAAATGGAAGTCTTGCTTTATGTTCCCTTCCAGTTTTCAGCTGTCTCATCAGCTTTGCTGGAGTGCAAGTGGTTTTCATCACTGATGGCTGAAATGGGGGCACATCCCAAGTCAGGGGATGTATTAGGTGGATTTTTATGTAAATATGGATCACAACATTTCAGCATGTGCATTATGCCAGAGAAAAATTCAGTTCACAACACGTAAAGAAAGAATTGAGATGTTAAGTTGGGTGCATTTTAACGAGGAAGTTTAATTTGTATTTTCTATGTTTATTTATAGGGAAGGCTTTATAATGAACAGGATGCTCATCTGATCAAATGCAATGATGCAATTAAATTGCTTCTTGTTGAAACAGGTTTTATGGTGCTTATTAAAAGTAAATATAAATAAATATTTGAAGATCTGTGTCATCAGAAATGCCTTTTGATATCAGATGGAAATATATAAGTGCCTGAAAAGCCTTAACTCTTTATTTAAATGTGGCAGATGAGTGTTTATAACATCACTGCACCAGATTACTAAAACCACAACTGACATAACCCATTTGGTTTTTTCAAAAGCTTTTGTCAGAGACCTCATGGGAGGCTATTAAAAAAACAACACAAAGTAATCATGGGCTAAATCAGAAATATCCAGGTCAAAGACAGAATCCACTATGAGAGTAAACTGTTCGAAATTTGGAGAATTCCAGAGTAAAAATAGATTTTTTTTCTGTTGCCGTTCTGAATGGGAAATCTGTGGACAAAAACACCCAAACAAGCCACAGTGTCTACTTCCACTTTTGCTTCTGCTTTCTTAAAGAGATTGATGTAATGAAATGTGCAAAGCAATTAAAGGCATGAACAAATGAGAAAAATTGATACTAAGATAAGTGCTTGCATTAGTTATGTATTTTCATGGCCACTGAGCCTCAGGAGATACACCCCAAGGTGAGCAGTATCAGAGAAAAAGAGCAGTTGGGACAATCTCAGAGCTGTCACTGGTTATCTGAGAGAGCTTATGGGAAAGGGTGTCCAGAGAACTGGAGAAGTGCAATTACTGAGACTATCTTTAAAAAGGGGGAAAGAGGGTGGATTTGTCAGCTTAACTTCAATTCCTAGAAAAATCCAGGAGCAAATAATCAAGCAAACAATTTGTAAGCCCCTAGGAGATAACAAATAGATGAGTGACAGCCAGCATGGATTTGTCAGTATGGTGGGTTGACCTTGGCTGGATGCAGGAGCCCACCAAACTTCCCTGACACCCCCCTCCTCAGCAGGATGCAAGGGGGAAGGGGGAAGAAGATGGAAAAAGACCCCTCACGGGTCAAGATAAAGGCAGTTTAATCAAGCAAAATCAAAGGCTGTGCACGGAATCAAAGGAAAACAAAAGATTTACTCTCCAATTCCCATCAGCCCAGCCACTTCCTGGGAAACAGATCTGGCAGACAAATATCATGAGTTTCCCGCCTCCTCCTTTTGTCTTAGATTTTACTGCTGAGCAGATGTCATATGGAATGTCCCTTTGGACAGTTTGGGTCAGGCTGTGGGTCCTGGCTGTGTCTCCTCACAGGATTTTGTCCACCCCCAGCCTGCTGGTGAAGGGGGAATGTTGGAGAGGCAGCGCTGGTGCTGTGCCAGCTGTGCCCAGCAGTTCCCAAACCCTGGGAGTTGTCAGCACCTTGCTGGGCACCAGTGCACTGTGAGGGCAGCCTTGGGGAAATGAACTCCAGGCCCTATACAGAACGAAATCCTGTCACACCAACTTCTTCCTTTGAGAGGGTAACAGGTTTGTAGACAGGAAGAAGCAGTGGGTGCTGCATGTCTCCACTTCAGTGAGGTGTCTTGTTGCAATAGGACACAAGAACGACACTTAAACCCGTGATGCTCACAGCAGAGAGAAAAAAGGGCTGAAAGTTTATTTTACATCACTTATATACTGTTCAAGAAATGACTGAGGATTGGAGGATGAAGAGACTACCTCTTCAATCCTATTGGTCAAGACACACGTCAATCAAGTGTCTCTTCCCCTAGAGAGGCATTTAAAACAAAGTGTAGATATCTACAGAAAACAAGGTTGTTTACATAAAGGTACCATGAGAAAATCTGACTCTATTTATAAACAACAGAAAGCAAAAATAAACTGTAAAAAGACAAAGCAACAGTGTCTGACAATGTTTCACCTGACACTATCATAACAAGAAAGATAATATTGGCTGGATTAAACTACTATAAAACGGACAAGGAAATGGTTGGAAATTTGTACTCAAGCCATATGGAAGAAAATAAAGGGTATTTATTAGGACAGAATGTGCCAAGCCACTGAAAAGGGGCCCAGCCCCTCGGGAGGGTGAGAATTCCAAAGGAGTTCAACAATTTGCACATTTAGTCTGAAACACCTAAGATGACTTCAGGGAGCAACTGGCTGATCAGCAGCTCTGCAGAGAAAGAGCAGTGATGAAGAATAAGATAAGAGAGGATCTCTGAAATTAATGCTATCAGCGAAGTGACACTTTCGTAGAAAAGCCTAGAAAATACTATTAGGGGATGTACAAGCAGAAATAATCTCTGTAAGATACATGACATAATCTTTCTGCTCTATTTGGCATGAATGAGGTCGTAGCTGAAGTGTGGTGTTCCCTCTGCAGTTTGTATTTCAAGAAATATTTGCATCAGGTAAAGGAAGAGCAGAGTGATTAGGGGTGTAGAAAGTTGACCTATTAGAAATAAAAACATTGAGATTGCTTCCTCAAAAGACCAAGTAGAGACAAGATTAGTAGTCTTCAAATACATAAAAAGTGGCTGAAGAGGGGAGAAGATTGAATTGTTACAGGCACACCCATTTTCTATGTGACAAGAAATAATGTGCTCTAAATTGCAGAAAGAGATATTTATATGAGACATTGGAAGAACTTCTTAGTGGTAAAAAGATTTAAAAACTGATTAAACAGATTGCCTGAGAGGATTCTGAATCTCCTCCAGCAAAGACTTTAAGAGCAGTTTAGATAAACATATGTTAAGATTAGTTCAGAGAGAGCTAATCCTGCCTGAGGTGAAAGAATGACCCCTTGATAATCCTTCTATACATCTTTTCCTTATTTCTCCCATTTATTAACACAACAGAGCACAAAGGTTCACCATTCAGAGTCATGAACTGAATGCATTTGCTAATGATATGCACAATGGATAAGCAGGACATTGGCAGATGACAAAGATTTTCTCCAGATAAAGTTTATTCAGAGGAATTTCTGACAGCATTATGTGACAAAAATTATAGCAAGGATCTCTTGAAGTACTTATTCACAGTGCTGACTATGCTAGCTAGCAAAGTAGACCTTGACAAATTAGAGAGGTGAGCTATCACCAACCACATTAAGTTTAATGAGGGTGTGATTCTTGGGGTGCCCTGCACAGGGTCAGGAGTTGGTTATCCTGATGAGTTCCTTCCAACTCAACATATTCTAAGATTTTTCTGATTGTGAGTTCTAGGTGACTGTGCACAGGACACAGGAGGGGCTTCTTCAGTCTTGCCCAGAGGTGAAACTGAGCATGAAAGAAAGGAGTCCACATTAACACTTTTAAATGCTTTTAGGTAAAGTCAAAGGATTTTATTGGGTTTTAACTTGTGTTATTATGTGAATTTGGGTCATGCTTTAGCAGAAGTAGAGAAGCCTAAATTTGTATTGTTTCCTTATTACAGAGGAACTGAACGACCAGACTGGTTGGAGATGAGTGGGGAATATTAAAAATCTTGCAAAAAATAATGATATTTCTTTTACATCAGAGTGTATTTCATCTTACAGTTCAAGATCACATAAACACAGAACACCATTTGTGCCATTCAAAGCAATAAGGAAAATTAAACCCCAGAATATCTCTAATTGGAATTTTTTTTAGGTTACCTGCCATTTAGAGAAGTTTGGCTTGGAGACAGGACTGTGTACATCAGAAGGGCAGCACTCACAAATAGGCAGCACGTTTTTAACTCCATAAGACTGCTTCAGATCACTGTAGAAGAGAGCTTTGATTCTCTTAAAGGGTTTTCATCTCCTCAGTACCATTATTAGCCATCAGAGTCTACACTGGGCCATTCCTCCCTTGCAGACACGTGATACCTTCCAATTTGCTTCTTTTCAATTAGTAACTCTCTTTTGGAGAAAGAGGTTTTACCTAACAGCAGCACATTCCCCTCTCAGGGAAATGCATAGATTCACAGAATCACAGAATGGTTTGGGTTGGAAGAAACTTTAAACATCATCCAGTTCCAACCCCTCTGCCTTGGGCAGGGACAACTTCCACTGGATCAGTTTGCTCTGAGCCTTGTCCAACCTGGCCTTGAACATTTCCAGGGATGGGACAGACACAGCTTCTCTGGATAATCTGTGCATCCTCACCTTCACATGAAAGAATTTCCTCCTAACACCTAAACTACACCTCCCCTCTTTCAGTTTAAACCCTTGTCCTGTCACTATCTACCCATGTACAAAGCTGCTGCGGTGAGGTCTCTGTGGAGACTTTTCTTCTCCAAGGTGAACAGCCCCAACTCTCTCATCCTGTCTTCATAGGAGAGGTGCTCCATCCTCACGATCATCTTTGTGGCCTTCTCTGGTCTCATGCCAACAGGTCCATGCCTTTCCTATGTTGTCTGAGAGCTGCATGCAGCACTGCAGGTGGGGTCTCATGAGAGCAGAGCAGAGGGTGAGAATTCCCACCTTCCACCTGGTCACACTTCTTTTGATGCAGCCCGGGAGATGAGTCTACAAATGAGCCTATGCAGCATCAGATGTGAGTTTACTGTGTCTTTTGAAGTAGCCAAGGTGTTACCTGCAGGACAAGCCAAAAAGATACTTTTGTGCATCAAGACACCAATGATTCTTCATAATAGATGTTGTCTTCCAAGTCATCAGAGAAGAAAGCCATTTTCCTAAGGTCACAAAATATAACACGACATTGTTGGGCTTTGTTGAGTTTGTAAGATGAAGAAACCTCTTCCCACTTGCCAAGAGTGTCAAGGAGAGAAACTTCACTGTTTGTGTTTCCTATCTAAATATATTTGTCTCATATCTCAATAAAATGATTGTTGTATTTCTTCCACCAGCAGTCACCCTCACAATATGGATAATTGTGCCTCAGAGTCCCTAAACTGTGTTGGTGTTCTTTGGGATATAAACTCCTGCACAGAAAACTTTTTCTTCTT
Organism: Nicator chloris; assembly: GCA_013400495.1. Taxonomy (NCBI): domain Eukaryota; kingdom Metazoa; phylum Chordata; class Aves; order Passeriformes; family Pycnonotidae; genus Nicator; species Nicator chloris. The sequence goes on along the minus strand of WAAE01017934.1, from coordinate 32,972 downwards.
TTCATCTTCTTTTCAAAGTTTAAGTTTTATCATAAAAGAAAGACAATTGCTTGCACAATTTTTAGATGAGGAAAAGTTATTAGCAGAGTTTAAAGGTGTTACTTGTTGGAATATAGCAGTGCAGATTTGACAATTTGAAATTACTGTAAGTGTCACTAAATAAAGTAATGGGGTCAAATCTCATGTGTCTCTAAACTGGTACAGGTCCATGGAGTTTAACAACACTGTGCTAATTACATCAGCAGAGAATTTGCCCTCTAGTTTCTAAGGGCCTGTCACAGACAAAAATGCTTTGCACAGGCGTTTATTCTCAGTTTGATATCCTTGGATGTGCTGGTTTGTGTTTATGCAGTTGCAGAAACTGATGCAGGGATGGATCTTTGCAGTTCCCTGGCTCTGGCATGGCTATCAGCAATCTGTACATTTTCATTTTGAACTCTGGCACCTTGGAATAAGCTGGAGAGGAACTAATAACTCTGCCTGGTGTCTCCAGGTCTAGAGAGATCTGAAATGCTTTTATTGATAGACAATGAACTCTGTTAGTGACTGAGGAGTGTGGAGAGAGTTGAGGGGGGTTATGCTGCTGAAAAAAAACTCCATAAATACTGAACTACTTTTACTGAGAAAGGGAAAGAAAAAAGCAAACAAAACAACTCGGCGTACTGTGTACGAGGCTTGAATTCACCTTAGGCCCTTTATCTACTATTTTCATCCTGTTTTCTCTCTGCTTTATTCCCTGCTCAAGCCTATAAGGATTTGACAGCACTGCTGCCCTTTAGCAATACTAGCTCTGCATGGGAGGGCAGCAAAATATTAGCTGGTTTAATGACATTCCCTGACTCCCTAGAAGAGCAGCATTCATCATCATCACTTAAGAAAACACCTTGTCTCAAGCAGACAAGCTCAAGCAAGTTATTGCATCCACATCCATTACAAGGTTGCAACACCTACACTGAGGTTACCAAGAGTCAACGTATGTTTTACTACTGCTTCACAGAAAATTAATGTATTGAACCACAGAGCTAGCTAATTATCCATATCATTGACCTCGACACCTTAATGGAAAGTATTGCTCACCCACTCCACAGCAGCTCACACAGAATTAACGTCACATTGAACACGTTATAATTAAGGTCTGAAAGCACATGAATGGTTAGAAAGAAGAAAAGAGGCCACTTTTGGTCTGCCTTTCCACCTCTCTCCTGTTCCTCTTTCAGGTGCAACCCTAAGTAGGCTTTTAGTTCACATATGTGTGTCCCAACCTCATGTCAAACTGTCCAAGGCAGTTTTCCCTTGACATCTTAGGGCCATGGATAGGTTCCCGTGTTAATTCAGGCTGGAAGGGACCTCATCCACCCAAGGTCCTGCTCAGAGCAAGTTCAGCTCCTCAGGGTTTTTACAGTGCTGGGCAGCAGAAGCAGCTCAGAGCTGTGAGCACAAAGTTCTGCCTCTCAGCTGGGTGGGTCCTGCTGGTCACTGAGTGCCAAGAGCCACCTCTTCCCCACGTAGGACCAGCTCTGCCATGCAGAGTCTGTGTCTGCCTCCTTTTAACTCTGCCCCTTCCTAACACCCCAGCACTTTGTCCCCACGCTCATGGCACTGACGTATTAAGTCCCAAAATGCAGCTCTAAATACATAATTATTTGTGGTTTCCCAGACACCGTCTATTTTCTAATTTTTTCCCAACATTAACTTTCCTCCTCTTTGCTGACTTATCAGTTGTCTTAAATATTATCCTTTTAAGTCTCCATGGTGTCCAATGAAAAGGAATTAGGCTTCTGAGTGTGCTTTCAGACTTAATCTTGCAATTATCTACTTCATATTGTTCATCACTTTGGCCAGGCACTCTCTTTAGGAGAATTATTTGGCCTGAATAAATATCTTCAAAGTCTGAAGACTCAGATTCAATAAAGTTTATGGAGGCTTTCATTTTTATTGATACTGTGAAAGTTTGCAGTGTGATTTTTATTTTTTTTAACTTTGTGGCATAGTGTCTTCCTTGGTGTCATAACAGTACTCCTATGCAAGGCTTAGGAGAACTGTAGAAATTACCATTTTCAGAATTTTGATTCTTCTTTTCCTTACTCGACTCAAATATTGGATTTTAGGATATAAAGGCATGGAAAATATTAAGACCACTGCACAGAGCTGAGAAGTAGAAATACAAGGTTTATAAAGCATGTTCCAGATTGCTCTAGACTGCTCACAAAAGATTTTTTTGCCTTGACCTGAAGTTTTTAGTGTATTAACTGTGGGAGCATCTTAGTGTTTATGCAAAGTAACTTCAGGCAACTGTCAAACTTTCAGAAGTGCTGACAATTTTGAAATCCTTAAAAATCGAGTTCCTCTGAAGTGAGCAAAACAACACTGTCTCACGACAAAACTTTCATGAAGCAGACAGAAACATAATAATGGCTTCAGAAGCTGAGATCCCTCAGGAAACACACCATCATTTCAAAGCATCAATTCATGGATCTGCTCAGGGTGCAGCTGACTGCTGAAAGGGAGAGCATCTTTCTAGTCTTGAACCTTTAATCAAATATCAGTATGAAGATTTAGGCACCAAAACCAAGACACTGTCCATAGAAAAGCAAACTTGACCTTGACTGAGTAGAAGGTTGAACTAGGCAACATCCTCTTGTCCCTTTCCACTCGTTATACAAGAAAGCATGAAGAAGATAAACTTTTTTTAGGACATATTCTTACATATTTAATTTCCAGGTTTATTACTGTCAGCTTAAAACTCTGAATTTTCTGAAGAAATTAACTAAAAAACCTCAGTGAGAGTAAAGCTGTAAAATTAAATTAAACGTCACTCTTCAAAATCCAGAGCAGAAAATACAAAGTTTGTAAGGCAAATACAGTAAATCTATGTACATATTTTAATGGATTAGAAGTATAATACACGTGGATGACTGTCCTATGCTATGTTTTATTTGCTACACTAAATGCATCATATCTTACAAAACACAGAGAATTGTGCTCCTGTATTAATTACATTCTTAAGTGATTTTCTAATCTTTGAACCATTTTACTGTCTGACTGTTGCAGAGAGTGTATTAGAATTTCACACAGCATTGCTATTTGAAAGAAGTTAAATAGTAAGCAAAAGCTCTCCATTTTTGTGTTCTTTCAGCCATTTATTTCTATTAGCATCAAAGTGGCTGTTTTACATTATGCAAACATTCATTGCAAAAGCAAGTTGGATTGTAGGTTAACTCTTAGAGAAGAAATATATGCTGTGATAACATTAGCCAGTGTGGATGTGTTACACTTAAGGCATTAACTTCAGTATAAATCATTCTTTATATGAAATAAAAGTGCTTTATTGCTTTATAGCAAGATCCTAAACCACAGTAGATGGATGTCGTAGGATGTAATCTGGGTGCCAGTCAATCGGTGCTCTTTGTAAAGTAAAGGATGAAATTGTAGACAATGCTATCCAGAAGAACATAAAAATCTGATGTATACCCACAAAATCAATGACTATTTAGAATGAAGCTTGAAAACCTGGTATAAAACACTATCTTTGCCTCATTGAGCTAGGCCTACATCTCGTCCCATTGAGTGGATTTATGGAGGCAGCACTGCAGTATCTTCAAATGAATGAGAATTCCCTTGCTCCTTCAGGTCTAAGACACACAGTGGAACATTATGACCTGTTGAGATTTCTCCGAGCAGCAGCAAAGGTAATAACAGCTTCACTGCCAGGGATGTGGTAAATCAACCCATCTTTGCCTGTGAATTGTATAACCGTTGTATAAATATATGTTTAGCAAAACAAGGAATTAATTTGTTTTCAGAACTTGCCAGGAATTTTCCATACATGTTCTTGCAGTAGGAAGAGGGGAAAAAAAAAAAAAAAGTGAAGTGAATTTTTTTTGTTCTCGAAATGTCATTTTTCTGAGAAAACCACTTTCTTTTCTGCCTTAAAAAAAAAGCAGTATACATTTGGACTGAAAGGCATATTTACTGTTCTCTTTTTCCCCTCCAAGAATTTCCTCTGTACATTGCTAACTAATCCTTAAGTAGCAGTTTTCATCAGTAGCTTTCAAATCAGCACAAAGGAGAAAAATGTCATTGTTCCTCTTGAACCTACAGCACAGCAAGGGGGGAGGAAGGAGATGCTAAGTGGCTTGCATTAATCTCCCAGCATGCAAAACCCACCTCCCAAACCCTAGGACTGTTTCCTGCTCACTTTTGCACAACCAGCCAGCACTCCTTGCTTGCTCGCTCTTTTGGCAAGAATCCTGCTGAAATCCTCAGCCCAAAATACCTCTAAACAGGGCAGAATATGGATTAAACCTTTATATTTGAGCAGTTCATCTGCTGAAGGAGGAACTCGAGGCTCAGTTAGAAAAAGTTCTTCCCTTCCTTCTTGGTTCATCAGTTGCTGAGTCCCGGGAGCCAAACATTGTGAATTTTTGTGCCTTGAATGTTTATTGTTTTACTTTGTAGCTCAGCAAAGAAGAAGAGAGCAGGTGTGGAAGGCAGGAAAGAACAGTGGGACTCCTTCAAGACAGGAAAAAATACTCTCAGGCATGGGGAGAAAAAGAATAAGCTGCTCTGTGCTACCAGTGCCTACAGTGGAGGAGATGAACTACATTACCAACAGCAGTTCTGCCTCTTGCTCCATGCACCTCATTTTTTTGCATAATAAGAGAAAATTATACTTTGTCATGCTGTATTAAAGATAATTATCTCCTTCAGTCCTTGTGGTTTTCCGTGGTTTTGTAGTTAACCCAGTTACAGTCCTTGATATTTGCACAGCAACTGGTTGTTACTGCCTCAGAAGAGAAAATCTTTGCTTGTTCCTGAAGAAGTCTTTATCAATCCAGATGTTAATCTCGACTGTTGGTCATTCAGTCAGCAGCAGCATGGTCAGCAAGGACAAAGGGAAGCAAATGTTCATGGAAGCTGTACTGATTTCCACAGTACAATTGTACAAAGCAGTGGGTGTGGAGAGAAGTTTAGGTGTAGTGGGGCTGGAATTCTCTGTGGTAGATGCTCTTCTAACAGAGGACCCTTTATAGGAAAACCAGTCACTGAAGGAGACATCCAGGGGATCAAATTTTGGAAGTCCTGTAGATCTGTACATTCCCAAAGCCTGGAAATCTGATGATGTCCTTGAGAGTATATAGTTGAATGAACAGCTGGCAGAAAGATGTGAGTCACAATTGTGAAAATGCCCTGCAAGAGAGAACTCTACATCATTGAATAATACAGTGCACTTTCCAGTGAGTATCTTTGAAAAGCCTACAGGATGCTGCCAGTATTGGATATCTGAGACATTCCAGTGCATTAAAGGACTTGCAGACTGTGAAATGTGGATTTCTTACCCCTGGAAATGTTCAAGGCCATCCTGGATGGGGCCTTGAGCAACCTGGCCTAGTTGGAAGGTTGAAACCAGGTGGTATTTAAGATCCCTTTCAACCCAAATAATTCTATGATTTTATGAAGTGTAAAACCTCATGCTCCAGTATTTAAGCACACAAAGGCTTGGCTTTGCCTACAGGCCAGCACTGGAGTCCTCCTTGTCTCAGGGCTTTCTTCCTCAGGCTTGCAGGAGTGCAGTCACACGTGAGGGCAGGATGCTTGGGTTCCTCATGTGCATTTTTACCTTATGGCAACACCTGAAAACAGCTGGAATAACTGCACCGTGGAAGAGCACTACAAAAGACAGCAGGATTCTCAAGTCACCTATCATTTTAATAGACAAAAGGATGGGAGAATGTAAATATTGTCGTTCCTGCTGAGCAAACAGAGAGCTGGTATCACTCCGAGAGGTCAGGCAGATTAAGGAAGAAAACCCAGATCTCGTGACTCCCAAGCCAGTGTCTGAACCACACAACCACAGTTGTGTTCTCGACAGAGCTGCTCTCTCTGGGTTTTGATCAGCATATATTGCTTCCAGCAGTTTCTCTGCCTGGTTTCCACACCCCTATTAAATTATTCTATAGATGATGTAAAAGGTCAGGGGAAAAAAAAAAAAACACATGCAAAAGTGTTGGGAAAAATGCCACCCCTTTTCTGAAGGTTTATTGTAAAATAAATAAATAAAGTTGTATTAAAGAAGGAAAAATTACCAAAGGAGTCATAAAAAGTTAGCTTTAGGCCAGAGAAATGCTGCTTTTCATTTCTATATAGTACATGAGAATATTTTGTGGACTAACAGTGCATGAATAATGTTTTATTAAAATGTATATCTTTACAGCTTTATTTTATCAGGTCCTTCAAGGCCTGGCATAAAAAAAGGTTTAACAAGTTTGACACATGCTGATTTAGCATTTATACCACAAACTGAATCTGCTTTGTGAGGGAAAATAGGCCAGCTTTCAAAATACAAACACTGTGAAGCATTCAAAGTGAAACAAAACAAAAGTGAGAAGTGGGAAGAACGAAAAAAAGAAGAAGAAAAATGCAAACCATGATCATTCCAAACCTGCTGTGCAAAGGTTTTAGACTAACTTTGAAAATATATTGCATTAAATGTAGTAGCACTGATGATTTCAGCATCCAAGTTTCCTAATGGACTATGCAAACCTGGTTTGTAGGATTCAACTAAAAGTAGTCAGTGAGAGTTTGTTCTCTTTTATTCTTTCAAATGAGCCCAAGATCTGACCCTTCCTGAGCCACCTTAACCCCTTCAGCTACCAAATACTAAAACAAAACCTTTTCCAGAATGTAAAAGATTTTAAAAATTTTAAATTAATGTCACATCTTCAGTAGCAGAAGGAGGTATTTTAGAAATCTCCTTGTTCAGCCTCTGTCTCCAACCCAGAAGAAAGTGCTGCAAGCCCCAGTACTTAAGAGGAAATATGTTTTTTCTGTGCTAGGGTAAACTGTGACCCAGATTTCTGTGATATTGAAGTTAGTTGACCCTCAGCTAATCTCTTATCTAACCTGTCTTGACTTTTTAAAATGTTCTTAAGCACAATTTTTCTTTTTTGCACAAAGCCTGAATAGCTGGCACATTCTACAACTTTGCATTTCCATTATTAAAATTGCCAGATGGAGACCAGTTAAAATGATTTTTATTTCTGTTACTTTGATATTTTTGCACTTTTGCTTTTCAAGTAGCCAGATGGGGGTTAGCTAAATCCTCTGAGCTACTTGTTTATAAATGGACTGTAGAGACAAGTGTATAAATCTGTATGCTAGGCTTGCTGGAACTGCTACAGCACTACAATAGGCAAAGGATGGATAACATATCCTTTTTGTTAGCAGGACACCATCTATATAGACCTAATCAATAAACTAATTAGGATTTGAGGTGTACCAGTGCCCAGCTTTGCAGTGAGGCTTTCATGCTCTATCTACATTTCCTATATTTCTGCCAAATCAGAGACAACAGAGCTTTGCCTCTGTCATGGCACATACCTGAACTTTTATTTCTTGGTATGTTGAACAGCAGAGACCCACTCTACATCATAACTAAACATGTTTGTTAGAAGGAAAGATAATTTATATCTTATATAGCCACTAATGTTTTCTCTGAGAAATACATTAGAATGACATTCATTTCATCTAAAGATTACTTATAATTTTTTTTTCTGACTCCTGTATTCTCTTTGTTTTAAAACTCCAAAGCTTTCTAGTACCTTAAAACCCTTTTAGTACTGATCATCACAGTGGTAATTAAAATATTTTGTTATTTATATAGCAATTTTCCCACCATTAATTTTTTAATTTAAGAGATTCCAAAGCTACCTGGATGGGTGTAGGTGGACACAGCCACTTTCTGCAGCAGTCCAGGAGAGGGAAATGGTGATGGTTGTCACATTCCATTGCAATTTCCCAAAATTATACAGATATAATTTATAAAGCCTGAATGTCAAAAGTTAAAATTAACAGACCTGGTCTCATCAAGTACACATCACGGTTTTGATGAAACCAATAGTTTTTTACTTACATCCATCTGCTTGAAATAACTGAATACAGGAATCGTGTATCAGAAATTCTGCAATTTATTTAGCTGTGTGGAAAGGTCCTTTGTCATTTTAGAAACAGAGTAATTTATAGTTTTAGCCAACAGTTTATATCTTAACTACTGACTAGTGTCAACTAGAATAAATCTTTCCTTGATAGTCTTCATAGGCAATAAATATTGTGGTGTGGGAGAGAATATATTTCATGTGGGAACAGGTGTGGTCAAATATTTGGTAATATTTACAGAAATTTTAAGCCATTTTTTCTCTTTTTAGCCTGTATGAGATAGGTTCACACATTCCTGAATAAATATCATAATTCTATACAACAATTGCCAGTTTCTCTCCATTGTATGTTTTACTGCTGGGTAATTCAAAACCGCAATCATTGTAGGAAAAAGAATAGTTAGATTGGGTAATGGGGTTAATGGAAAGTGATGATTGAGGAAGCTACGAAAGTTGGAAATTTTGTCGTCTAATAATAAAAGAACAAATGTTAATTTTAACTGCTTCACAGTAATCTGCACAGAGGAAGATTTGTGTAGTAATAGAAATCTGATCAAACAGGAAGTTGTCTTGGGATTTTCATACAAATTGTCAAGCTCTGCACATCTACTTTTCCTGGTGCCATATTATCCTGCTTGTTTAGTTGCCTGTCCTATGAATTTCTATTTAAAATTTAACTTCCAAACCCTTTGTGAATATAGTTCTATAGTGCTATGACAACAGCAGGACACTATGAATCCTCACTGCACTTTCCAACCTGTGCTGTGTGTTCTGTGGCAAATTCCTCTTGGTTTCAGTGGCAACGGCCCTGAAACTCTATCACAGCTTCAATTTAATGTCACCCTTCTCATAATATTTTGCTCTTTGGTTTAACCTTCTTTTCCATGTGGAGAGTGATAATAAGGGTTAATTGCTGCAAGTGCCCGTTGATATAAATCAGCTGGTGGCTGCTGATGAGTGAGCTGGGGAAGGTCTGCAGAGCAAGTTGTTTTGCTTTGTTTCCAGCTCAGCATCGCGGGCGGCCCAGTCCTCTCTGCAGGCTCTGCTCCCACTGAGCTGTCCAGATGGTCTGGCTCCGACTGCCTTTCCTTTCATGTAAGGTGGGGAAAGTTTGTGTCTGCCTGAAATGACTCATCCCCCAGATCCCCCAGCCTCAGCTGCTGCACAATCCTCAAAAGATCCCAACGTGTGCCTTACACCATTGTTTTCCCTTCTTCTTCCTTTTTTGAAATAATCTCTTCACCACATCTTGTTCCCTGAGCCCCGGAAGGATGCAGGGGAGCAGATGTTGCCCCCCCTTATTGTCTCAGTAATGTGGCAAGGTGGAGAGTGACAGGCAGGACGTGTCAGGATGGCTCTGGCAGGCCACAGTCACAGCGCAGCAGACGTTTCAGGGATTGAGGAATGTTGGGAAAAGGCCTGATTTACAGGTTTGTGAAGGACAAAACCTGGCTGAGATGTATTGGAGATCAGTCTCCCCCCATTCCCCACTGGCAGCCTGACCCTCAGCAGGTAAAGCATACACACAGTGCTCGTGTTTCAGTCAAATCATAGCTAGAACAGCCAAGGGGATTTTAAACTACCTTGTTTAGAAGGATAGGTGAAGGTCCAGGCAGTCCAAACTCAAAATGTTACCTGCTCATCATTGAAATACATTTTCTTATTTCTTACATGAGGTAATTCCTTTCCATATTTAAAATTAAAAGCTAGGGAACTGGGAATTTATATTTTAAAAATCTGACGCAGTTATCTTATTGACAGACTACTGATTTAAATAAACAGATTTAGTATCTCTACCCATAAACAGTCTAAAATGGCTGGAGTGGGGGGAAAAAAATAAGAGTGGAGAGGATTTTTGGATCATAGGATGACTGGGGTTGGAAAGGACCTCAGAAGGTTTCTAGTCAAAGCTGGGACAGCCATGAGGTCACACCAGGTTGCTGAAAAAGAGGAATCTGAAAAATGGGTCTCTGTAAAACATAATATCCTTGCCATAAAAGGTTACTTGAAATGGAGATCATTTGTGGAATTAATGAATGAGTGAAATAGGAAGTGCCCAGAGGCTGGTGCTGTGAGGATCTGTGCATCTCAATGAGATCATGGACCGTGGATGGCAGGAGAGGCTCTAAACCCACAGCCTACACCTGCACTGGCAGGACTGAGAGTGCACACCCATCAGGGATGTGGTGTGGTGATGCAAAGGCATCTCCCCTGTGCTGTTTTTATCCAAAACAAGCAAGAGACACAAATCAAACCCCAGGCTGTGTTATTCCATGAGCACCAGTCAGCAATACACAGAGGAGAATCGAGGTGTGATAGGAGGTGGCCCCATCCCTGGATGGGTCCAAGGGAGGTGGGACAGGAGACTGAGCAATCTGATGCAAGGCATCCCTGTCCAGGGTGGCAGGGTTGGTATATGTGATGCTCTTTAAGGTCCCTTCCAACCCAGCTCATTGTAGGATTCCATTATTTCATTTTCTGAGTCAAGGCTGCTACATCCACGCACTTGGTGGCAAATAATCGACAATGATTTGTTTGGGTTTTTTAAGTTTCAAACATAAATGATATTGTGCTCAATGAAAACACAGTCTCTCCTGGACATCATTATGTTGGATAAAGATGGATTTGTCCCTAGACTGTGTTGCCTAAGGATGAATGATCGTGACACGATTACATTCAGTACAGCAAACTGAGTACATACCTGCTAGTCATTCACATACTGGTGCTTTCAAAGAGATAATTTTCCAAAGGAGAAGAATTCTGAATGAAACTGATTGGAAAATAGTTCTTTATTCATGGTTTATTAGATTAGCATAATTCCACAGTGAGGAAAGAGGATACCTTTGACTGGAAGCTTATGCTGTCCCAGTAGTATGGACAGCAATTTTGCATAGAGATACAGCAAGAGAAAATGAGGGGGGAAAAGGAGGAATAGGGGAAAATGAAAATTTATGAAATAAATCAGGTTGTAATAGAGAAGCCAGAGGCAGAGCAAGGGGTGGCTGTCAGGACTACAACCAAGTGGGAAAAGCTGAAGGTGTGCCAGGAGCAAACAGCAGTGCTATAGCTCAGGGGACGGTGAGCATTATTGCCACATACTGGTATTGTTGCTGGTAAGGCAGGAACAGTCTTTGGCTCTGGGATAGCCTATTTACTTCAAAATGGTTCTTCTATCACTCTTCAATTCGGGAATTCCTGCCTTTAGGAACCCTTTTCTTGTATTATTGAAAATGACATGATTTCTAAAAGTCCAATGTATTTTTCATTCACTAGGTTATTTTCTTAATTATATTTGCTGGAGATAGATTCAATTGCAGTTTTGTTCACCTTCAATTTATGTTCCTATTTCTGAAGCCTTTGGCAGACTTTCAAAGAGTGTCCATAAACACTGAATTTAGTCCCTCAGCTTCAGATGAGAGCTCTCAATAAATTGACATCCAGTGCTTGCAGAGGGGAGAGCACCTTCCCTTTCCTCCTCCTCTGAGCAGACCTCCAGAATAAATCCTGATCTGAAACACTTCATTGATCTTGGTAAAGCTCTCCTTTCTGCCAGACTCGGTGGCTGATGAAGCTGCAGCTACTACTCCTCCAGCCTTGTGCCAGGGTTTACAGCAGAAAGAAAAGTTTCTGTGCTATGTTAATATTCAAGTGTTGTTTTTCCATTCCAGGTGTCCAAAAGCTGTCCTGACACCCAGGTCAGGATAGCTTCCCATGACAATTTTGCTCATACAAGAGTTTGGAATATCAGTTTAGGTGGTTTCACAAAAATCATTTTCACCTCTGATGGTGGGGGAGAGGGGCCAGATGGGAGACAGGGAGTAGGCTTTTGCTTCAGCAAGAGCTGGGAAATATTCAGCATGTACAGGTGAGGATAAAAAATGGCACAGCTTCTCGATGCTGGGCTGAACACTCTTTTAAAACAGTTTCTTTTAAAGTAGTTTCATACTTCCTCCTGCATATGAACTCTTGCTACAGGTCATCACTATCCAGAGATAAAGTTTTCAATAGCACATCAGGAAAGATGGAGATGGGCATTGGGTTCCTCTAGATCCTGGGTAACAGATATTTTGGTTCTGTATTTGAAACACAGCAGAATTATTTGCTCATATCACACAAGGGTAATGAAATTTGTTTCAAATTCATAGAAATTTAGATATCTAGAAACATTTCTTGGGAATGGATTATTTTACATCTGTAGATTGGGTTAATCTGCCCTGAAGAGGATTTTATATTTGCCCTACCATGGCCATGGTAAAGGTTATGTCAATTCAAAAAAGGCAGTTGGGCTGCCCCACGTATGCACAGGCTGCTCAATCTGTCAGCAAAAGGGGAAATATAAGAAAAGACACAAAATATTTGGCCAAAAAATATTTGACTAATAAGAATATAACAAATGTAACCCAGGAGTTCCTTTAAAAATCCTGTTGCCTTATGACATTACAATGGAAAAATGGCACTCAAGGCTTTGTATTTTGCATGCCCTGACAGTCTAGGGAAGATTGTGGTTGTTCATGACCAACAGAGCACAAGTTAACTGGGTGGAACACAGGCCAATTAATATCCCAAACTGGCCTCAGCTGGATGATTGTGTTTTGGGAGAAATGTTACGCCCTGTGTTATGCAGGTTGTGAAGCCTGAATTCACAACTGACATCATGAAATGAACATGAATTTTAGATTCAGCATCCATAATCTGAAAAGAAAGTTGCTTACTTCTTAAGGAGATGGTAACTAAAAGAAAGAATAAAAGAAGTCTTGGGGGTATTTAAAGCAGGCTGGTTAGTGACTAGACACCTCCTTCTGCAAGAGGAAAAGCTTTCTCAAACTACTGGGTAAGGAATAATTAGCAACGGCTGGAACATCTCATTTGCAGACAAGCTACAAACTAAAAGAGAGATATCAATTATCTGAAGAACCTACCATGAAAAGCAGCACTATCTTCCCCTCCTGATTTCCTCAGGCAGAGACTGAATCCTTCCCAGCTGTTGAGCAACAGAGACAATTTGTAATTCAGTCCCCTAAATTTCTGTCAGATGGGGGAGCAGTGAAATGTGAGACAGGAAGCTGAAAGAGGTAGATTTAAACTGGATGTTAAGTAGAAATTTTTTACTATGAAGGGTGCTGAGGCCCTGGCACAGGTTGCCCAGAGAAGCTGTGGCTTCTGTGGCCCCTGGAAGCAGAAGTTATATTAAAGCTGGAAAAGTCAAGCAAGTTGGAGCATTATGCATCTTTGCTTGCTGGGAAAAGGCAAAATTCATCGGGCTTCTTCACATCGCACACTGACAAAGCAGAAGCACACGGAATGAAAGATGAAAGTTTTACCTGCTGCAGTGAATAAAAGTCCTGGACGAAACCAGGAGAGGTTTTGCAGTGTAAAAGCGTTTATCTCTCTGCAAAAGAGAGATTTCAGCACTACAGAGCTCAGAAATGGAAAAGTAGCAAATACAAAACAACAGCTTTATTCTTGCTGCTGCAGACATGGAAAATTATAACAGGTGTAGCAGTAGTAAAATGAATTTAATATAATTTCTCCCAAAACACAATCATCCAGCTGAGGCCAGGCTGGATGGGACTCTGAGCAACCTGTTCCAGTGGAATGTTCCCTGCCCATGGCAGGGGGGTGGGATAAGATGATCTTCAAGGTCTCTTCCAACCCAAGGCATTCTGTGATTTTATGATCTACTGATCTCTGCTTGCCTGTTATAACAGGAACCTGTGAAATGAAGGAAGTTTCCCAAGGACACCCCATGAATTATTAGCAACAAATCCAGTCCAGACATGGGAGACTCAGCCTGTGTTAGGTCCTGCAGCTTCCAGAGAAGTGTGGATTTGCTTAGGCTGAACACCCAAATGAGGAAAGAAGAGTATTTTCCTTGCTCTTCTACAGGCCAAACTTTACGATGTGCAATTTTCAAGACTTCCAGTGTCTAGAGGGAAGTGCTATGTTCTAGAAAGCTGCTTCTATTAATCTCACTCTTTTTGCAGTCTTTATTGGTTGGATTTTGTCAGATGAAGCAATGAATGTTTATGCCCGAGGTTTAGAAAGCAATAAAAATGTTTTATTTTCAACATGGGGACCCATGCTTCTCTTTATTGGAATCACAACCTAGGCCTTGTCTGGGAGAAAAATCACTAACGTGCTTGGGCTTGTGTAAATGAGGTCAGCAAGAGAGAAGTCTGGCATGAGACTTTGGGTATTTTTGAATGGATAGAAAGTATCTCCTGTAAACAGATTATGTGTGTGACTATGACCTTTTGTATGTAAATCATTTAACCTGGGCTAATATATCTATTAATGCTTTGCAAGATAAAAAACTTTTATGAACAGATGTAGGAAGTAATGGAATCACCAACACTGGAAAGAAAGAAAGAGAGAATGAAAGAGAGAAAGAAAGAGAGAAAGAGAGAGAAAGAGAGAGAAAGAGAGAGAAAGAGAGAGAAAGAGAGAGAAAGAGAGAGAAAGAGAGAGAAAGAGAGAGAAAGAGAGAGAAAGAGAGAGAAAGAGAGAGAAAGAGAGAGAAAGAGAGAGAAAGAGAGAGAAAGAGAGAAAGAAAGAAAGAAAGAAAGAAAAAATAGAATGTATGTATGCATGTTTAGGTGATGTTCCTTTTTAATATGAGTGGTCCTCAGAAAGAGAAAAAATGTGGTATTGCTTTTTCAGAAATTAAAGAAGTTTCTTTAGATAGTAAATGTAAACAACTGCATTCACTACATAAGAAAAAAAAAAGCTTTCTCTGACTTTCCCTGAATTAGGACCTTTAGACTGAAATTTTTCTATGGATAAGCTGTCCTTTAGAACAGAATTTAATGCCAGCCTTCTATTGATGAAGTAATACTGTTATGAAACTCTCTCCTGTACTGTTTTCTCAGGGATAACATGTTGGGTTTTTCCTCAGGAGAGCAACAGCTCATTTCAGTGCACTCTGTGGTGCTTTGTTTGGTTACACACACACACCTGTACATGGATTTGTGGATGCTTGTGCCTATGCAAGCAGATAAGCACTTCTAAACAAAGGCTTCAAGGGAGTTACATGCCCAGAATCAGGACACTTAATTGGGTTTTGTGTCTATAAAAATCTCCTGCCAGCTGTTATGGCATAAAGTTGCCTTCCTGTTTTGTCAGCTCTTCCCAGCCTTTGTGATAGGAAGGGAAAATGAAAGAGTGTTATCTCTAGTGAGTACAGCAAATCCTGAATCCTGACCAGCATCAGGGTGAACTCAGCCTGTGCTGGTGCAGTTCAGACACAGGCTAAAAGGGTGTTCCTCCATGCCTTTGTATGAAATATGTATGGGATTGCTCTGGCATCCGAAGCATTTTCTCCTTCCCTATTCACATGTCATCATCTTTAGGTCAATAGCAAAGCACACTGTCACAAGGGACCTTGTATCTCTCTCTCTCTGTTTAACAGACATAAGTTCAGTGCATAAAATAGGTGTTTGTGGTTGACACCTTCAAAATCATGTGCCTGAATATACTTTATAAATACGAATATCAGAAATGGACCATTTATTTCACCATTTTCTTAATTGAATAATTATTCGCTTTTGCTACTTTTTTCCCTTATTTCCCTCTAGGACTTTGGAGCTTTTAAATCATTTGCTTTCTAAGGGGTATGGTATAGATCACTTTTTTAAAGCTTCAGAGGTTCCTTACTTTGCTACAGCAACTCTTTAATTTTTGAAGTGGTAGAAGCCATCTGTCTCAACAGATCATGTTCTTTTACACTGAATGATGAACCAGTATTTCAGTTGATTTACACTTAAAACAGTCTTGGAAAGGAGGGAATTTCATAAAGCTGCCAATTTTTGTGTCTTCTATTAAGTTCCTAGTGTTCTGCTCTGTAGATTGCTAGGGTGGTGTCTGTCCCTCCCAGATGGGAAAGTAGGGCACAGATAAAAAAACTGTTTTCAAAATCACAAAGAAAAACATAGAGAGGAGAAATCAGAATATATCTACACCGACCCCCATCANCTAGGGTGGTGTCTGTCCCTCCCAGATGGGAAAGTAGGGCACAGATAAAAAAACTGTTTTCTCAATGTCAAGGAGAAAGACATAGAGAGGAATTAACTGAATATCTCTACCTAGTCCCTTACCAATAATCATTGTATTCCTCAAACTTCTGTGATGGATAGAAAACCAGAGGTAAATATTTGAAGAGTCTATTATAAGACAGATATGGATGTGGAGGCACTAATTTTCTTTTGTCTCTTTGGAAATGGTTTCCTAAGCATTTTACAGTATGCATTCAGCATAAATTAATTACTCATAGGTTTATTCTCCAACGCTGCATGAGATGGCATTGGGGCTGTACAAATGCAGCTGTGGTCCATGTGAAAACATGGCCTTCACAACAAAGCACTTATTAAGGTCATTACCAAAGTTTTCATTTTCTGGGCTATGTTATGAAGGCAGCCTGAACAATAACCTTTTCATAAGGCTTCATAAGGACCTCTTGGTGTTCACTGTATGACCTGACACCAAAAGAATGGAAATGAAAAGACAGACAGTGTCAGCTTTGGCTCCTCAGTCTGCTGCGGCGCTGGAACAGTTAACGGCTGCTCTTCTCCTCTGCACCAAATCTGACCCCTGACTCTGCCAAATGGAATGAAAGAAGCAGATTGGGGTGTGCAAGGAGCTCTTTTTGAACATGTCTGGCAAGTACAAGGAGCTTTTCTTCTCTTTCATTCTTCCTGTTGGGTGAGGAAGGGCAAGCCCTGCCTCAGACTACAGAAGGGTTCTCGCTCTGCCAGTGCTGCAGAATGAAGAAACCTTCCCACTGGCCAGTAAAGAGAAATTCAGCAGAGGACGTAAATGTTTGGCTCATATGCTGCCTAAAGTGAACTACAAACACCTTAAAAACAATTAGGCTGATGGGAGTTTGGGGATGACTGTCTCTTCAGAGAGGCTGGAAAGCATTTCTCTCATAACGAAGTTTGTCGTAATAGTGATTTTCTGCTAGGAGAATAGACACAAAACACATCTTTGTTCGTGAGGCTTTTTATTGCAGCAGTTGTCATGAGCAAAACCTGAAAGTACTTGAAAATCCATTAAAAATACAATCAGGATTAAAAAAAAAAATACCATCTCTTGAAAGTTTGTCTCTGCAGACTGTAAAAGTGAGAAGTCGATAAGTATGAGACACATTTATGCAATTTAAGATTAATGATTAACTGTTAAAGTGCAGGCTTTGTACAATCAGCAAGGAAACAAAACCCTTCAATCTCTGCAGCTGCTGGATGAAGCCAACTTCTAAGTTACAGTGTGTGATAAGATGTGCTGAATCCCAGCCCAGTTGGCCATTGACCTGCAGTGAATCAGCGATTGCTGTCTCCAGGGTGTTTTGGTTACAGTTCCCAACTCCCAAAGAGTAATTGTCAGCTGGATTTATGCCTGTTTGTGACTGCTTTTCCTCTGGTTCTGTACAAGCACCAGTGCATGACTTTGGTAATTTCTTAGGCTTGGGACTAAAAATTTCTTGTCTACCAAATTACATATTTCACCAAGAAAGAATGGACTAACTTTAAATATTCATAATAATACTTGGACTTACTTATACCAGTTCTAGGAGTAAGATCTTTAATTACTTTTTTTCCATCAGAATTGTTGAATTCAGCCAGAATTTTTTCATGCATCCAGGCCATGAACAAGTGCTCAAGTTCCTAAGTTAAAGCAGCATCTTGCCAACTTTAAAACATTTGGCTGGTCAGCAAGAAAGAAAAAGCTGCCTGTAAAGCACTGGAATGCATTTTCAATTAGTCACTCCATTGCTTAAAAGGCGAGGCATTAGGGACTAGGAGGAGAGGAGGAGGGACAGGGGGGTGGCAAGGCTGATGGGGAGGGCCAGCATGAGACAGCCTGGAGAAGAGCCTTTATCAGCCCCCAACAGCAGCCCTGAAGTTGGAGGCCACTCTTTAATAGCTGAGCTTTTGTTTAACAACAGGCTCCCCAGGGAGAGTGAGGTTTTCCTGGTAAAAGACCAAGATTTCTTTCAAATAACTTAATATTGCTTTGTATGAAAGAGAACGGAAAATATGTATTGGGAAGATGCTAGAAGGTTATTTATTTCTCTATTATTGCCTGATAACCAGGCTGGTGGGCACCCAGACTAAAAGGTTGTGCTCTGGCAGACCTTCCTTGGCTCCTAAAATATTTTGAGTGAGATAACACCCTTGAAAGAAGATTAAATAATGACCCCAAACTGCTTACTCTACTTGGTTTATTATCCTGCCCAACACTATGAAGTTCTCTGTCCAATAGGATTCTGGAAAAGAAAGAGTTGGGGATAAAAAAAAAAAAAATCTCATGACATAAAATCATCTTTCTAATGCTCAGTAGCCATAACTGCTTTTGCTTTTTTAAATGTTTTGTCCTGTACTTGACCTTCAAGTGTTTGTAGCTAGCTGATCTGGAACTTTTTTGACTCCACAGCTGTCTAAACTAAGGATGATGACATTGCTTAGAGATCCTTTTGTGTATGTGTGTATACAGGAATGCTGTTTTCAAAAGTATATATATATATATATTTATTTTAACATGACTCAAAATCTTGGAAAGCTTGTACTTCTTTATCATATTAACTGAGAACTGATAAGTTCTCACTGAGGGAACGTGTTATGGCACGAAAGACCCAAATTACACAATAGGTTGGATTTCAGCAGGTAGAGAAAATTTGGGGGGCTTCTTGCCTTCTGGCTAACTGTAATAATTTTGCTTAAGTAATATTTCACAAATGTGCTGGCAGTTTCCTGGCAAACAAGCTGAAGATCATAGGAAATTTCTTGACTCAAAGCATAAAAGTTTTGAATACAAAGTCCTCAGACCTAACAGAAAAAAAAAATTGGCTAAAAGCTGGGCTGGAGTCTGCTATCTAAGCACAAGAGTTAAAATAAATTTACAGTGAGTTTCTGTTTCTGTTTTATTTGTTTTCTCCTACTATAGCTACATGCTGTATGAAACACGTGAGGCTGTTTTGGAAAATCCATTGCCCGTCACAAGTTCCTCTGTGCTAAACTTGATCTCGTAGTTTTATTTTTAGAAGGCTTATAGTTGCTGTCCTCAGTGTTGTAGGGAAAGCTGGCAAAATGCCAGCAAGGTCCCGCAAAATGGAGACACGGCTTTTGTTCCAGACACGAGAATTTGTGATTAAAAAAATAGAAATAACCACAATAAGTGCAAAAGGGAAAGGAATAAGTATATTTACTCCTACAGTATCGTTTTCATGTGGATACGTTGGCAGAAATAATGCAGCATTTTCTGTGGGAAGACAGTGAAAAATGTATCTATGGAAAGTATAAGATGTACTTGTTACAGATAAAATCCTTGAAATAGACATAGTTTGTGGAATTTTGGGATGAACAGAGTGAGGCACTGGGCATCTTGGTGCAGTGGGGTACCAAGGCAGAGCATCTCCATCTCTCTCACCTTGACCTGGACAGGATGTGACAAGGACACAAGCTTGGCTACATGTGTCAGGAGAGGTCAGAGTATTTTGATTTTTGTTTTCTTTGCAGGCCAAGCTTGAAGCCTTTCTTAATTCAATTCTGGTCATCAATATGTTTGCACAATACAAAATACTCAGTGAGAAGTTTACATGGGAAAATAGGTGAGTGTAGCTCTAAGACCAGCAAATGTGGCAACAGCGTAGAGAGGAAAGAGAAAACGCAGTGTGTTGCAACCACTGATGTCCTCCCAAGCCCCAAACGAGGATCTAACATCTATAACAGTTGTTTACAAACTTTTGGGAGAAAAAAAAAAAAGAGACATTGACCAATCTCTTTTTATTTGCTTTCCGTGTTAAAAAAAAAAAAAGAAAAAAGAAAGTTTCCTCAATTCCACAGAGAAACTATTTAATTTTCCGTTACAAACATCTTGCCCATCTTCTGTAGTTAAATAAATAGAGGCCCCAAAGTTTCCAGAGTTGGATACAGGCCTTATCTCTGCAGAATTGCTCAGAGATATGTGTGTATCAGGTGAGAAGCACCCTGTGCCCTGCTGGCTTTAAGAGGAAGGTGGAATATCTGTAACTCCCAGCTGTCCTCCACCCTCCTGCTCCAGATCTGCACCTGCAATCTCACCATCCGCTGTCTCTGATGTGTTTATCCCCGCTACACCCCTCGGAGACAAAGCAAAACTGTTGTAAGCGTTGCCTAGGGGAGGATGTAAAATTCCAAAGTCAGAACTTGAGGCCTGACTTGATAAACTGATCACCAGATCCGGCCCCACCGCTGAGGCAGGGAGGGAGGCAGGAGATGACTCAGTGTTCCTCCTAAATGAGGGGTCAGTGATGCTCTGGCCTTGGAGCAAAGAAGGCATTTTGTATCTGGGTAATTTAAAACTGGTTGTTTCTGTCTGACCACTATCAGCTGGCCGCTGTCTGGAAGGAAAAATGGTCACATTCTCTTTTTTTGGGCGGTGGGAACCCCAGTGTCACCTTCTGGCCAGGGCAAGACTGTGCTGCCTTTGTGCAGCCGGCAAGGGAGGGTTCAGGCTGCCCAGAGCCAGCCCACAGCAGGCCAGGGAGCCTGAAATGGTTCAGGCACAACTCGAGTTTTACCTCACCAAAGAAGGAGGCAGTGGAAGACTTGAAAGTTTATTATGTCTTACAATACTCCTTATTATGAGTATTATAAGACATGAGTTTGTCACACACTGCCAGATCTCCCAAATTTCCCTGTGCCCACCATATTACTGCTTCTTTTAACATATAAGGGCTGATCTTAACTATTTTTTTTTCTTTTTTTTTTTTTCTGGGAGAGAGAGAGAACTGGTGGCAGAGGGAAACTAGGAGCATATGCCTGTGATATAAATATCAGAGTGAAAGTATCTACCAATTGGGGTAGTTTGATTCTGACTGAACACTTCATAAGGTGCTGTTTTGCTTTTTTTCCCCAAAGAATTTTAATTCGGGAATTTCCAGAAATCCTAATGGATGGGTGGAGCTCAAGGAGAGGTTACAGTCATTTGCAGGATGGATGGAAAACATTTAGAAGGGGAAAAAAATGCAAGAGAAATATTTAAATAGAGGAAAATCAATGCCAAAAGTATAACAGAAACACAAAAGAAACCAAACAACTAGATTTTCCTAAGTAAATACACACTATCAGCAATTACACAACTTTTCAGATCACCATAGTAATCTGGAGGATGCTTCACCACTTATTTTTTAAGCAGTAAAAAAAGAGAAATTGATTTAATGGAGCTATATAGACACCTTCTCCCCTTCCAAACATCCAAAGGGTTACATCTGGCTTTGCATGATTAGACTTTTTATTATTCCTCCATAAAAGCAGTCCTGCTTTAGATCAGTGCATTTCAAGCACAGCTTCTGTGTTTAAGTCTATCAATTCTAATAGGTTTAAAGAAAAGAGAGGGGGGAGAATGATTATTCTGTGTTCTAAAGGTTGTGAACTGCTTTTAATGCGTGTGTCTGTCTCTCCATATGGGGGTGAGGGACAAGGGGAGGAGGGAAGGGTGGGAGAGGAGTTGCATTCGAAAGTCCCTCCTTTAAAAGTGTCAAACTCCAACCTGCACAGAGCAGGGAAAGGGAGACCACCAACAACCCTCAGAAAATAATATAAAAACAAACCTCCAAGGTGGAAGAAAATACCCAAAAGGAGAAGACTGCAGCTTGCAGTAATCTGTAAATGATTGCTGGCAAAGACTGGAGGCTTCGAGCTTGAGCTGTGTTTGTTCCAAAAGAAAGCCAAGAAGGACGGTGTTAATAAAGAGAGATTTAACTGAGGGCTGTGCTTGGAATAAAGTGGACTACAAAAAGGTCAAATTTGATCAGTTGGAGCAGATTACAAGGGCTTTAAAAGGTAGTGGTGAAGAAATGAAACTGGGACTGTGAAGCAATATAGCACAAGATTGATTTTGGGGGTGGAGAGAAGCTGGGACAAGTGCTTATCAGCTTGAGAAGGAGGAAGAGCTGTGCTGGGTTTGTTGTCATTCCCACACTGAGTAGAGTACTTGCTGCTTTTGTGGTTAACCTTCCCTGCCGTGGTTTTTCTTTTTATTTTTTTTTTTTTTTCGTTTTTAACATACATATTTTATTATTGTTGTTCCTACAATGGTGTCTATAATCTCTGACTTGGATCCTCTGAAAAGCTGGAAAGTTTTAAGGTAGGCCTATGTTTTCTTCTGTTCGGTACAGGCATTTTGGGTTTAGCCCTAAATTAACTGGAGCTTGAGTTATAATCGAAATGCGAGCCCTGGGCTTAAGTAAGAAAGGAGTTTCTGGTAATTAGAGCCCTTTTAAGATACAGCAAAAACCTTTGAACAGATGTTTAGAGAGACCCGAGAGAGAATTTTTAAATATACTTCTCAGCGTTACAGTGCAGTGAGGAATTCTTTTTTTTTTTTCTTATTTCTTTTTAAGGAGAGATTGCTCTGTAAATTCAAGCTAATAGTAAAGGCTCACACCAGTTGCAACTGCAGCGTTAACTCTCTGCTTTCCTTGCTGTGCTGTGCATGGAAATGAATGGGAAACTCCAGAGAAGCAAAAACAAACACCATGAAAGTGAATGAAGAGGTGGAAAATAGTCTTGGGGGAAGGAAGGGGGACTGAAGTGCTTGTCTCATGTTGTTGCTGAAACTTCCACACTTCGTTGCCTCTCTTAAGGCATGTGTTGGGCACTTAAAAGTTGCTACTTTTTTACCTTCAGCACTAATATTTGGGTTATTTTAATTTGCGTACTGTAAAAATGGTAATTTGAACTGCTAAAAATTATAAGGGGTGAAAAATATCCCCATTAATGTTTGCTGCAGATATTGAAGATCCACAGTGTTAAATGTCTGTGTTTGTTGCTGCTGTAAGTGCCTGGCTTTGCCTTATTGAGAATCCAGACGTATAAAAGTTTGCAGATGGTTTGCAGAAACTTCAATAAGACATTGGAAACATCTGGAAGTGTAGATGGCAAAATTATAAAATCACTTAAAGTTGTGTAGATACCCCTCAGCTTTTTTGCAAAACACGAACCTGCCTGCACTCAATTTTTTTTTTTTTTTTTAGTAAATTACAAGGATTGGGGGCTATGAATTGTGATCTTATTATGCTATGTATGTAATAATAATATTTTAAAGTATACTTTAGATTCTTGATACAATTTTTTTTAAAAAAACTTCTGGTGTTCTGAACTGAAAGAGGAAAAACAACACTTCAGAGTCAAAGTATAAAGCCTGCTTACATGACTAAGTTTTTTGTTTTTGTTTTTTTTTTCCCCTCACTGAACTTTCTATTTTAGGAGTTTAAAATTCTCTGACCATTTTCTGAGCCTCTGTGTAGGACTGGTGGCTGAGACCCTCCATCCTCGCCTGTGGTCCCAGTCTTGGCACACGGGGCTTATTGCAAGTTGATTTGGGTTTATTTTTCGAGCGGTTTGGGGCTGTCAGCACGGAATGATGAGTCTGTATCTGACTCCCCAAGCTGAGGGCGGATGCTCGGGGCTGTGAGGGATGCAGGAGCGCAGGGCTGGCAGCGACATCTGCACCGGGGCACAGAGCAGAGCCGGGCTGGCTCCTGTGGCTCACCACCAGCGAATGCCACCCAAGTGCTCTTGCAGAGCCCCATTTGTGCTGCCTTACAGTGTGTGTGCTCCAGAAGAGCTATGCCAGGAATTATTTTAAGTTTTAGCTAGCTCTATGAGACTATTTCTGATTGCTCTGCGAGACAAGTCAGGTGATGCTGGGTTTGTGCAGAGTTGAAGGATGACACAGAAGACATGAAAGTCAAGATTTAAAGAGGAGACAATGTTGCCCTCTCTAATAATCCTGTTTTCTTTAAAAAAACGGTTTTCCATGCCTCTAAAAGAAATATCTCTCAGGCACTTTTCCCCTACAGCATGCCTGAAGTTTCCCAACTTTCTGTGTGAATCTGGAGGCTGCAGCTGTATGGACACAGAATAGATCAAAGATGTGATTAAGTCTGGGCAGTTCTGTGTAGTTTCTGTGTATGATTGGAGCAGCAGCTCTGCACAGATGTGACATTGTGCAGCGCCACCGCAGGATGCAGAAGGTGAAGAGGTGGGAAAAGGCAATAGGTAATATGAGCAGAATGATCACTGAAAGAAAAAAGAGCTGGAAGTCATCACATAGCTCATATGGCTTGTGACTTGTTGAACTGCAATGCCACTTCTACCTTTTCTTAAAAATTTTAGTTCCTCTTCTTTGAGCCAATTTCCAACCTGTTTGAGGCCTCTGAAGTTCCTGGCTTTAGTGTGTTCCCAAAGAAGCCTCTAGCTAATATTTATAAGAAATAGAGGAATGTTTGTGTGTTTATTTTAGTGCACAAAGCAATTCTTTCACACTCAAATGAGTTGATGTAGCAAATGCCACCACCAGCTCTAAACTAGTGTCCTACACTGGTAAATTCCCAAATTTGTTTACTTTCTGCACCCCCGTAATTTATTCTGTGACTCCATCACAGTTTGAGGCCTGATTAGCTGGGAAAAGGCTGAAGGATGCAGATCCTGTGGAGGCAGCAGGTGGGAATATTTACACTGGGATTTAATAATCCCCAGGGGCTCAGAGCAGCCTTGGTGCTGGTTACCCTGTGTCAGCTGAGCTCTGGCTCCTCTGCCCTCCTCCCCAAACCCTCTGGAAGCACTTCCCTGACCTCTGAATACAGGTGATAATGAAGGGAAAGGTACAATATAACAACAGACAAGGCTGTGGCTGGTGGTGAAGCCTAAAAGGAGGGAGAGGTCATGTTGGAGCACGACAATGGATTTTGCTGGACTCCATCCAGCTATGCTGGGAGAGCTAGCAGAGGTGTAAAATAAATGGCAATATGATGTGTGTGTATATATAATGTTACATCAGGCCTCCCTCTTTGGTTGTGTCTGTCTGGAGTAGGGCTGTGAGAGCTGCAATAATTTCTGCTAAGTCTCAGCTTCCTCTGGGTGCAAGAGCCCTAAACACAGTTTAATGTGCATTTTCTTTCACTGGATTTATTCAGTGGTCTGAGTACCAAAGTTACTGGGAAGAGAATGCACAAGTTTTTTTTTTTCCTCTTGTTGTCTCCTTTGGGATAAGCTCCCAGCATAAGATCTATGCTGTGACATGAACACACCACTGTCTGATCTCCCTGTTCATAGTGTGACTGCAATGAGCACTGTGTCCTGTTGTATTCCTTGGAGCCAGGAGAGATTGGTAAAACTTCAAGGCTTCAAAAATGAAAAAATCTTTCAAAACCTTCCCAGCAAACAGAGGGTGCTCACCCAGCCCTCTGCAGACACAGAAATCTCATTTACCACCTCCAAAATTAGATGGGAGTTGGGATCGAGACTCCCCTAGTGCATGAGAGAGACCAAAATCAGCTGCCTTGATTCCAGAAAAGTCTCTTATCCCTGTTTATAACTTCTGGCATGTGGTTTTGTTCCTCCTGTGTGATGGGAGAATGGTTTCTGAAACAACCTGTGCTCTGGGCCCCTACAGCAGCAAATGCAATGCAGTAGCCGGGCAAGGAGAGACGCAAAAAGGAGGAAAAAAAATTTAATTCCTCAAGGCCACATCTTCTCTGTTGCTTTTCTGCCTTAATTTGGCTCCAACAAAGCTAAATTCAGCACTATAAATCATATGAGTTACCTATGCAGGGAAGACCTTGTACCCCTTTGCATTCCTGTCTGTAGAAATATGTGACCTTTCTATGGCACGTTGCTAGGAAAAAAAAATTAAAAATCGGTTTTAACTTGACTTTGCAACCTCAAGGTGAAACCCAAGGAAAGAGTAGGAGTTTTCACTCAGAGGAGTGGTCAGCCCCCAGCCTGGGAAGCAGGGAACCTTGGTGTCTGCTCTGCATGCAGATGACTGGAATTTCACAAGTCCTATTGAACCGGCCTGTCCAACTTGGCTGGTGGAGTTGGGAACATCTTGTTTGCAGCACGTCATGTGTCAGGCGGATGTACCAATTCAAATGTTCTCTCCAAAATGTCTTTTTCCACCACACACACCGTCCAAACAGCCTGCTAATGGTTTGGCTTTTCAGGAAAAGAACAAAAAGTGTTTTTCATGCTTGGCAAATCAGTCCAGGAGGAGCAATTTCAGCCGTGTTGGTGTGTGTGTGATGACCTGTTTTGAGCAAATAGTCCTATCCCTACATCCACCCCTGTGACTGCCTGGGAACTGAGGTGGGTTAAATAGCTTCAAATGTTCAAACTGGGGGGAGGAAAGCAGACACAACAGCTCAAATTTGGCTGTGGCCACAGAACAGTAAATTGAACAAAGCTTAAGATAAGGCATTCTGTATTGTATTCAGTTTCTGAACAGACCAGTTAATGCATGGACCCCCAACACATAACTGCTTAGACAAAGGACTGAAAAAAAGAAAATATTTCACTTGTGCTTTACTCTGAGGACCTGGACAATGTTCTCTTCATCCAGTAACTCAAAAAACAAAAGAAAACAAGCCCTGAAAGCTTGGCCCAGGAACATAATGCTGGACTGCATCGCCACCATGAAATACAGAAAATGGAATTTCAGATGTCAGTGGAGAATACAAATTCCCTCATAATTGCCACAATATGCTTGGTTTAAAAAAAAAATAAATAAGTGTGGAAAGAGGGTGTGTGTATCTTGTAATAACTAAAAACACATTTTAGCAATGGCCCTCCAGTTTACCAATCCAAAAATACAGATGGTGTCAGAGATGGCATTGAAAGGGGTGTTAGTGAGGGTTACACATCTCCCAAGTCATGATACAGATTGGAATCACCAGGGGGATAGTGGCTGTTGCCAAGCTCTGATAAGCTAAATATGAGCAGCAAAACAGTGTGGATTCTTCTGCTTTCAGTTTGAATGTGTAATTCTACAATCACTCAAGTAAATAATACTGGGATGAAAAATTAGGGCCAGCTGTCTTGAAGTATGAATTTTTTTTTTTTTCATGTTTTCTTATTTGTGCTTCCTTTGCACTTTGTAGAGGACAATATGGGCAGCTTTTCTTCGGTTTTTTTGTTAGTGGTTTTTTCCTCTTAAAAAGGCAGGACCTATGGGATGATGCAAGAAGATAACAGCAGATTAGGATGCAACACACTCCTGCATCCATTGCTGATGGCTGAGAAAGTCATCCAGTCCTCCTCTAAGGCTGTGCAGATTTATTCTTGCATCTTCATTTTCCCCTGATTAAAATTCACTATCACTCCTTTCAATAAGAGGTTATTCTCTACCGTTTTGCTAAAAACAATCCACTTTTCATATCGAGCCTGTGTACAAGCTCATTACATCTTGTTCATTTGGACATGAGTTGTTAAATCTTCCAGGTGCTTTATGGGGGATTTAAACATCCAATTCAAATGAATGATCTCTCACAAAGAGGTTTACTTACTGCTACTGCCATGTTCCTTTGCCTAATTATTTAAATTGCCCTAACCCCTAAAACATAATATGAAATTACTGCACCAGCAGCACAGCTGTCTAGCCAGAGTCTGACAGTGAGGTGCAGTTACACTGCCAGCCACCAGTGATCTGCAGTTCAGGGACTTGTGCCAGCAGCTATGGCTTTTCCTTGATGGTTCCTTCCTCCATGAATTGATCTGACTGGTTTTGCAGTTTTGAGTCCAGAACATCTGTCAGCAAAGAAATTCTGTGGTTTGGCACACTGCTGGCTGTTGCTAACAAAGCAATGCACTCAAAGGGATCTTCTGCATGTAAATTTGTCTTGTATCCATGTTTTAGGACATGTGGAAAGTGTTTGGTGTGGATTCCCTGCTAAGGCCTTGGAGCCATTGACTTGAGGTTCCCTTCTCTTGAGAGGAGGTGGAGGTTGTGTTGTTTCTTCATTTGTTATACCCCAGAATTTCATTCCTGGCTGCTGGTTACTCACACCCAGTTACACGGTGCACATGTTGTAGGATGCAGGGAAAAGCAGGATCATCCTTTCCTGCACACATGACTTCATGATGCTTTCATCTACCATTTCATTGTCTTCATCTCTTAAATCAGTGGCAGCCCTAATGTACTCCTGCAGTACATTTCCTAACCCACCCATTCAAATTTTAACTTTGCCTAGTTCTGCACTCAGAGGAACTGAAATAAAGAGGAAAGGTAACCGGGCAGTGGCAGCCTGACATTGTCCTTGAGACATGAGGTTGTAATTTCATGCTTTTCCCAGGCTTTCTGTGTTAGTTTGGGAGTATTAGTTAATCTCTGTGTACCCCAGTTCCCAGAGGTAAAATGGGCCTGTTAATACCTGTCTCCTTTACTTTGGCTGTAAGATGTTCATGGCTATACAGATGTACAGCTCTGTCCTATAAAATCCACAGCACAGGGGCTCAGCCTTGGGCTGGGCTTTTCATCACCTGCCCTCATAACAATAATTTATTTAACTGAGACTAGAATTTAATTATTTTGAGGGTAAGTAATTCCTTGCTTGTTTACTAAAACCCTTTCTTCATTATTTCTGCCTTTGCAAGATAGCACCAAGGACAAGCCACACAAATTCCTTGCCCCTTACCAGCTTTTTTTCCAAGGAGTTGTTAGGCTTTGTTTTTTTTGAAGAGAGCTTCATTAATGATCTCTTACATCTCTGCTAGTCCCAAGATGCTGTACCAGGGAAGGAGAAAAGGAAGGTGAAACCAGAGAGATTTGTAGTCTTTGTTGCTAAGGTTTTCCATTGCTTGACCTGTGCAAGAGATGTATTTCTTATCTCTTAGGAAAATAACTATTCCCTTTGGGTGTTGTCTGGTGGGTGTCGGTGTCTCCCAACAAACCTATATCTATATATAAGTTCTCTAATATTCAGGAGCTCTAATATTCCTGAGACATGCTCTGTGGCACTAAAAAAATCCTTTCCTAACACCTGAGTGTTACCATCCAACCTTTTTTATGTGAACAGGTGAACGTGCTTCTACTGATTATACTCTAATTTTTCTTAATTAACAAAAAAAAACCAACCCAAACCTAACCTTATATTAATTACATTTTTATATAATTGTCTCAGATTTTTTTTCTTTGATTATGTGTGTTTCCTCATGTTTCATCACAAGTGATAGAAATTCCTCTTTTCTTTCCTCATCTGGGTAAGTCCATGCATTCCTTGAATATAGAGGATGTTGTGATCATTCACTATAGGACATGTCTTCTTGAGTTGATCCCAAGCTGGTATTAGTGGACCACTTTTTTACTGAACACCTGTTGACCTGCAGACACTGACTTTTTTGACACAGTTCATTTGCTTTTTACAACTGAGTTTTAAAAGTGAGGATTTTTCTAAAGGTAAAAATATTGGGAGGCTCAGTGATTATCACAGCTGTACTCTCTCCTTTGTGGAATGGATGGATTTCAGATCATTGGAAAAATTTTGTCAAGTCAGCTGTGCTGGATTTATTTTCTTCTTCAGATATCAAGTTAAATTGCCTGTAGCCAGTTATCTCCTAGAAACATGGTGTATAGATAATTTTTATCTGTTAAAGAATTAATGTACTTATTCAGGTAATTTTGCAATACTCTTCAGTAGCAGAAGACTGATTTTTCAGCTTAACATACCTGAATGGCTGAGTACATTTATGTATTAAATTGGTAGATGAATGGAACCAGAGCTTTGTTGGGGTTGAAAATCTTGGTATGACTTTTGAGTGATTTGATTAAGGATATTCCACCCAAGGATTTGTAAGACACTATGGAAAGCTTTAAAGGGGGGAGAGGTTAGGAGTTTTTCCTTTAGTTTTAAGATTCTTAATTTTATATTGGATTCTTGGTTTCCAAGTCCCACAGAAAACAGTAATCTTATAGAAAAGACTTAAATGAGCCTTTGAAGCAGTGGACATTTCAGTTCTGAGAAGTATGTAGTCTTAATAACTGCTCTCCACAAAGAATAGGCTATAAATCCACAATTTAATTAATCTCCACGTGTCATCCAAGCACAACTCTACCTGTTACACTAATCCTGAACTAGGAGGCACTGGCAGATCTCAAACTGAGACTGCCTGATTTTGCAAATAGTAACTAAAATCACCTTCAACCTTGTGATGAATTTAATATCTCAGTCTCTTTGGATTAATCTTTGTTTTAAGCAAGCAAGGGGTTCCTGCACATTAATCAGACATGGTTTGTAGTTACTGTGAGGCTTGCACAGGTTTCCATACAACCTACTTGAAGAAGTACTGGGTCCATGATCTCTGTTAGGTATTTGAACCTTAACTGTTGTGTGCCCTTTCATCAGAGGTGCTGGGAACATTGGCTAACTTGGCACATCGTAAATGGACATCCTTTCTGCCCTGGTGTGGTGTAGGGGAAGAACTTTGGTGTTTCTGGCACTGCAGAGACTCAGAGGGGTCTCTGTAGCCCTTGGACTTCCCCCTTGTTGGAAAAACTGACCTTACCAAGAGCTGTGAAATGTTGTTGACTGGGGTCAGGTTTCAGCTGGAGATGCCAAAATAAAGGATTTATGTAGCCTGGGAGGAATTACGAGCTTGGAAGGGGGAGATAGGTATTAAAGGTCTCAAACGGGGTGATGGGGAGAAAAGTGTTTAAATACTGATGTAAACTTTCATTGACTCCAAGAGGAATTAATTGGCAGGGTCTTTTATGTGACTTTTGGGGTTACATTTCCAGCTGACTCAAACTGACAAAGCTTCATTGAGCAAGATTTAAACTTAGAGTAACTTGGAGTTGGAGCCCACGTGTTTTGCAGAAGACTTAACATCTTCTTATACATAAAGTTTCTGGATCTAATAGAAGAAAAAAATGCCTCAGTCAAAGCACTTAGTATTAATTAATTCCAGCCTGTGTTTTTGATGCCCAGTTTTACTCTATCGGAAGTCTGGACTCTAAAAACCTCTTGGGAATAAAGTTACATTAAGTTTTAATTTTCTAGCAATTTGTTCCTGTGTTTAAAAGAAACAGATGACCCAACTGTTTGCTCTTTAGTTTGCCTTCAAGTAGACTAATAAATTTACCATAATCTATGAACAAACTTAAACCCATGACATTGTAGGCTGCAGACAAGCTGAATAAACTAACTACATAAGTTGTAGATGAACTTTAAATCACTGGGAAGCTGTGATAGGAGAAACCAAATTTGCTGTATTGCAAAGTTTGGTTGTTTTTTTTTTGCTACCTATTTGAGCTGAAACTTTCCTGATTTTTGTAAATGTGGTGGGGGTGGAGGGTTGGATTAGGGTTTGGTTTGGAGGGAGGGGTTGGTGGTTGTTTTTTGGAGGGGTTTTTCTCATTCCTGAATAAGCTGTTTGTATTTTTATCCCAGAACAACGTGATTTTGTACATCTAGCTCTGGGCCTGCTCTTAACTGAGTTTAGATCTCCCTGCTGTTCACTGAGAGTCACAGCTACATCTGTGGGCAGCAAGTTGCTCTGTTTAGCAATAGATTCATTAAAATCTGTGGTTAGTGAGAGCTTACATCATGCATGCAGTTATTCTAAGTGTAACTACAGAGTCTTGGTACACGATGCCCCAAAACTGGCTAGATGACTTTTATGTGGACTTTGTGGTTTCCTCATCTTTCCTCTCAGTATTTTTCATAAGAAAAATTTGAAAGCAGTTTCAGCTCTTCACACCCAAGAGAAAAAGCAAGTTATTCACTGAGATGTCCCTTAACTTAAAAGTACCTTCTGTAGCAATAGTTTCTATAGTAAACAATTTGAATTTTTCTGAGTCTAGAATGCAGTTATTGTAGTTCACATCCTTTCTTCTGCATCTTTTTTGCAGATATAGGCACAGCAGAATTTCCAGCAACAGAAACAGGCAATTATTCTTGCCATGACAAAATAACCCCCCAAAAAATCTGATCTGCTGCAAAGAAAATGTCGTTGCTCATATTTGTATGGTTGAATAAAGGTAGAAAGAAGAATGAGCATGGATGAAGCTGCAGGTCCAAGTCCAGGAGGCATGATTCTGTCCTATTCACATGCACATGAGCAATCACCTTGGCCACAATTATTTTTATTGCAATTACAGATGTTTACTAGGCATGCATCATAGCACAAAAGTCCTTGGAGAAGACCTCGGTTAATCTGCAGAAGGGGAAAAAACCCTAACAAAACAAATCAATCAAACAGACAAAAAGCAAAAAAAACCCCAAAACATCATAACCACTGCTCAAGAAAAATAAAGCACCTTAAAACAAAATGCCCCTTAAAGTACAGAAACCCAGCTTGAATGTATTGTGTACCTGTTTTAATCTGACTGTACTAATTTTTGCCTTGTTTTCCCATTAAAAACTTTGCAAGTTATTACAAGGTTGATTGTACATCCTGTATGGGCAATTCATGTCATGGATTAAATTTAAGCAATTATTATGAAAATCCAGTCTATAACAACAGGGGAAAAATAAGTTGTCTTGTTGCTGATGAGCCATGCCTAGAGTGAGCTTAGGATTTGGACACGAAAAAATGTTGGGCTCCAGGTTGCAACATCATAAAATGTGACAATGTGGAGAAAAGAACAAGTTCTGCATTTATTTGTTTTTCTTGCCCCCCATTTTTTCCTGTAATACACACCAGCAGTCAGACCACACAGGAAGTTTGCACAAATCTACGTGGTGAAAGTGGGATGGGGAAGAAGAACGAGCTCCACAGCCAAGGGTTGGGCATGTTTTATTTCTACAGCTGCTGGAAGCTTAGTGTGGCACTGTGGAATCAAATCAGCTTTGCAGGGAGGAAGCTGCATAATCAGCATGTATGATGGGCCCTTAAGATGTGATGATCTGGAGCAGAGCAGCTACCTATATATGGTATCTTTGTATGGCCTCAGTAGGAGCTGCCAATTTTGAATTCCTTCAGGAAGATGGTAAAAAATGTGCTTGAACCGAGGGGTTCCAGCAGGAGTTAGCTGAAAGTTTCAGACCCAGAAGGGCTCCCTTCTGAGGAGAGTTTAATTATGGAAGCAAAGAGTTGCACAGAGTAGCCAGCGCTTCTCAGAAATGATGACTTGGGGCTTCTGTTGTTTGAATTTTTTCATAACACAAAAGAGAAACAAAAATCTTTTGAAAGATTTAAAAACAATAACCCACATGGCAATTGGCTCACAAGACACTGTGCCAGTAGATAATCTGAAGGCCAAATCCTGAGAATTGGGAAAAAAAAA
>WAAE01017932.1:137227-240028 GCA_013400495.1 Nicator chloris | reverse complement strand
CTCTCAGAAATTCTGTTACACATTAGTCACTGATTTTCATAATGAACCTCTTGCTTTGGAATTCATAATTTCTGTGCAAATTACATATGAGTAAAGCCAGATCACACAGAAATGAAAGGCAGCATTTCATCCCATGCAAGTATTCACGTGGAAGGTATCAGACACCTAACATTATCAGTAAGATGTAATTTGGATAATCTCACTCAGCAGCATGCCAAAATATCCCTCTGACAAAATATGAGCTCCAAGAAACAAACTAATTTACAACCAAGGACAAAAAAGATTAATTGCTTTAAGGCAGAGGAAGAACCAGGTAGGTGGACTTCATATAGCCTTGTAGTGGTTTCACGTTCACAAAATTTTGCTTTCCCAGCCAACACACCAATTTGTAGTGGTTTGAGTGTTTACTCATCTGTGAGATAATGATTAGGAGGAAATAAAAGCAAAGCAGGCCTAATCTTAAGAGTTACAAAAATAGTTTATTCACACACACACTAAAGAATGAAGAAAAGAAATGAAAAAAATGGAAATTTCAAAACACTTCTCTTCCCCCCCACAACCTATTCACTTTGCCTCAAACAAAATCTGAGCACCACTCTGGAAGAGGAGCCTCCCTTGACCCATAGATCCTCGCGTGGCTTCATGTCACAATCTACAACTGCCTGCAAATTCTGCAGATTATGCAATCCCACCCAAAGCAGCCTTTCCCCTGGCTACATATGGGCCTCTCAGCTGGACTGAGGTACCATTTCAAAATGCTTATCTAGTATCCAACAAAAATTCTCTCAGTCCACACTTTGACTAGAATCAGCATTCCCCAAACAGCATTAATATATTACAGGAAATAGTCCATTTTCTTNCCAACAGCTGCCACGCCGGTCACCACAGGGCCCCGGGACACTGCCTGGCCCTGCGCTCACTGCCAGCCATGGGGCCCCGGGACACTGCCTGGCCCTGCCCTCCCCAGCTACCACACGGTCCTGGGACATGGCCCAGTTCACACCCTCCCCAGCTGCCACTGCATCCACGAGCAGAGCAGCCCCGCAGCACAGCTGAGCCACAACCTCCTTTCCCCCCCCTGCCCCCCACCTCCACCGGCAGTGGGGAGGGGGGGAGAAAGGGGGCCCCTGCCAGCTGAGCCAGGCCAGGCTAGCTGAGCAGCAGGGCTTGGCCATCCAGCCACCCCCGGGGGGGCCTGAACTGCTACCTCTTGGCCGGCCGGAAAAGCAAAAGGGGAGTCTTCCTGCGTTCTCTGATATGTAACCCTGTCCGTGTGTTCAGGCAGATGTATTTCATAACTTCCTAGAAAATCACTTCCTGGTCAAACCACCACAAGCCATCATAAAATATGCCACATAATCTATAATATAATAATGTCACAAAAGAGAAGATTACTGATTTTTTTTCAGGAATTCTGTTCACTGGGAAAAGAAGTCCCTATTGCACTGCATGCAAGAGAAAATAGATTGGTTTTAAAAGGTTCTCCCCTATCACCAATTTTGACAGCAGCAAATGTACACATTTACTTGGCTGGCTTCTGGTGATTATTGTAAGCTGATTTTCCCTCTCCCTGGGCACTAAGCTCTTGGTTCTTTGTATGGATGCAAGGGCTTTCAATCCTGCAGCCACTCAAAAATAATTTGGCTAGGTTACTATTCATGTTGGAAATAAATATTGTGGGGGACATCACAGCCTTTAATAAACTTGGAATAGATTCCCACAATCTCTCCTAGGGACTACATGACCTCAATAAAATACCCATTTAATTTTTTCCCTATGCTCAGTGGATAAATGTGGCGTGAAACTACAGGTTCTCCTTTACTTCTCTCCATCCTGCTTGGTCTCTGCTGCTGAGCTCTGAGAGAGAGCTGGGACAAAGTTTGTCTCACATTTTGGGAGAAATTCTTATTCCCCTTTCATTCTTTAATTTTACATCCCCAGATTCAGCCAAACTTTACTGATTCCCCTCTGGCCAGGGCTTTGGGTCTGATGTGGGGCCTGACAGAGTGAAGGAGGGAGGACACATCAGAATCAGTCCTTGGCTTTGTGACAGAACCAATTGAGAAATGGAAATGTTTTAGCAGCATTACTCCCAACTCTGTTACCATTCCCATCAACATTTTGAGAAAATAATCAGTTTTTCTGCAATAAATGACATTCAGTGACAAACAACTGGAATCAGAGAGAACATTGACTGCAAACTTCAAAAAATACGTTGGTAGAGTACAAAACAATCTACATATGATTAAATCAGCAATGTAATAGCTTTTATACCCATCCTGGATTGTGTAAGAATAAACTCATGTAGATCTTTGAGTCACTGTTGTCCACAAAGCCTGTGAATCTAAAGGACTTTTGTTAAATATAATGGAATAGCATGGCATGTTAGCATCACTGCCACCCTAATCATGCCTTAAATACATCACACAGAATTAACATACTTAGAATGAATTATTTATTTCCCTCAACAACTCAGAACAAAATACAGCTCACTAAAAAGAAGCCTGAAAAATGGAAATTTATATAGGTATGCAAATATATGTGAATAAAAATGTATAAAAAATAAAATGAAAGACAGTTTTCCTTTCTATACTGAACAAAGTCTCTGCATAAAAGTTTTTTAAAACCAAGTTTTGTTGTGGTTTATCTGAAGTTTTATTATCAATGGACTGTTCTGTGTTGTGGTTTGTCTGAGGTTTTATCATTAAGAGACTGTCTTGTCTCCCCTTCTTTTGTCTGAGTTAAATGGTTCTGTCCCAAAATTGTTATTCCCCCACTGAGCTGTCAGTTATACCTACCCCTGCCTCTTTTTCTTGAATGTTCTAAGTCTATCTTTCTTGGGACAAATCCCTGTTGGGACCTGTCCCAGGATGTAGTAGTTTCACGTTCACCGATTTTGACCAATGCGAGTCACGGCACCAATTTGTGATGGGTTTAGAGTTTACTCTGCTGTTGTGAGAGATGATTAGGAGGAAAGAAGCAAAACAGGCTTAAATGTACTTAAAATTCACAAATATAGTTTATTCACACACACTAAAAGAATGAAGGAAAAAAAAAACAACTTTCAAAACACTTCTCCTTCCCCCTCCCAAACTGTTCACTTTTCCACAAACAACATAGAAAGACACAACCTGTGATTTTCAGTCAGTTTCAATATTTAAACATAATCTTCCATCACTACGGGAGAGGAGTCTCTCTAGAGTCCAGTGGAGACATTTGCCACCAGAAAAAATTAGTCTGGTGGCTTCCAATGTCACAATCTGCAACTGCCTGAAAATTCTGCAGATTGCGCAATCCTACCCATTAGCAGCTTTTCTCTTGTCTGCCTATAGGCCTCTCAGTGTATTTGGAGTACTATTTAAGAGTGCTTCCTCTATATAAAACAAAGATTCTCTTCTTCTATCTCTGAAAACTGCTTCTATCTCTATCAGAGAGATAGAGACCTCCTTTTCTCCCCAGGAGCAAGGGGTTTCATATCACCTTCTCTCTAAAATTGTCTCCACTTGATAAGCTGAGACCTCCTTTTACCCTAGGAGCGAAGAGCCTCAATCAAAATTCTGAATTAAATCTCAATTATATCAGTCCACAACTTTTGACTAGAACCAGCATTCCCCCAAACCGCATTAATGTATTACAAGAAATAGTCCATTTTCTCCATGGTTTTCACTAGAGAAGTCCAGCTAAAATATGTCCACTCCTCAATCCTTTCTTCCAATGGTCTTTATCAGTTCTTTCACTGACTCCATCTCATGCTCTCTCTCTCCACGTTAAATCACTTGGTTAATTCTTTCTTTTGGAGAAGGATTGATGCTGTGAGCAAAGAGTTAACCAGATCTCCTAGGGCCTGCAGATGGTCACGTGATCTCTGGCAGCAGTGGCCAGCTACTCAGTGTTCCAAGCCGCGCCGGTTAGATTAGAGATCAGGGTAGATTAGAGATCAGAGCACCTGAGCAGTCCAGAAATCCCCAGGCCGGGTCATAAATACCTCCTTGCCCACCCCTTGGTCTCAATCGGGGTGGGGCCCAGCCCAGCCGGGCCCACAGATGGCATCAGGGCCTAGCGGCCTTTTCCCTTCCCCCGCCAGCAGCTGATGGCGGAGGCGAGGGGCAGGCCCGAGGCACGGCCTTATGGGAAGGGCCACAGCCTCAGAGCCCGGCCAGGGCCTGGCCTCAGCTGCCTGGCCAGGGTAGCTGGGGCCCAGCCTGGCCTCCCCGCCGCTGTCTACACAGCCGATGCTACCTGCTTCTCCGGCTGGAAGGAAAAGGGCTGGCCTGGACACAGTGTGAACTTTGTATGTGTATTCCCAAAGTCGCATCCAGCTTTCTCAGTGGTCAAACAATATGTCAGTATCTAAATCTCACTTTTGATAGGTCATTGTCCCTTCCACAGGACATAACAGGTACTTGCAGGGTTACAGGGAACTGTTTCTCCTTTAACTAAAAACCAAACAGTGTTAACCCAGGACACGAGGAGTCCTCCAATTCAGGACACTCCATTCACCCAGGAAGTTTGTTTTCATTTTGTTGGTTTCCTTACTGGTCTGAATCTGCCACCTACTTCTTTGCACCTCCTCCATTTTTAGGCTGCTGTGCGCCATGCTCAGGGTCCGTTTGTCCCTGGCTGTTCAGGAGAATAAACCCTTCTGGAATTAAGACAACGGATCTCCCTCTCATTTCTTGCTCCCAGCTTGTGCCTATTTACAGACTTTTAGCTGTAGAACATAGCAGTCTAAGCCAAGCCGCCCCGTGCCGCCGACACCAGCAGCGCCTGCCGAGCAATCCAAGCCACGCCTCCTGCCGCTTGCCTGGCAGAGTGCTGTGGGCCGCGTTCCCGCCCCACCGCCGCGCGTGTGGGAGACGCGCCCCTTTTGCTGCGCTGTACCGCGGTGACTGAGCTAGCGAAAAAAGACTGCGGCAGCACAAAGTTTATCCTGTCACAAAATGTCTCAGTTTTGTTGTGAAATTTTCAAGTTAAGTGTTGAGTACCTGTTACAAATTGTTAAAGTTACAAGTTAAGTGAAGTAAAGTGTTACCTGAAGGAAGTACTGTAAGCTAAAGATCCAGTAAAGGGGAGAAGCATATCTTTATAGAAAGCAGCCATTACCCGAGACATCACTTCCGCCCACCATGATACCACTTCCGGCGAGACGCTGCTTCGGGGTTCCACCACGCCCACCAGATGAATATGTAGATAACAGAGAGAGGACTCTGGGAAAGGAGCACAGAACCGGATCCAAGACCCTCATGAAGATCCCAGAAGCATCCCCCAGCGCTCTAACTCACCCTAAACCGTGAGCTACTGTGTCCCTGATTTAACCCATGTACTCTTACTTCCAAGCCTCTCCCTCAGTTACAGGACTATCTCCCAGCGGGAACCCCCTAGACGACCGAGCCGACTTGCCTTCCAGGGTACTCCCGCGAGGCTTGGAAGCCCGGAACGCCCTCTTTGCACTACGAGGACGTTCTGCTGGGACACCTCCTCCTCAGCGGCGTGAGACCCGGAGAACATCACCCGGGCGAGACCTCCCCCTTCAGCCTTCTTTAATAAAGAGCTGATTTTTCAATAAAGGCGTTGGCCCGGATTTTTCTTTTAACAGTTTGACTTGGCAGAAATTAGCATAGGAAGCAATGAAATCCCAGGCTATTTCTCAGGGGTACACAGGAGTTCAGAATCTGGAGAACAAGTTCCTGTTTCTATTAAAAGACTTGAATTAATCAACTCATTTCCCTGTGCCTAAAATTATTTCTGTGGCACTTGCGTCTTTATCAGCAGAAGTCCACAGATAAAATACACACAGCATAAGGATTCATTTTATTAGCAGAAATTAGGAAATCACACACAGCTTCCTCTTGTTCCTCCTCCCACCCAGCAGTGCCAGGACTGGTTTTCACCTGGTGTTTATCACAAATTACTATTAGCAGACACATTTCTCTTAAGTCATAATTCTTAGCCTCCATTCTGTGCACTTGAAACTCCTATTCAAGGCGCTGGGAGTTTGGAGACAGCAAGTGTGATGACCTTTATTATGGCCTGTCAGCATGCCCGGAACACCAGCCCAGTTCCACTGACAGTGAAAAAAGAACTCCATTACCTGAGTGGTAGCAGGATCTTATTCCTTTTAGGCTCAGCGTCTAGAAAGACATATGGCCATTTATTCAGTGCATTTGGAGAATTGTAGCAGAAGGCACTTATATATTCATATTGTTCATGTAATGCCTCAGAGTGCTCATAAAAATAAAGAGGAGCAGCAGCTCCATTTGAGACACACTGCTCTCTGAATTTTGGGGGGTGAAATGCATTTCTTTGGATCAGGCTCTCTCTCCCGTGAGTAAGTGCTGGCGTATGTTGGAACTCGCAATGCCTCATATTAACCCTCAAAACTGCTCCACTCTTTGGATGCAATTGCATTATGTAGAAAAAAAATCCCTTCCAAACATTCTGTGATCAGCCGGAGACTTAATGAAGATGATTTTTTGTATCGATTAGAAGTACAAATTGATGTTTACCAAATCCTGTCCCGTAAATTAGTTGTATTTCCTTGCTTCCAAGAAAATATCACAGCTTCAACTGCACTTTTGCAGATCATAAAGCCCCAGATGAATTTTTTCCTAAATACAATTTTAATCTCACTAAAACTTTTCATACATTGTGCTCTGTGTCATTGAGCAAATTAGCAGAGGATGAATGATTTTTTTGGTCTGAGGCACACTGCATCTAGCTTCAAATTTTATTTGAACCAATAGCCTCATATGAAACAGAAGTTAAATACATAGCAATAATTTCTTCCTGATTTCCCCAAGGATATAATCTCAATTTAAAAGTCTATGATTTTTAATGTATTGCAGGTGGCCTCTTTTTCAGTTCTATAAAAGTACTATTATTATTTAGAAATACTAATAAAAATTTCCCTGCTTTTTAAAAACACTTTTCTTCCCTCTCAGACTATGCCTTATGTTTTTCTTCCCTAGTATGCAGAGTTAATATCTAAGCAACATGAAAAGAAATCCATCAACATGACTGGAGGCCTCAGAGGTTTGGTAAGAGGATATTGAACATTTCATCCAGAGGTTGTTGCTTCCAAAGTGCCCTTGGCTGGCCATGACTGAAACTCATTAACATTTGAGGGCTCTGCAGTGGTCTGCAAACCTGGATCTTTAAAATTCAACTTCTGGTGCAGTCAGATTGGGCGTGACAGAGGAAATTCCTCCAAACAGGATGGAATATGAACGGAAGTAAGTCACTTTTCTTGCTGGTAAGTAGAACATATTTAGTCTTGAATGAAATTCAGACAGTCATTTATACCTGCTCTTTTTTTTTCAGGTAAAACAGTAATGCTCAGTGGGTAGAAGATGGCTGGCTGAGCATTTCTGGGGTGCCATCAATGAAATTGCTGATGAGGAAACTTCTTGCCCATAGAGAGGATCCAGGGACATTAGCACGGAGATGGAGTGCCAGAAGCACTCTCAATTTAACCTACTTGGCAAATAAACAGAAATTAGTCTCTAAGGCTGTCAGCCTGGGATATTTCATAAGCCCTTAATTGTTTGAAGTACAGATATTTTATAGATGAGGAATGTAACAAAAAATTGATGGTTGCAGTGCCATCACGGCAGTGACTACAGGAGGAGGAAG
Organism: Nicator chloris; assembly: GCA_013400495.1. Classification (NCBI taxonomy): domain Eukaryota; kingdom Metazoa; phylum Chordata; class Aves; order Passeriformes; family Pycnonotidae; genus Nicator; species Nicator chloris. Next base: position 232,396 of record WAAE01017932.1, on the reverse strand, counting down.
ACTGGGTCCATCATAAACTCCTGACATGCAGGACCTAGATGCACAGATCAGCCAGGACAATGAGTCTTCTGTTCATTAATGCCCCACTAATGAAGCTCTGAGAATTTGCCCTGTGGAACCACACAGATATCACTATTTTCTTCTGATCTCCGCCTCCCATGTGACAGCTATAAACCCAAGTCTTCCCTGGTGCTTTATTAAATAACTTCAGTTGACTACTTGGTGGAATTTGAGAAAATTATTTATATTCCCACATCCTGAATCATTCTCTTTTTCACTATCTTAATGTCAGATGTCCCTGTGCCTTTGCTACCTGGAAGCACCATAAGTCAGTGTGAGCTGAGAATTTCCCTTCCCTCAGGATTATGTCCTTTAGCTGTATCTCAGGGAGAGGAATAAAGCTCCCTAATTGTGCTTATGGATTATTTGAATATATGGACTCTGTGAAATTAAACAAGCATCTCAGCAGTATCTTGAACATAACTTTATAGACTCATGAAAATCTGAATCAAGGTATTGAGGGATTAGAACCACAGTGAACAGCAGTTAGCAGCGAACTGGAATAGCTGTTTCCATTAATTCTTGGAGATAGTAAATTTTTGGCAGGAAACCTTCTGATACCCTCAAGGCTTTGTCTGTTCAAATTTCAATGAACAACTTCACTGTAGTAACAGAATTCCATAGGGAACCCATAAGCTTCTGCTCTTAAGAGCTAGGTCAGAGGAGAAAAAATAAATCACAATAAATAAGGGAAAACATTCCTGAGTTAATTTAAAAGTTGTTATTTAATGTACTGTTGGATTTGCTTTTTAAAATACATCCCTTATAGTTATAGGCTTAGAAACAATTAAGTCAGTTTGTGAATTGTGTTTAGGAACAGATGCAGCTGAATATGCAAAGGATGAGAAAATAATCACTGGAACAAATGGTTCTCGCCTTATCAGTAGTTCACAGTATATTAAAAATCAGCTGCCACATTTTCCTTCTCCTTACCTATTTCCTTCCCAATATTTTCAGAACTAGGTCAGACATAATGTCTTTATACTAATAAAGTAAAAAAGTAATTTCTCCCTATTCATTAAGTTCATGTTTTTAATCATAAGTATATTAAAATATAGATGGAGCTCCAACCACTGATCATAAAGATGAAGATTTGTAGGACAGGTTCAGCAAATAGTTTCTACATCAATCATGGCATGAGAATACTTTCTGGGACAGATCTTTAACTGGAGAAACTTTAATGAAGCTGATTCTGCATCCCTGGAGGACACATCCTTCCCCTCTCATCCCATTTCTGTACCACCTACTCCTGTTATTCCCTACATTCCATCTCCACCTTCTAGCACAAGGGAGAGGTTCACCTTGTTGATCTCACACATCACAAAACCCCACTGTGGTCACTGGCCACACATTTACAGAACACATATTATTGCCAGGACCCCAGGTTCTTTACAGACTCTATTTTATGGAATCATTTTGTTCACAGCCAGCTCTGGAAGGATGCGGAACACATAAATATACCCATATAGTTATACAGAAATAAAAAGCAGCTGCACAACAACTGAAATTTAGGAGATGAAGAGAATACTTTACAATGTTTCTTTGATAGAAACCCTACATAAAAGTACAGTTGTTGAAAACAAACTAAAAAGATACAACCAAAGAGAAGTTGCTTTTAATCTGGCATCAGAGGAGCCATAAGAAGTTGTACTGGTTTATGTGGGTTTATTCACACTTTATCTGACACCAAAATAGCTTTCTGCATTAGACAAGCCCTTAAAACAATGAATAGCATGGGGAACAGAGAGTTTTACTCTCCCTTTGTGTTGTTCCCAGTCTTTTAGAGCCTCGTTTGTGCTTGGCAGCTTTAATACTGCCATAATAAACATACCACTTCTGGGCTGGTCATTGAGATTGGCACAGAAAGGGGAGAAATTATTAGTAAACTTGTATTTCAAGATAACACAGCTCTTCCAGCTGAGCAGCACAAATCTGAATCTACCCCTCACAGGCCCGGAGCGCATAAGCAACACTCACCCAGGAAGCCATGAGAAAGCCAGCAATCAAATTAATTTCTCCCAAGTCACAACTCAATATCCTAACACCAAACAACCTTCCCAAATGTGCAGCTGTGCCACTGTCACACAGGGCAGGACCTCCAATGCAGAGTGGGACCTGATGTGACATTCTACCAGTGGAGCTTGTTCAGAGCTGAACATTCTCTCTGCCTTCCTTCCCCACCAATTTCCTCTCCCAGGCTCTCACATAGACTTCAAGTTATTTAAGATCTGAGATCTGCCAAGACCATTGCTCAAGGCTGAATATGTGACTGTATGGATTCGGTTCCCAGATATTGTGTGCTTTTTCTACAGGAAAATGTCATTGCACTGCCCAGACCTGAGTTCTGCTCAGGGCTCCAGTAGCAGAACTACCACGGTCACAGGAGACAGAGACTTCTTCACTCAGGGCTTGCCAGCTGGCAGCCAACCAAATGACCATTCCTTTACACTGGGAGACCAGGCTGACATGGTGTGATCTGGGAAAGAGCTGCTTTGGATGTTTATGGCTCCTCCTGGAGCAGAAAAGAAGAAGTCACATATGAAAAAAGGTCCTTCCAGAAAATCTTTCAGGTTTCCAATCTGCCTACATTTCCTTCTTAGAAACCATTTATTATATTATTTCAGTCCTGCATATTCCTTCTGACTCACCTGATTAAACTGATGTCTGAAACTGTAAAGCCTGGACAACTTAATACTGAATCCCATGCACATCATATATCTCCACTATTTTTCTTTCATTGCAGCAACTGAAAGATGTATTTAGTCAAAAAGCCCAACCACCTCCCTTTTTATCTAGAAATGACTTTGATGTTTGTGGATAAAAGCTTTCCAGGTCAGCTAAAATCTTGCTATTCCAGTTCAAGGGGAAACTCAAACACTTCCCTCTTCCTAAAACCACTCACAACTCTCTGGATTCTGTTTCATCAACAGTCAGTAGAATGTTCTCCAGGGCTCATAAATTTTTAAGAGGTACTTCTGCCACTCTCTACCCCACAAGGTGACTTTCCAAACCTTTCTGTCCAGAGGCTCAGGTACAAAATAAGCAGGGAGTGATGGGTTTTCCTGCACATGCACAAAGTCCCACAAGCTGAGGGTCAGCCTGTGCTGCTGATGTGCTCAGAAGGTTGTGCAAGACGAAGTGCAATCTTTTCTACCATGTCCAGTTTGAAAACAACAGTCAGTCCCCTTTTAATATGAGGCATTCTATTTGTTTAATGTCCAAAACAAAACCAAACTAAAATATTCTAATCCCATGATTTGTCACTATGACTGGCTCATTCTTCAAGCCATTTGTCAGAGTCTCTTGAAACTAACGCAAAAGAGCTAGTTTGTGTTTAGGGAAAAACCTCAAACAAACAAACAAAGAAACAAAACAAACAAAAACACTCCAACACCAAACTCTTCCATGTGCTATTGAGTAGACCATAAAAAGCTATTAGTCTCATCATTTCCTTTTGCATCCTTATCATATCCTTTTTCATTTATCTTCCATCTTCTATTTCCATGTGTAAAGGACGGTCCAAAGGTCCCTCATCTGTCTCACAACTGTCTCCAAGGACCCCAAGGGAGATCCCAAGGAACAGGAGCCCTGGCCTAACTGAGGTGGGGTGTCGGCCAAGTTCTGCCTGTAGGTGTGCTCACCGAACTGAGACTCATCCCCATGGCAACCAGAGTGCAAGAACAACAGGCAGACCATGGATGGAAGAACTTGGACTAGCTATCCCGGCCTGGGCATGAAAGGACAATGGACTTGGGCAGCTGGTGTTTGTTGTATAATCCAACAAGTGAGCCTAGACTGGTTGGAACGTACTGGCCGCGTTCAGTACCTATACTGGTCTGGTTCTAAACTGGCCCAAGGACTGCAGTTGTTCCCAGTGGGAGCTATTATTGTCCAAGAAACAAACCCTTGTCATTGAGATTCGCATGATCCTTCCCCACCTCTTTGGCCAGTGGCCACTTGCTTTGAAAATGGCTATAAAACCCTGAAGGACAGAGACCACTTCGAGATTCCCCCCAACGGCAAGAGAGCATCCATTGGCCTGCGGACTGAAGATCACGAGGACTCTCTATGTTGGTAGCTAAATCCCTTCCTTCTCTCTCTCTCTCTCTCTTTATCTCTTTCTCTCTTTATTCCCTTTCATTCCCCTCTATCGCATTATTTGGGTTGGCACTTAATAAAGTGTATTTCTGTTTAAGCATACTTTTGTTGTCCCTTGTTGTGTCTTTTGTGCTTTGAGATCTCTAACGAACCATCAGGACCCCACATATATTAGCGGACCCTGACACCATGTAACAGATTCAAGAAACATCAGAAGATAACTGAGTTGTGAAATGATCCTATTTGGGATGTGGTGGGCACAAGCTATGGGTAGCCTCACATTAAACTCAAAGGTTCCCTCATCACCTATAACAAGCAAGAAGGATTTTGGAATGTGACAGAATATCAACATCAGCCCCAGATACAAACCATATGAACATGGAAATTTCCATTGTGCTTAGGCTTTAAAAGAGCAGGCAATAATGGGCCCAGGTAAAGGAGTTCTGGCAGGGCCAGCTCTGTTTAATTTATGAGCTCAGTTTTTTGCCTTAGTTAGCATGCAGCCACAGGAAGGGAGAAGACCTTGATTATTTGCCTGCTGAAGTGTGGAGCGCTACATTGAGCTGCTAATCCTAATATTAGACTGTACCTTTAGACTTCTATTTACTAGAGAAAGAAAAAAGAAAAGGGAGGGGAATAGGAAAACTTCCCAAAAATCAGAATGATAATTCTTATTTTTCTACATTTCTGCATGTCTTGTCTACCAGTAGCATGCAAAAAATAATAGATATTTCTATTTTACTAAAATTCTCAGATTGTTCTGGAGAAGGCCCTGAATTGCTGCGTGAACATTTGCCAATTCCATGAGGGGATGGCACAGATTTCTGGGAAGAGCACAGACCCTGGGCAGACACAAAACAAGAGGTGGCTAGGTGGGTAATCACCATCTCTATCAACACAGGTTAAGGGCGCAGCAAAATCGCACAAATATGAATGTACTGAGAGAAACAGAAAAAATGTATCCTAGCAACATATCAGTCATTAAATACTACACAGTGAGGCAGATTCTGCACAAATTCCAAACCAGGCTGCACAAGGAGCAGCCAAGCAGCATCCACTGCTCGCAGTGATGGGATCTGTGCCTCAACCAGGGCCAGACTGTTTGGAGGGTGGATAAGTTTAAAAGTGAAAATTAATTTGCCAGGTGAGAGCCTTCATCTGCAGCAAGTTGATATTCCCGAAGTGCCAAACACAAAGACTTTGCAACTGTTGAGCCTAATCCCAATTTAGTGAACAAATCTCACGGCACTGTTGCAGAGCTCCTCTTTTGGATCTGGAGATGGTGACAGGACTGCCTACATCCTGTTCTGGCTGCTGCACACACAGAGATGAGTTTTCTCATATCTGTGCCAGAAACAAATGCATTGCTGCTCAGTCTACTGCCTTTGGAAAAAAAAAGGATTGCTAGGCTCAGACACAGAGATAAAACCCCCTTCCTGATCTGCCCTGTTAGAGCACCATGCAGCACAGCCCTGTCCCAGCCTCTGGGATGCTGCCTTCACAGACAGTGCAGTTTGTCTGTGCACACCAGCAGCTTTTACTTTGAAGCATCTCCTCCTCAGGCTGTTTTCTTTGCTTTGGTTATATTCAGGGATCTCATAAACCTAAGGAGGTTTCCCTGTGGAAATTTCAGAAAAGCCTGAGGAAGCTCTGTGTCCAAATACCGCCAGAATTGCTGTTCAGCTGCCCATGCTCCTTTAGAAACTGCAGCTGATTCTTCCTCTTGCTCTGGAGACATGGTTGTATTTCTTGAGTGACTTCCATAAATTCTCAGGAATTTAATATAAACACAACCTCCAGGTCTCTCAGTAGCTCCATGCTCCTTGGTCTGTTCTCTTCCGTTCACTAGTGCTAAACAAATAACGGCTTCAGTAGCTGATTAGTTCACTACTACTAAGTTATATGCAGCTCATACTGCAAATTATTTGATCTTATCAGTACCCAACTGCTGCAGTTTCAGCTTTTCTATTCTCTCTCCATGTCTGTTTGAACTGAAAAACTCGTGACCACTTATGACTTAACTCTTATTATTTTTAACCAATGCCCTGGATGTATTTCTTATTGCTTACTGCCTAATTTCCCTTGCATTTTCCTAATGCTCAGACCTTATGCCATGTCACAGTCTCATCCTAGGCAAAATAGCCTCAGCTTGTCTTCTCTAACTAACAAGAAAAGCAAGTCCTCTGAGCCAAACTTCCTTCTAATTTACCCAGAGATGCTGGTTCCCACAACACCATCAACACTAATGGAACTGCCGAAGGGGGTCACAGCAAAGCCTCACCCCCAGCTGCTGGCATTTGCACTTGACTATGTAGCAGATAATAGGATATGATACTTCTGTATGAAAAATTCAAACCAAAAATAAATGGTTTGGTATACATGCAGTTTAATTTGATTTGACTATCTTTTGGCGAATTTCATCATTCACTTTATTGTACTGATGTTTTACTGATTGCTCTATTTACTGATGTTGCCAGTAGTACTGATGTAGCCAGTTGCTAGGAGCCTGGAATTCTTGTTTATTAGAGATGGCATAATGAAAGTTTGGCACCTGATTAATTTTAATAGTTTAGCAGGGAACTTGAGGGTAATGCATATTGGCTGTCAGGCTGCAGATAAATTTTGTCCATTTGGTTGTAAAGATTTCTGAAATAAAACCTGTTGTTCACTATTGTAAAGCAATAGTTGGGTGTAGTGTTTTCTAAGGAAGCCACTGTCTCAGCTGCCCTGATTATGCACCTGGGCTCAGGAGTCCCAGACAAACAAGCTGATACAACATCCCAGTTCTGATATCCCTCACACTGAGTGCTGATGTAAGAGATTTGAGAAGACTTTGTGGATGTAGCAGCAGTTTAGAGTCGATTTGCCTGGCAGAATTCCAGAAGAGCCCAGGGCGAGGAGTCAAGAGATCTGGACCTCACTCTCAGCTCTTTTAACAGCCACTTTTCTCTCCTGTGCCTCAACTTCCCCAGCTGGAGTGCACATCACATCGCTGATTTCCCCTGCAAAGCACTGTGTAAGTGCTCATTACCATCAGCTTTGGCAGCAGAGTGTTCCAGGAGGATCTGAAAGGGCTTGGAGAGTCCATCTGCAGGTGGAAGTGATGCCTAATTGGCTCTGGACTGCGCTGCTGAACACCCAAATACTCACCCAGTCTGCAGGGGAACACTTAAATTGAGCCTTCAGACCTTCTGGAAGCTGCAGACATCCTAAGGGAACAGGCTTTATGTGTGTGTTTCTTCCAAAATGGAGAGAAAAGGGGGAGAAAACAGAGAGGAGAAACTTTCTTTCTCTTGCATTATCCTAAGCTCTTCTGCTTCAGAAACATAATGTTTCCTTAATATGTAAAAATTTCCTTAATATGTAAATTTGTATCTGGAGGCTATCCCTGCTTCTATTATGACTTCCCTGCTTAGGAACTGGGCTGGAGAAAGGAGGTGCATGGTGCATTTGTGGGATGGACAGGCCAGGCTCTGGCAAGAGGAATTAAAAAAAAAAACTTGTTCTCAGCTCTTTTTCAAGCCACTTAATTTGGAACATAAATAATTTACACTGAAACGATTAATCAATGCACCCGTTACATTTGCATGGTTACTCCTTAGCACCAAAGGAAGTAAACAACAGCCTGCAGGATAGCATGAAAGATGAACAATCTTATACCTCAAACCTACAAATTAATATATTAAATGAACATCAAAATCTCTGAACAGAGACAATATTAACTCAACCCACACAAAGCAGCAGGCAGGATCAAGGCAATAGTGTATCTGTTCTAATATTTCACAGTGCAGATCTTCACTTACTTGCCAAAAAACATATATTAAAATTTAAAGGGAGTTGCAGAATTTGGTGTTGACATAATGAAAAAAATACTTTATTTAAGAAGCATAGTTAATTCTATGTAAGAAGCACATCTATTTAGTGCAATTTATATCAATTTTTGCAGTGATATGTTGCTTGTTTGTATTAAATTCAAAGGGTGGTTTTTAAATTGTCACCTGAAACTTTAAAGAAACTTGACAAAATTCTTCTACCAAAAGCATCAAAAATATTCTTTCATGCTGACTTTTTCTTATTTTCTTTGTATTTGTTCAGTCCAAATTCTTATAAACATTCACTTGTAAAATAATAGTTAATAATTTCAGTATAAATTTATCCTTTCTCCCTTCTCCTAATATCTATCTCTTTTACACTTCGAATTACTGAATTCCAGTAATAAACATAGTAAAATAAGTAACTAGGATAAGATAGGTAATGAGAAAAGATGAGTTTGGATCTTAAATTTTAAATCTAATTTAAAAACATTAATCCACATATCTAGACCAGAGCAGAAAAGTTTAATGGAAGGATAAACTTCACAGTTTTATCAGTCTACAGACAAATTTTGGTGCATGAGGAAAAGACACAAAGCACATATCTCAATATACAAATCTCAGCAGATGAGCAGGAAAAACAAACACTTATTTTTCACCATATCAACTTATTCCCTGGAAATGTCGAGGGAACTGGTCAGATCCAGGGGATGGTAAAGCAGAGCAACACAACAAACCTCAGTTTAGTGAGAAAGTGAGTAATAACTCATCAAAAGGCCATTCACTTGAAGAAAAAGCATTGAAGTAAGTGAACATCTTAAAAGACAAAGCAAAAGTAGAATTTTATCAAATTATTATTCTCAGCCACATTGAGTAAATTACGTCAAAAATCCCCAGCTTGGAAAAGTGTCACAGAAACATCTCCAGAAACCTGGGGTAGTATAGTTGAGTTTGTTTGCTTGTTTTCTTTTTATTTTTGGTTGTTTGTGGTTGTTGTAAGGTTTTTTCTTTGGTTGGTTGGGTTGGGAGGTTTTGTTTGTTTTTTTCTTTAGTTGTGGCTTTCCCCTTTCAGGGCTTCAGTTTTTAATTTACAGCTGGGCTGTCCACATTTTCAAAACTGGTCTTTTGGTGAAGATTGCGGCAACCAGAAAGATTTAGGGGGAGGACAGGGAGAAAGAAAGCATGATTTGAAATGGAAAACCTGAAAGCAGGAGTACTCTTTACACTTCGGTAAACCACTTAAAAATCATACATTTCGGAAAAAAACCTTATAATTGTATGGGAAAGCTGTGACAAAATACATTTTGAAGAATTAATAAAAGTCCAAATCAACTTCACACTGAAGAGATTCTCTTAGTCCTTAACCAACTTCCCAAAGGATCAGCCCTCCTGTAATGAAAGCCTCATCAGGACTGTTTTGGTCATCAAATCTCACAAAGAGACAAATTTCAGAAGACCAGCCTATCCTCATTATTTTGAGTATAATCCTACCTACATTATCACACCTGCTTTCTCTCTGCTCCAAATGTCAGTGCAGAAATAACTATGCAAGAGTTTACAACAGACAAATAAAACCAAACAATGCTGCCCTCACTCCATGACAGTCCCCAAAAGAGCCACAGCCAGGCAAAAAATGGAAGGGAAATTTTCTGTGCACATTATGAACTTCAATAGGCCCCCTTTGGAGTTTATTTATTTTTAAAGGATGAAGGATTCTGAGTACACAGAACTTGTTAGGACACCTTGGGGGGGTTTCAGAGAAGCCAGCTTTCAGCCTGGCCATATCTCTGGGCTCTCCCTGAGGCAGTAGAAAAGCAGCTTCTCCTGAAGGTAACTTGGAACAGGAATCCCTGGTCCCCAAATCTTGAAAGGTTTGGGATACTCAAGCTAAACCATAAGCTGTTATTTACCTGTAATTCAAGCATACCTACCCACACCAACTGTGCTGAAATGCTCAGCTTTCTTTGAAATGATCTCTCACTCTTTGCAACAGGTAAATCCATTGCTGGATGCCTTCACCTAGCAAGAAGAACCTGGATCCCTGGAGCTTGGGACATGACAAACAGCGCAGAGCACGTCACTGCCTCATCTGCCCCAGCAGTATGGCTGCTCTCTGGCTTACAAGAAAAATAAATATTTGTTCCTTTCATTTGTCCCAGTAGGACTGGGAATGTGAAATATTTACTGTAGGATTTACGAGGATGGCACAATGTTCTCTCCATCAAAAGAGAAAGGTTGATCGATGAATAATGTGTAGCTACCACAGACTGGAGCCCTGATCAGAACTATTCAACACAAAATCAAGACTCTTACATAATTAAAGGAGGAGGGAGTGGTTCTTGGTGGTTCACAGAGTAGATGTCAAATCACTACTCAAAATAAACCTATTCACATGGAAATTATCCAGTTAAGCATCTGACAGACGCTGACAAATATTGCATCCCCCTTCCACAGCAGCTGAATCTTATGAAGAAACTGTGAACTGCCAATTTGTATTTTTAAATGGTCTAGCAGAGACCTGAAATTCATCCTCACCACACTTCTTTCCACTCACAAGTCTATAACCTAAGGCCACAAATAAAGCTACAAACCAAAACATACTTTCTTTTTTTTTTTTTCTTAATTTAGGTGCTGCATCTCATCCTCAAACCTGTACCAATTCACAGGGATGAAGACAAACCAAAGTACTGGTACTGTACTCCACACCAAGTCTTTACCCACATCATTCCTACCTAAGCAATTCTGACCTAATTTGGGGTACAGCAAGGAGCAGAGGGCAGGGCAGGACATGCATCCAGATCTTCCATCTATAAAGGGTGTGTCCATCTGTCCTTTTCCCAGCACAGGATCCAGCCATGAAAGCAGATTAAGGAAAAAGCTCCATCCCCACTCCACATTTTGAGCTACAATTCATGTGCTTCTGCTTGAAGTATTCCCTTGCCCCATGGTATTTTTCATAATTAATGTTTATTTTCTGAAGACCTGTCACTGACCATCAATGGCCATCACTATCCTCCTGTCCTGGGGCTGGCTACAGGGCACAGTAAGATCCTAATAAAAAAATTTGATAGATAACTTTTGCATTAAGTGAAATCTCAGCACAAATTTTAAAAATATATACACTTCAAGGCATTTAATTTCAATCATCGAGCCCATGTTATTCCTAAATGTACTCATAAAACTCAGAAAGTGAATTGCACATCACTGAAAATGTGACAACACCCCCGCCCCCCGACTTCTGAAGCTGTAAAGAGCATCCAGTTTTCCATCAAGTTCTTCTATGATTATCCCACTGAAGGCCAGACTCCCAGTAAACTCCCTCTATGGGTTGTGGCTCCTGAGGTAATATTTCTATTTGAACAATACAGATAAGAAGGAAGTGGGAACTCCTGTAAGCAACATTATTCTGTTAATTATTCTACTTGTATAAAATAGCAATAAATTAATCAAATCTCTGGGTACCTCAGCAAAGTCGTGGCCAGCTCTAACAAGACTTTATGCACCCTGAAAGCTCTCCATGCATAACGGCAACCTGACTTTGAAACTGCCAGTTCAAAAAGCAGCCAGATTAAAAAAACAGCTTCTTGCCATTTTCTAGTTTCATTAAAATCTTTGTCTTTGGAATGAGACATTAGAAATGAAATGCTTAACTTATTCATGAAATACAACCCAGCTGTTTGCCATGGTGACCTTTTCAGCATTCTGTGTTTCATATTTTGATAAGCCATGTACTGGTAAGAAATCTCTCCCATAGCTTTTGCCAGCAGCCCTGACTCAGAGCCCTCCATGCTCCCGTGTAAAGAAAAATAATGCAAGAATGTCAACAAGCAGCTATTCCACAGCAATAGGATCTCATAGGATCTCACATTTCCATAAACTCTGAAGAAGGCTCGTGTGCAGGTCTTATAACACACAGGGAATCTTACCTCCTTCAGCCTTTATTAAAACCTACTGCACCAAAGGCAGTATCAAAAAACCGATCAAAAATAAATTTACTGGGAAAACTAAAGCTACAAGTGTTTATATGCTCTTAAAAGAGATTTTTAACTTGGGAATGTTTGAACCCACTTAAGTCTCTTCTACATGCACAGGCAGAAAACCAAGTGGATTAGGTAAAATTTAGGCACAGATACAAAAGCTGGAAGTGTACCTTCGAAAAAATCAACAGATTCTGACTAAAAATTGATCCAGAATCTTTTAGGCTTTGGTGTAGACCACTGTGATTTTTGAGAACAGATAATTGCTTTAAAGTCAAAAAATGGTTTTATGCTCTCAAAGAATTGTTAAATCCTTTGCAAATGATTATAGGAAATGGAGATGTAATCTGGACTGTGGCTATTCTGTGTCTCTATCCATTCTATTTTTCAGGAAAATGCTTATTAAAAACCCAAACAAACAAAACCAAATAAAAACAAAAACCAAACAACAGCAACGATAACAACAACAAAACCCTAGGGAAAAAATCGGTATTTTTAAGACAGTTATATCAAATGCAAAATTTAATCACTAGAATAACCAGAAACATTAAAAATAATATAACATCTATTTCACAAATTAACAGAAGACATTGAAATCACAGTCAAAAATTACTTTGTTACTGATTGTTACTTTAAAAGGCTCTGCCAGTTCAAAAAATTGCTATTCTAAACCTGTTGCAGAATTAAGAATTAGAAACACACTCAGACCTTAAATTAAATATTTGACAATATCCCTCCTTATTTACAATCCAAGAAACTGAGCCCAGACTTGCACTTGAAGGGTTGAGGCTTTTCTTGGCTTGGCAAGAGGCACCTAGATCCAGGTTACCCCCAGTCGGAGCTGGGGTTAACACAAGGTCAAGAAAGGAGAAATTTTGGGTAGGTGCATGAAATCGGCAACTGAAGTAACCTGAAAATGAGTCGCCCTGCTTAGTTAGAAGACAGATTTTTAAATCCTGAGTTTTGAAACCCATCACTCCTACTGACAACCCATTCTTAAAATTCTGTTTTCAACACCACTTTATGGTGACATGCTCAATAGCCTATTCTGTATTGCATTAAATTTGTGAATTTCTATCCATAAATTTACATTTCCTCAACATGGGCAACATCAGCCTAATACAGAAATTACCATTCAGAAGTTGGGTTATCTTACCTCCACGTAGCATGCATGCAGTTTTGGTTGGGGTTGTTTGGTGTCTTTATCCTTTCTTTTAAAAATAAATCTCAATTTCTACACCTGTGTGCATTTGAATTCATACCCTCATTACTTGCATCAGCAAAAGTGTTTCACATCCAGTTATATGGCACAGGCTGTCAAACATACAGATCCTTTTGTAGTGTCACTACTTAAACATATGGATAGAAACAAAACTAAAATACCACTGGAAGAAATTCTAATGTTGGATAAAAGACTGTCTTATCTAAAACAAGACTACATTATAAAGCCACAATTTTATTATTTAGTTTTATTGTTTTAAATTAAATAGAACAAAGTGGCTACTTCATCTTGCTGATTTAATAAGTTAATAAAGCCTTCTGGCAAACATATACTTGATATATTGTGGAACACAAAAGCTCCTTCTCATGTTGAGGAAAGTATTAAAAAAAATCTTCCAGGGAGATGCTGGACCCTGCACTTTATGAAGCCAGTATTTACCAACAAGAGGGACTTAAGTCATTCTCTGACACAGCCTTTTCTCTTGCTTTACTTGTGCTTTTACTGTAATATGGTAAAGTCTCTGCATTCTTAAAAATATCTTCCTGCCTATTTTCAGGTGGGGCAGGGATTGTTTTTAAACATTCCCTTTGATCAGCAGTTGGGAAACAAATGTAACAGGAGATGCAGTAGAGCATCTCATGAGGAACGAGCGAAGTTTCCTACTCTCAGGTGACAAAGGGATCAAAGTGCCCTGTTCAGGTCTATGCCAGCTCCACTCTCAAACTTCCTTGTGTTTTCCTTCCCTTACCATCTGTCTTGGTTTGGAAAGACAGGTGTCTGCCAGCGAAAAGCTGGAGCCTCCCTTGGAAATGGAGAATGTAAACCCCCTCCATCTGAATTATTATAATTTTGAAATTAAGGAGCTTTCAGGCAAAGATAGGGGAATGGGAGTAACAGTTCTTTACTAGGAATATTAAAAAATAAAAATGTAGTAGTACAAAAAAACCCCAAATAAACAAAAAAAGAAAACACTGACAGAATACAACCTGACACCCTCTTGGTCAGGTTGTTGGTAGCAGTCGAAAAAAAGTCCTCCTGGAGTGACAGATGTGGTTCTGTTGGAGCAGAGATGATCCAGAAGAAGGGTGTCGTTTTCTCTGAAGGTCCAGTGGCAGTGAAACGGATCCGGTCTTCCTCTGGGAATCCAGTGCAAACAGGCTGTCCTGATGATCTGAATCTCAGATTTTATCCACATAGGAATGCTTGGCCGATGCCTCCATATTAACAGAAGACACCTGCCCCCACCCCACAAGAGTTATGAGGAATGGGTCACAGAAGAGAAAAAAAACACCTCCCCAACCGGTTTCAACAGATGGGAATAGAATACATACTTTTGGTTACATCTTGCCTTGCAACCCAAGACACAATCATACAAACATACTGATAACTAAGATAGTTAAAATAGAGCTTATCAGATGCATCTATGAAGCTGTTATAGTTTTAGGTTGGGGGTTTTGTTTGTATTTTTTTGGTTAGGTCATCAAAACATGCAGTAATTCAGAATGTCTATCAGGCTATTAACAAAGTCAAAACCCAGAATAACATTTTGGGAGACAGTCTGTTAAGCAGCACTGGGTGATCAAATTCCTGTCAGTGCAGACCTGATAAATTTTTAATATAACTAAACTATGTCTTGGTATTCTCACAGTTAACTAAAAACTTTCATACAAGTGCTTCTCCTCACCAGGGAGCTGAACTTCTCTGGATATTATAGCTGAAAATGGTAAAAACATCTAGAATTATATATATGGAATTCAAAAATGACATCAAATTAAAAATGGTCTGTCATAAAGATTGCTCAGAAATGAGAGACTGTCTGTCCCCAGACTCCAGCAATGTACATGTCAAATATGAAAACTGGAAAATAACCTTGAGCTGCTTCTGCCCCAGCTGGTGTTTGGGGAAATACTGAGAATTTCCCCCCCTCCCAAAAAAGCCTACCTTGACTGGGACTTTTCCAAATGTAGTCCTTAGGGTCTTCATTATGCACAGGCCTTAGTATGTGATAGAAATTAATCAGAGTGAGACAATACTAGGCCAGAAATGCAAAGCTGTCGCTGTAGCCCGATTGGTGAGGGAACCCTCACTGTCCCGGCTAGCTGTGGGAACAGCTCCAGTAAAAAGCGCAGCTCTCTGTCCCAAGCTGTCACCTGGCTCAGTGACTCGGAGCTGCTGCTGTGCGTTCTTCTCCCTCTTATCCTGTACGATGTGGACAACCAGCAGACAAAGGCGAAGAAAAGGAGGCAGTCTCAGGTCTGGGGGTGAATCTCAGCTTATTAGGGCTCCAGGGAGCCCCTCAACCAAGGGAACCCAGCAGACGAGAGCAGAGCATGCTCTCGACCATCGGGTTTTGTACAGGGGGTGTAACAAGGGGTGGTAACCGACAACTTTCCAATCATGAACAAGAGGTGGGGGGATACAACAATAACTGGCATGACAGGAGACCAAACAGCAACGAGAAAGAAGGGATCCCAAGGACCCCAGCCTATCACTCGAAGCCCTTCCTAGAACTTTCTAGGCAAAAGGGAGAGGCAGCCGATTGACAGGCAGGGTCCGAGGGGAGGGGGTTTAATGAATGACGGGGAACAGTCTCGAGAATCGGGAGGGGAAAGACAGATTGACTCATGGAATAAACCAAAACAAAAGAACAATAAGGCAGTGGAAGCAACCATATGTTGCACACTGCAACACAAAGCCATGCAAAAGGAAAGAAAAATAGAAACAGACAGCCTTATATATCCACATGAGGAAATTAAAACGTGACTGGAAAGCAGCAAAGTCAATTAGAGGGGAGATAATCAGAAACAGAATTTGAAACAAGGGCTTTAATTTTCTCTGACATTGATTCTAAAATCTTGAAGGAATGAGCACAGTTCTAATGAATGTTATTTAAAAATAACTAATATATCATAACCAAGTGTGTCGGAGAAAGATGAACATTACAGCCTTAGAAGGATTTTTTTCGCTCCCTGCAGAGAAGTGCCTCACATGAAAGAAGCCAGAGCTGGAGGAAACTATGTTTGTGAGATATGTAATAAAACAATACTATAAACTCCTAAATTTAGGTGAGATAAGGCAATACAAACATTTGCCCTTACAGAGCAATGACAATAGAATATCTGCTCAGTCATCTTTTCAGGAAGAAATGCAATGTGATTAAGGCAATTTTTGCATAAATGAGAATTAATTTCTGTAACTTTAGTGACTTTAAAGTGAGGCCAAAATTAAGACATTTACTATGTACTACTCAGCTCATCAACAAAAAAACCACCTGGTTTGGTTCTCCAGGTCATAGGACTGGATGATGGTTGAATGAAAACAAACCCCAAAACATTCTGAGATGAAAGGAAGGAGAGGGGGCTGAGGCAGATATTGCCCACTAAGTCCACTTTGAAAATCTTGTGTCTGCTTTTCAGCTAGCACCAGACACCAAAGAAATAAACACCCTGGGAAGACTGGGATTAGTCATAGAGCTCATGGGAAATTTGCCCCAAATCACAAGATATTGAAGTGTTCACCCCCATAAAAGGATAAATTAACTGGGAGGGGGCAAGGAGTGTAGAAGTGGGCATTTCAGAGAGCTGAGAATGACTATTTAAATATTAAAGCCCAGGAAAGCATATCTTACAAATCAAAAACCTCCCACAAGTCCAATAATCTGATTTTGAGAGGGTCAGTGGATCAGAGCTACAGATAAATAAGAATGCTGTGAAGACCAGAGCTAATAAGAGTACACTGGAAAACACACTTATTACACATAAGTTGAAATCACGACTTCTGGAATGAGCTTAAAAACACACAGAACTAAGATTTTTGTATGGGTTTTCATAGGCAAGGGATCAGGCCCACATTTTTGGAAGGCAGGCGTGTGGCAGGGGGGTGGTGGGGAGGGAGTGTGTGAACCTTAAAATTAAATTAATTTAATTTAATTTTACTTTATTTTATTAAATCCTAACTTTTTTTTTTTTTCCATTTCCATCATGGCTGCTCAATTTGGTTCCATATAAGTAATTATGGAAATGGGCTGAGGAGGTGACATCTGAGATTTCAGAATTAACCTAAAATATGCACAAAACCTTCCACTTCTCAGAGCAGACAGCATGGGAGGCTCCCCACAGAATACCTGCAAGGCATGAAGATACCAGAAGATGAATAAAAAATACATTTGTAGCAGCTATGGTAGCCCCTTTCCATGCCAGAGGAAAAATTCATCCATGTGCAAAGGACCAGCACAGGACCCAGGGTACCTTGGCTATCCACCTGTGAGCATGGTGCTCATGGGGCTTCTTCAGAGGCAACAGCACCAAGGGGTGGCACACAGCCCACATTTACTTTACAAAAGCCAGACTAATTTCTCCCCCTCCTTCTCTTCTCCAAATCAGGTTGTAATTTTTTTGCTGGGAAACTACAGAATAACCAAGAAGTACAGACAGAATTACACAAGGCAGAGCCACCAGCTGTAATCAGGAGCAATGTCTCTGTACTTAGGTGCACACAAAGTTCCCTACACCCTGTATGACACAGAAAAACCTGAAATGTGGAACCACCAGCAGATCACAAACACTACTGAAAATAACTTGTCAGTGTTTGTGACCGTATGGGATGCATTGCTGTCCGTATCTCCTTTTGCAAGGAATTTTTGCATGGACAAGCAGTGATATGACAAGGGGAAATGGCTTTAAGGCGCAAGAGATTACATTTAGATTATGTACAATAAGATATTCTTTACTGTAAGGATGGTGGGGCCCTGGAACAGGTTAGCCACAGAGGTTGTGGACTCTCCATCTCTGGAAGTGTCCAAGGCCAGGTTGGAGCAACCTGAGATAGTGGAAGGTGTCCCTGGCCATGGCAGAGGGTGGAACTGGATGAACTTAGGGGTCCCTTCAAACCCAAACCATTCCATGATTCTGTGATCTCCTATTTGACAGAGTCCAACTGCTCCTGTAGCAAACCCCTAATTCAAAACATTATCAAGGCATAAAGCAGCTCCTCTTCCACAGCAACTCCAATTCAGAGCCAGAAATGCTTCACAGAAGAAATCCTCAAAGTACGTGTCTTGAAGGAAAACAGAAACCCAAATAGTTTAAGTGAAGCCAGGATTAGTGGACCCATAACTGTGAAGAACTGTGTCATATAATCCTACACTGCTTCCATTATTTTCCTAAATTAGGGTCTCAGTGAGTGTGAAAGCACTCAAGTTTCTCATTAGATGTCACAGTAAATAACACTAAAATATGGCATCAATTTTGTTGTTATTCTTGAAACACTGTAATAATCTTATAGCTAGAAATACTGAAGTTTCCCCAAGAAATTAAAATCAAGTATCACACTACTCATTAAAACAAAACCAGAATAAAGAGATTTAAATTAAACCACAGTAGTTTCAGAAATAAGGAAACTGTTAGAGAATGAAATAATATGAAGTAAATTGAGATGTTAATGCAATAACAGAAGGGAATGGTTCAAATCATTACCCATTTTGTCAGATTTGGTGTTTGAAAAGGTAAATGTTGATAAGCCAGACCCAGACTGTGCTGAGAACACAGAGGGCAGCAGGTTCTGACCATTTTAAATGATCACTTAAGAAATGGGCTGGGTTGTGCCTGGCATATGAGGGATTCAGCTATATAAAATAAAATACATCATTATAAGGAATTATTTAGGATTATCATATCAGCTGCACCAAAATCTGATATAAGCCATTAAATTAATTTTACTGCAGCAACTTCCCAGCACTTCTTTTTTTGGAGAGCACATCTTTGATCAGTCCTTCCCTGACCTCAAAAACTATTACTTGTGACATCCTCAATG
Source organism: Nicator chloris (assembly GCA_013400495.1). Classification (NCBI taxonomy): domain Eukaryota; kingdom Metazoa; phylum Chordata; class Aves; order Passeriformes; family Pycnonotidae; genus Nicator; species Nicator chloris. Next base: position 213,416 of record WAAE01017932.1, on the reverse strand, counting down.
TATAGTCTTTAATACATAAGAGCAGTTTTGCTGCTTTTCTGCTGCTCTCAAAAATCACAAATATTTTTCAAATCATTTGAATTTAATTCATCAAGTTTCCCATTTTAAAGGCTTTTTCTAAATATTTCTGCCTCACATCAGTTCTTTTTCATTCATCAAGTTCTGTAGCTATTTCGGGATTAGTATGTGTTTGTGGAAGTATCCTCTTGCAGGCAAATTAAATTGCGTCACTCATTGCACCAAATACAGGAAATCAAAATAAAAAATGTCCAAAAAGGAGAGCAAATATTTTATCAATGAAAACACACACACAAACACATAGTTGTCTTCTTCTAGATATTTGGAGAACTCAGAAAAAGACCTTATTACCTTTTTATAGGAAAAAAAAGAATTTTACTGAAGGACTGAACAGGTGTTCAGATCTCACACAAAGAGGGAAAAAAGACCCCAAAGTGAGAAACAGGACAAAAAGAAAATTACGGTGATTAACAGGAGCACATTCTAGTAAAAAATAGATTTTAATCATAACTATTAGGTTATGTGAGCTTATCTGAGTCTAAGACTAAGATAAAGCCCCTGAAAATTTAAGTCATGTCACAAGTCTTGAAGGTTTCAATTTTTTCATTGGACTAATTGCAAGATGGCAGAACTTTTGTGCATTAATTTCAAACTGAGATGTAACAAAGTCACTTGGCTCAGTGGAAGGAGAACATTTATCTGGAGTCTAATGTGAAAGGCAAGATGTCTCTCAGAGGAAATGCCAAAATAGTGCCAGATTGGAAAATTAAAAATATTCCAGGAAGGATATACAAAAACATCTACTCTATCCTTTACATGTGTTCAGTATTTCTAAAAACAGTTACACATTGAGGTGGGATAATTCTCTAACTATCTCATTCTAATGCATTACAGAGGTGCAGGGCACACCTCTGCTTTATGGATGGGCAGGTACAGAACAAATATCCCAACCTGCATAGTGGGTCTAACACACCAGGCATGGACCAAAATCACCCCACCTGCAGCTGGAGACAGTCCTGCCCAGGGACACATCCAGGATTTGCCAATAATTGTGGAAAATGCATCCAAGAAAAGCAGCAGGGCCCCACATTTCCTCTCCATACGCTGCCACTCACAGAGTTTAGTCAAGGCATCAAAACTCCCTCAGCCTTAACAAAGACACCACTGGGCTCAGGATCTTCTCATTACTAGAAAGTATATTTTGCTGGATTGGAATAGTGAAATTTAAGGCATCAGTTCATGGAACAACTTGGCTGAAAGAAACCAGAGCTCCAGACATGGCTGAAACCCAGATTTTGAACTCACGTTGGTGGCATCCAACCCCATATTCACCCTCACTTACAACAGGTGAGGGCTGTCCAGAGCAGCTCAGGTGCCTCGGGCATTGCAGGAACATCAGGGTCACCCAGGGCTTTCCATGGCTGCATTTCCTCAGGAGGGATTAAGAATGTCACAACACAGCCTGTCTGGATTACCCACAGACATATTTTTAGCAAGGTAGCCAAATTCGGTTTGGTATCGCTTGAAGGGAGATTGAGCTGCTTGCTCAAAATATTTGTCTCCTCACACACACCAAGTGAACCCACCAGTCAGGGTGTTACAAACAACTGAGATCTTGAATCTAATACCTGAAACATTCTGCTCAATTCAAGAAGCATCTGGGATAGTCTGAGCCTGGAATTTCTCCTTTGTTCACACAAACTGAAGACTGTGAAAACCAGCTGTCAGTACAGAGCAACCAAATATTTCTTTAAGCTTTGGAGGTTTTCCTCCTTTTTTTGTGGATGATTTTATTGGGGGGTTTTAAATAACCACAGTTCACTAACCAGTAATAGTTAATTAATACTGTTAAACATTTAATTCTCAAATACACTCTAGTTTGTGTTTTGGTTTGGTTTGATTTGATTTTTTTCCCAGGGAAACTTTGGTTTTCACAAAGATTATTGCTACATATTTAAATTTGAGACAGGTTCTGCAGCTAGCAAGTGCTCTTCTGTCAGGCAAATTGTAATAATGAATATCTGCCTTCCAAGGTAAAGCTGGACAGGGCATTTTCTTTCCCAAGAATATGACAGAAGGGGAAATCTATCTGCTGGACCAAATGGCCTTCAGTACGAGCACAGTACCTCCAAAAAGATAGCAGTAAGCAGATCTGAGCTTATTAGATACTTGCCAATAAGGGGGAGCTGCACCTGATGCAGCTGACAGCAGGGAAAAAGGATGACTTTAATATTGCTGCCATCCCAGCAGCAATCCAGTTAGGCAGGGAGCAGAGATATTGGAATGAGCAGCACTGCTGCACACTCAGCTGGCCTTCAGCTGACTCAAGTTTTCCTACAGAGTGCAGAGTTTTTCATATTTTGGCCACAAAACTATCACATGATACAGGGGAGATATCAACCCACACAAATGTACTTTTTGTGCATAAAGCTCCCTTAGTCCAATAAGACCTCCTAAAAAGAAGCTGTACTAATTCTGTGTTGGCATTTGTCAGAATAAGCAATTAAAAAATATAAGTGAAAGAAAATATTTTAAGGCCATTATTATTGTGGAATCCTTTGGCAGTTGCTTTTCCCAACAATTTTATCCTGTGTCTTGAACTACTGGAGTTTTTCCACTCTTGTCTCTATAAAGGCCCAAACCACACTTTTTTCCAGTAACTTGGGACAGAATTTCCTCCTCTATAAATGTTCATTCAGCCCCAATCTTTCCAGTACCTTTTTCACTATTTCCAACCATTTTTGTGCTGTTTAATTAGTTAACAGGGTTTACAAAACCCTGCAGAACAACATCTCTCACAGTCCAGTCTTCACTTCTTGAGCCCCGCTCGCGGCAGCCAGGGAAAGGCGAACAATGCCTCTGAGGGTCGGTGAGCGTAGAAGAGCTCACCGACTTAGAGCTTGGACGACGGGTTGGTCATATGGCATATATAATAAAGAGATGGGCATGATTTGGTGACCTGAAACAGAAGAGGTTTTAATGGTTAAAATAAAAAAGGACAGAAGCTGTGCACAGTATGGGGTTCACTCAAAAAGGCAGGGCTAGGGTGTTACTTTAACTTATATAGAGTAGGACAGGCATGGAGTCTGAGGGAAGGGTTCCAATTACAAACTGTGGTTAGGAATATTAAAATCACTGCACCAAATGTAAACCAATAGGAACCAGGGAAACAAAGAACTTTCTAGTTACATTTAAATAAAGAACTGCCATGATTCCCTTTGAACTGACTTTAACTCTCCCTAACTAAAAGCAGTGTCCCCGAAGTTAGGGTGTTACTTTTTATGGCTTTGGGTTGATCTTGGCCATGGCTGGCTTGCCAGCCAAGCCAGGCCACCAGACCTCCACAAACATCAGCCATTAGAGAACACTAATTTATGAGCAAAATTCATGTAGAATTGTTAAAGAGAAAAATAAAATACTCAGATGCAGCAGATTTCCTGGTTTTAATTTAAATAATTTTAAAATACAGATGTTTATAAATTTTATTACTGTTTATAGACATTAGTGATAAATTGATAGATTATAAAGGGCAGATTACTAATAAAAAATTAATATTTGAGTCTTTCATTTTCAGAAGCATAAAACTACGGGTACCCAGACTGGTGTTGCTGAGTTATTCAGCACATTGCTCAGGTATTTACTGAAGGTAAAGACAACCACCCAGAAAACAGGGTAATATTCAAACAAACTAGAAAAAGAGATTTGATATTTAATTCCACTCATCTAATTTAAATTTTTAGAGGCATTTCCAGCTTAAACAACTTGAATTATTCATCTTTCATGTCTCAGCAATGCTGCTACTTACTTCTGTTATCTTTTTCCATCAACAGGAAGATTTTACTATAAAGGAACTTGAGCTTTTCTGAACAAGTTACACAGCAATGGCATTTAGAGTTGGTGCTTAAAAAAGGAAAGATGATGACAAATATTTCATTAAACTTCATTACATTTCTGCCTTTCATGTAAGTGAACTGCCTTTCTCATTGTAGGAAATCTACATCTGGAATTGTACAGTGACTGCTTTCTTAATTATGATCTCGCTCAAACTCAATTGAGTTTCTCTCTGTCTCTATTTCTTCCTTTTCCTCCTGCTGCTGCTAATTAAGATAAATATATCAGAAGTGCTATTGCTGAAGGGAAAGCTAGAGCAAGTGTCATTGGTCCCCGTGATATTCCCATTCTGCCGTGAGCTGTCACCAATGATTTAGGACCAAGTGCCAAGGATTATATTAATCTTGATAAAATTAGCAAATGCTCTGTGATGTTCACATCCTTTGGTGCTAAATGACATTCCCCTGGCTGGACCATTACTACTGAGGAAAAAAATACTCTTTTTTCCTCTGAGGATAGCAAATGAGGGCATAAGGTGAATATTTTTTTTTTCTCCCCAGAAAGGCTGAAGGACAAATTCAGGTGTTACTTGTTCTAAACATTCAGCCTTTGATTCAGCATCATTGCTGAAAATCTGTGACAGACTCTTAAAGGATATAAAAATCCCTTCTGTGGCCAAGGGATGAAGGAGGAAAAGAATTATGTTATATTTCTGCTTGATAAAGGAAACTGTTACACAAGGAAATAATGTGTGAGGAAGATTATCTTTGTACACAATGTACAAGAAATAAAAACTTTTTTTTTTTCCCTTTAAAAGCACAGTGCATAATCCTTCCTGTAAACAGACATATGCAAATGTCCATCTCATGTACATCTTCCTAGACACAAGATTTTCCTAAGACTTTCCAAGCCTGGCTCTGTACAGCAGCCACAGACAAAAATCACCTCCAGAACAAGTGACTGTGTTGGGCTGAGCAGGGCTGTCCTATTCCTTTTCTTTTTTGTCCACATCACTCAAGGCATCTGTACATATTTTTTCAGTCTGAGGGAGGAAGAGTTTCTTTTAATTCTCTGTGTACAACCTCCCCCAGCCCAGGAGACACATGAAATAAACCAGAGCTTTGTTGTGCTTAGGTTCAAAGCTTCATTAACCAGCTATTAAAATCTGTTTTCTTTGCACCTCTGGGCAGGCAAGAGGTCACCTTGTGAGATTTCTTCATCTGTGTGATAATCCACACTCATTTTTATGCTCATCATGGACATTTCCACTCCTCACAAGGGCTTTTTTTGACCTTACACATGACCAGAACCACTTCTTACACCACTAGAGACACCAATGCTGGCACAAGGTGCTAAATAACTTAACCCACACTTCCAAAACTGACCCCAAACCTTTCAACGTGGCCCATATCTGACCTAACAGCTGAATTAAGCTACAATGAGCACCAGATCTCTACTCTCTTTGAATAATTATACTGATATTTTAGGAGGGGTAATGCTCAGGCTCTGTCCTCACAAGAACCTGGTTGCTGCTCCAGAGCCCCAGCCTGTGTGTGGCCATGTGCAGGATCAGGGTTGCAAATGCAGCTTAATACTGAAGTGACCCTCAGTAAATTCTAGAGTTTATGGACTTGCTGCGACTGCAATGTAAAAGTAGACAGGTCTTAGCAAGGTTGAATTAACATATGTCAGCACTGATTTGCACAAGCATAGCTCATAACTTCCTAGCAGGAAAGGAGGAGAAAGTTATTTTTAATAGAAAGCCTGGAATTTACAAGGAAAATGCAGAATGAAGAGAGAGGTGCAGATACCTTCTCAAAAGGAACACAACACCAAGTGTCGTTTTTACACTCCTGATTTTCATCTGGAAGGATTCTTGTTGAGGCTTTGGACTTATAAATATATATAAAATATTACTATATAAATGCTACAGAATGTGACAATAAAAACATTAAAGGAGATACATTATGTTTGGTAAAAAGTATCAGACATGTTTCCATACTCTCACTGAAACTGTTGAATTAGACTACATATGGTGTATGAAATCATTTGACAAGTTAGAAGCCTCATGATTTTGCTTATAAAGTTTATGTAGTCTATTAACTGTATGTTCCTCAGTTTAATTGTCACTTTAGAAATAGGGAATGTGAAATAGACTATCTCTCACCTTATTCAAGGCTGGCTGCTAAGGATACTATGTTTGCTTTCTGAGTACTTTCAAGCCAGGGATGATAATTCTTGCAATACTGATTTTTCAAAGCTTTGCATTAGCATAGAAGAGAAATCTGTTAAAAAACCCAAACCAACAAGCATTCAGGGGCATTCACATACAGACAAAAATGTGCACATCAGTATTTAAACTTGAAGTAAACTTATGGATGAACTAATACATATGCAGGAATGTTTAAAAATACAATGATCCTTTTGTCACCATTCTTATTTCCAGTGGAAAAACGTATGCATACAGATTTTATAATCCCTAGTCAAATATGAATGAATGGATCATGTAAGATTCAGATTTTGAGAGGAAGGTGCTGTTGGAATAAAATTTCTGCCTAAGAAAAATATTCTCCATAGAAAAGCAAATATCATCTAAAAAGATCTTATCAGTGGGGGAGGGGATGTAGGAGCTGGCTGTTCATACAGAAACTCTCCACCAAATCCTGTAAGATGATGATCCATCATAGGATTTCCTATGATCTCCATCCATTGGATAAGGCCACACTCTACTAAATAAGATTCAGAAGTGAAATTGTCTCCAGTATTATGGTGGCACATTTAAAACTGTAACCCATGGCCGGGGCTTTTAATGTTGACTATTGAGAAACTCTTCTGTAGAGCCAAATACACTCTAGGAACATCCCCCTAAGTTTTCTCAGCAGAGAACTTTGGAAATTGCAGCTCCAATCCTTAGCCACTTCAGAAAAAATTGCTATAAATTTGTCTTCTCTTCACACTATTGATGTTTTTATTTACTTCGATCCCAGACTATTCCTGCTCCAGCGCAGAAACTATAAGAGGTAGTTATGGGACAAGTGCCTGTTTTTCCCAACTTTTTAAGCATAATAATTTCTTTCTTTTTCTTGTGTAAGACTTAGAGGTGGCTACAGGTTTCTCATCAGGAAATTGTTTTAATCATCTAGCAAAATCTTTGCAATAAATAGCACATTTTGATGGAAAGGACAATGGATTCTGAAGTAGGATGAGGGAATACTAAAGGAAAAATTTTCAATATAGGAAAGTGCCCCAATGTCTACAAGTGACACTGTATGTCACCTGTTACTTGAGAGGATTTTAAAGACATTTAAAATGTGCTGAAGTGTTTCTAGCAACATAACAAGAGCTAAATACTTTTAAAATCTGTGCTATTTCTTCTGAACCACAATTTCTGTTGTCAGTCCAGTTCTCAACAAGACATTCCATAAATCATTCTACTAGAAGGAAATTCTAAGTGAGTTTGAAGACCCTACTGAAATAAAAGTCTCATATTTCATTCATAACATTAATATTTATACTAAAGCTCTCCTTATAACTATGACAAGCAATTAAAGAAACTAAAGCTATTAGGAAATTCAGTTTATAAGAGAAAGTTTGTCAACTTCTATTATCTGTTTTATTTGTGCAAGACTGCAGCTGTCATGGAGCAACTCAGCTCTCACTGCTGAGGTACAAAAGTTTAAGAGCTCCCAGTTCCATCCTGGAGACTGCAAGTCCACAGGGGAGGCACAGGGAGAAAGAAACAAGATGGCTCCTGCATCATCCTTTCTCACCCATTACATGCTGTAATGCAGACACTACCATCAAAGCAACAAATAAAGAATTTTAATGATGCTGCAACACTGATGAACTGCTCACTACTATCAAGGGCAACTTGCATTTCTTGCAAATTGAGAACAGCAAAATCACCTTGTCAATGGATCCAGATATCTAGTCTGCATCCATTCATGGCAGGAGAGTGCAAAATCTTTCACACAGGTTTGGGATCATCCAGCTGTCAACAAGAACAAAGAAATATTTAAACAGTTCCCAACCACAGTCCAAACCCAAACTTTGCAAAGCTGAGTGGGCTTGAACATGAAATCTGGACTGTTCTACTGTAAGGAGGAACATTAGGAAAAAAGAATCACTGAGACTAGAAGCAAAATTCAAAGTCTTCAATTTTAGTCAAGTAGGCCGTTTATTTCAACAAAGAGCAAAATGAAATATTGAACTATTTTGATTAATAAGGTTAGACTTTGTCATAAAATCAAACCTGTGTTCCACAGGTAATCTAGTAATTTCAAAATTCAAACCTGTATGAAAAGCCTGAAATGGAATTAAGAAGTCATCTGAACAGTTTCTTGATTTATCTTAATAACCATAACAAGAAAGAAATTCTGAAGGTCATATTTGAACTTCACTCTGCTAAAAAATCGACTCAGACTTTCTGAAAACATTTTGTATTTGATGAAATTTCTATTTGTGATCAAAAACAGTTGTTGAAATTTCCAGCCAGCTCCAACAAAGTTGTTTTCAAATATGTTCTCTATATTAAGCTCATTACTTTTATTTTATAAAATGTCAGACATAAAATTTAGCACAGATAATTATTTAAATGAGAAAGCCTGTACCTAAATTGACATGCTATCTTGGAGTTGGAAGAGTACTTTCAGCTTATTCTTTTGAACACCATCCACTTTTCCACTCAGTTTAATGTAACTATCAAGCAATTAACAAACCAGTCAGAATATTCTGAATTTCCATTCATTCTACAAAATCTCCACTGAAATGTTCAATTCATTTAGTTTACAGATTACTATTAAAAAGCCATTACATTTACCATGGAAAAGACTAGTAGAGACCAAGTCAAATATTGAGAACATCATCAAAGTTCAACCCAATGCCACAAATCGCTTTATTTTAGCAAGAGTAATTACTTTTTGCAACCAGTGTGATGGGTTTCATAAAATTTTTGATTTCCACTACGTTAAGAATAATTGTACTTCATCCATAAGACATCACACATGGCCAGTGGGTCATTTAGTTCTTTCCCAATTTTGTGTTCTTATCAAAGTTCCAGTCTGTTTTCTTCCAATCATGCAGTTGATACAGCTTGAATGACTGAAAGAAACACCAAATTGTCTCCTACACCATCTCCTTAGGTTTAGAACAAAGGTAAGTGTCCAAAGTATGCAATTATGAGTTAAGGACAGAGATTTGTACTTTACACACACAGACACCAAACCCCCAGTCGATACTAAAGACAGGAATTCTTGGAGGAGATAAGGAGCTGGAACACAGAGATTAGCCTTACAGATGAACCAGAAGATAGCCAAAACACTCATTGATTTGACCCTCTCACCCTGCCCTATTTAAAATGTGATACAAATATGACCTTCAGAGAACGATCACGCCAGAGAGGCCCTGCTGCCATCCAACAGCTTCCAGCACGGCATTCCTGGTGGGAATTTCAGAGGTAACAACACTCAGAGGGTGAATGTTGCTTTCCAATCAATATTTCCTTTTGAACAGATGTGCTTCCCCTACGTATGCACAGAGGAGAGACTTTTCACTGCAAAAATGTATTGTGAATGCACCATAACATCTCTGGGGAAAGTAACTTCTTCCTCTCTAAATAAGAGATACTTAAATAAATGCAAGTTGCTTCACAGGGAAGTTGAGAGACTTCAGAAAAATGCGTGTGGAACAGATGAAAAATCAAAACATTTATTATGTGAGGTCTGTGGGATCTGGCATCAGGATTGATTTTTTTTTTCTTCCCTATCCTTGCATTCGTAAACATTAACAAGAATCTGAAAAAGAAAAGAACTGCCTATTTCCTATCTCCTACACGAGGCAGCTGGAATGCTTTCTTATTCACAATTAAAACACAGGAGCAATGCATTTTTTACTTCATTTCTATTAGGATAGAAAAGAGTGAGAGAAGTCCCCTCAGGAATACTGACTGGAGAAGAAAAAAAGTGTAAGATTTAAAAATCTTGAAAGTGGTGTTAAATCAAAACCAGTTTTTAAAAATTCAAATCTTTCTTTTTTCTTTTTTTTTGACTTGCAAATTTCTTTACAAAAACCCAAGCATATTGTTACAATCCCAGCTTATGGTACAGTGTGGTTTTACCTTTGAGACCCAGATTGTCATTGCTCTAGGAAAAGATCAAAGGGCCTAACTTTCAGAAGGAGTGAACACACAGAATTTGTGCTGGAGTCAAGTAAAGCTGTAGGCATTTGAGAAAGTGTCCAAGATCAGGTTGGATGAGACTTGGGAAAACCTGGGATAGTGGAAGGTGTCCCATAGCAGGGGCTGGAACAAGATGAACTTTAGGGTCCCTTCCAAGCCAACTGAAACCATTCCATGGTATGTTCCCGTGAAGTTGAATAAAACAGAAGATTTGGATTTTAGGTAAAAGTGGCCTCATAGAATCACCAAAATCAGAAAACAGTGAATGGATCAGTGACTATTTCTTGAAAGTTCACCCAATATAATTAAAAAAAAAAATCCTGGCCATTAAAAGAAATAATAGAAAATCATCTGGAATATTTTATAAGGTGATAAAAGAGGACTTGGTGAATATGATTAGAATTCATCTTCAGCTGCTTGAAGTATGAAAAACACGTGCCTCACTTTTCTACAGGAATATAACATGATCTGTTGGGGACAGGGGAAATAAGAACACCCGGAGCCCCTTCAATAGGACTGCTCAAGGTGGGGCAAAGCATCACAAACTGAGCAACATATAAGGGGACAAACTGGAGCAAGAGGGATTTTCCACCTGCGTCTGCTCTTCTTGCTCCCTCTCTTCCTTCATGCTCAATTTAATGCACAGTGGGATGTCAAGGCCATTGTTAAAGTTGATACTGGCATCATCCCAGGACGGCAGCAGGAAACAATGAGATCCTTTTAGAGACTTGTTTATTTGTTCAGTTGGCATTAAATGATGATATAAAGGTATTGAGAGAGCCAGGCACGAAGAGCGCAGGTTCTGTTGTGCTGCAAGCTCCTGACTGGGGGCGGGAATGATGTGCTCCCCTCCCAGAACCACTGTGCACATCACTCAGCATTGGAAGGACACAGAGAGATAAGCAGGGAAAGACTGTCTCCCTCCCAGCCACACCAAGGAGATCCTACTGATGATCCTATTGTAGAACTATTGCTGTTCGCTTGAAATAACTGTTTATAAAATAAGTAAAGAAACTCTGCAAAAGCTTTTCACCATTCATCATTCACACATTTACCACAACAGCTGAAAAAGAAAAAGGCACACCAGACTTTCATACATGCAGGATCATCACACCACAGTAGTTTGTCATTTAAAAGAGTTCAGTAAGTTATGGGAAAAGTCTTCCAGGAATCAGTGCCTTCCCTGCAGTGTGGCTACTGCATCATCATCACATCTCTGCTCCCCAGTGTCATAATTGCACTTCCTTTGCTAAAGGAGCTCCAAATTTAAGCCATCCTGAGATCCAAAAGAAAGGTTGAATCAGTTAAAAATAAAAAAAAAGCTGTTCACTTAAATTCATAGAGAACAATCACCGAGCCCAACAGATCACTACAAGCAGAAATTGCAGGGGGTTTATGACATGTTTTAAAGCTACTTTCTTAAGGAACTGGGTCAGTAAATATTAGCAATTAATATGGAATGGATGTGAAATGTAAGTGGGAAATCAAAATATTCAAAACAGAAAAGTTAGTACTTGTCTTATATCATGGAATTCCTGGTGGATTACTGAAGTTCATTGTATTTTCACTTTCCATCTTTACTCAATTTTTCTTTTACCTTTGGAATCCCAAAGTCTCACTGTTAGTTTTGAAACTGTTTTTTATTTGCTTTTCTCCTTTTGCCATTAAGTGTGGGTGAGGACTTTCTGTCCACAGAACTGGAAGGTATCATCTCTGCTGATTGCTTGGCTTTGATAACCATTACAGTGACCCTCAACAACCTGTCACATAGCAGCCATATGAAAGATTAGGATCTTCTGCAAGGATTAAGCAAGATGAGCAAAAATGGTTCTTGTGCACAAGGATTTGCAAAGGAAACCCTTAATTTTGCAGCCAGAAGTTCTCATATGATATGTAGGAATGGATCCTGCCACCTCAGTATATATGTTCTTCCATTACTCTGTTTTCTTTCATAATGGGACATTTTTTTGCACCATGGCCCTCAGATGCCTGCTCTGTAGGGTGTCAGCTTTTCTCCCTGCATACTAATAAACATGGTAAACTGAGGTTGAATTCACCCTAAAAGGTGCAAAACTAACAAGAAAAGTCAGGCCCTAACTGGGCATGTGTTTGGATGAGGACAGAATGTGCCATGTTTGTACCCTCACCAAGGCTGGTAGGAGGCCAGTGCACAGAGAGCACTCTGACAGGTTTGGAGCACTTTCCCTGTGCTACCCCTGGAAATCCTTGCCTTCCAATCCATCCCCTACGACCATTAGCTTGTGTTATATGTGTGTACAACTCCCAATAGAAAGAGAAGCTTACTGGAACTTTGAAAACACAAACATCAGGATTCAATCTGATGAAGTGAGCTCAGAGTTCTGATAAACTCTTTTTTGGAGCAGCTCTGATTAATAAATGATTGCAGTGATTTCTATAGTTCAGCATTTGCCAAGAAATGAGGGAGCAAACACTTGTCACTGTACCATGCATAGGGAAAGGGAGGTCTTGTAACTCCAGCATCCATCTCCCTTATGCCTTGAATTATATCCTCTTCAAAAGGCACAAATGCTTTCAAGCAATGGTGCAGATAGGAGCTAATGCAAAACATTAGCAAAGATGTAATTGCATCTTGCCCTTCTCTGTGAAGACTTGCAGAATTTAGTTTCCAAAGGGACTGAGACAGTAATCATGTCAATTTACACTGCCCAGTTATGAACGCTTCTACTGTTCCTTATTGAGACAGAAGATAATTTAGCAAACTCCAGGTCACTGGTTCAGAGGACTTTTATTTAATGCTAATACTCAAAAATACATTTGTGTTGAACATTTCTGTTAGATCTGAAAAGTCTAAGAGTGTGATCCTGCTGGCAAGAGCGTTCCAGGACTTAAACTGATTTTTCAGATATATGTGCCTGCTCAGCTAACTTATAATTTTCTGCCTGGTTTGCTTAAGGGCTTTAATTCAGTGAAGTACTGTTTGAGGCTATACAACTGCATTATGTTGAGGAGATGATTTTCCCTACAGCTCCTTGCTCTGCTGGGAGCTGTTTTACACTGTTACTATCAGGAGCTCTCCCCACTTTGCTCCGGGCTCTTCACTGCATTAAGCCCACCTGCTAGGTAGGGCAGAAGGTCCAAGGAATCACAGGTATTGATTGGATAAGCCATATGAAGTTAAAGCTTCATAGACAACTGCCAGCTCCTGCCCTCAGACACATTTCCCCTCTTCTCCTTGAAGCCCTAAGCATTCTGTGTGTAAATTGTGATCATTACTTCAGCTGTTTGCTGCTGGGGAGCTGTGTTAACTCTGGCTCTCTAATCTAGCTGAAAGAGCCATGCTAATCTCACAGTCTGGTGCAGGGTGATTCCCACACATGGATGATTTGATTTTTGGAGCTTGAGGTCCTAAAACTTGAACAGCATGTTCTTTTCAAGTTCAGCTGTTAGGCCAGATCCAGACTGTCAGCTTCAGAAAGCACAGCCCCATGTTCTACCACAGCTGCTGACCTCAATGTTTGCCACTCCAAAAAAAACCTAAACCCAACTGTTGTGCTATAATGGCACAGGAACTCATGGAGGCAAATGTCAGTATTTCCATTAATAAACCAGAGAAGCACTGGTGTGAGATCTGCTCATTTTGGTCACGGTGCCCGTTGGTGTCCCTCAACCTCCAGCATCAGCGGTCTTAGCAGAAGCACATTGAACTCAATAGATTTAAGGATTTACCCTTAACAACCCAATCAGAGCCAGGCTCAAAGCCCAGCAGGCTCTGCTGAGTTCTGTCCAGCTTGGTGGGAGGCCTACAGGAGCCAAGCTCACACCAAGCTGTTTTATGAGCCTTGGCTTTGCACGTCGAATATTATCAAAATTTGACAGCAAAGGTCACTTAATTAACAATCTCCTACTTTAAAAACAGATTTATTCTTTTAACAACACTCCTGCTGCTTTGAAGGATTCAGAGGAAGATGAAGCTGGGACCTGATGATAATTCCAAGCTGCCTCATTGTACCTTCTTGGCAAAGCAGTTCAAAAGCCCTGTTTCACTCCTGCACTGATCAGTGGATTGGGTGCTCCTTTCAAGCTGTAATACACATTTTGCTTTTTGATGATGCAATGGAGAAGTTGATACAAATAAATAAAAGAGGATGCCTTTAGAAATCAAACTTTCGGGGAAGGAAGATAAGATCACTTTGTAGCAAGCTGGAAAGTGTCTAAACCATATCACAGCACACATATAATGGAATCTACGATATACATAGAGTATCAGAGATTTAGATTTCAAAGGAAAAAAGCTATTAGAATTGTTAAAATGTTTTTAAGAGAGTGTGCAACAAAGCTGCAATGTTTTTTGCTCTCATTCAAGGTGTCATTAAGACATAGAAAACACTTCCATCCATCAGCACTGATACCTCCAGCATGGCAGGAGCCTTGAAAGGGATGACAAAACAGTTCTGAGGTACTGGAAAATCTCAAACACACACAAACAAAACCAACAAACCACCAAACCCCAAATACCAAACAACAGCTACCATCACAAAAAAACCCCCAAGTCTGGGTTTAAGAAATGGAACCAATGAAATGCTGGTGAGCAGGGACACGCTTTCTGCTCTAACATCCAGCTTTCACCATTATTGAAAATTCATTAGTCTAATCTCTTTAGGAAACTAAATTATCACAGCTTTCAATCATAATCAATGTGGCAGATAGCTTGGTTTTCCTGGATAGATGACAGCATTAGAAACCTTTTGAGAATCATATGAAGCTAGCACATATATTCACACATGTAGCATTCTTTATCTAAAGAAGCTTACATTTCGTCTATAAGCTGCTAATAGCTTCTCATAAAATTAAAGATGTGAATTATTAGCAAATGATCTCTAAAGGTAAATTACCTAAAGTAATTCCGCTTTGATCCACATTAAATCTGCCATCGTACTATTGATTTCTCTTAGCCTCCATTTGCAGAATTTACGTTTAAAAATAAGGAAGGAATGATTGGTAATGAATTGGAATTACACTGAAATGGCTTAAATTCTCATCACCACCCACAAAGTTTTTCTATACATTTTAAATATAGTGATTCCAAGAGATTCTAAGAGAGTCACTAATACACACTGCAAACCTCACTCCATCCCCTCAGGGAATTACAGCTCTGCCACACAAATGTTCGGGGAAAAGGATTTGGGGTGAGATGGGAAAAAAGGGTTAACTAGCACCCTGTCAGTTCAACAAAGAGTTGGAAATAAACTGCTTTTCACCTCCTCAAGTTACAGATTCTCAGAGTTAGTACAAGAGATTTGCATAGACACAATTATATGAGAGGAGAGTTTAATTTTCAGCTTTTGCTAGAAAATTTGCTACTTCACCATTTTGTCTTCTCGTGGGTATTTGCTTTATAGTTCAATAATGTCAGGGCACCGGTCAGTCACTAATGCTCTGCAGAACATTTACCATGACACTACTAATTAAATCAAACAATTTATGTAATCTCACTTTCCAGTCCTCAACCTGAACACAAAGGCAAGGCAAAGAGAAAGAAATTAACTACAAAACAAATGCCTAATAATTAAACTTTGATTTTCATAAACGTGAAGAAAGTTAATGGCACCCACTATCCCAAAGTAAGAAGTCAGCCTACTCACCGTGCACCTGTGCACATCAACCATTAAATTTTAATGCAGCAGTAGCAGTTCTCATATGCAAGGACTCTAATCCACCCTCCAAAATCACCTGCTCCAACATGATCCTGTCTACCACCATTCAGTAAGGTTTGTGCACCATTTGTATTTGAGGAAAAGAGGGAATTAAAAAATAAAAATTTTTTAAAGTTCAGTTAAGTTGAGCAGAGATAAAACACACCATTATTCTCAAGCATTAATTCAAATTAAGAGCCAGTCTGCATCAACCACAGTGATTTGCATTTCTTGCTTCCTGCACACAGTTTTGTAAGTAGCAATTAGGTTACTTATAGGAAAGTTACCGAATGACAAGAACAGGAAAGCACCTCTCTAAACTGCAATAGCACATTGTAAAATTCAGCAGGGTCCCTCAGCCTTGGACATCAAGTCCTGCCTGTGGAAATGTCTGCTGCCAGAGCAAGATATTCTCACAGTCCAAACACAGCCCCCAAAGCACTGTACAACTCCCTACTGCAGGTAAAAGTTTTGAGTATCACCCACTTAATCAACCAGCTCATGAGAGGATGAAAACAGAGTAAATACATCAGATGCAGTTTTCTAGGAGGGCAGTTCTACTAATATGCTCACCCACTGTAACTTTCCAAATCAATAAAAGCAGCCAGACAGAAAGCTTTTTGCTGCAGATAGAGACCTGCCTTGCAGGTCAGAGCCATGAACATGGCACAGAAGTGAAATACCAAACAGCACAGGAGAAGCAGACCTGTGCAGAAACATTTATCTTGTTGAATACCAACAAGTTACACTCCAAAAGTGGAACTCTGTCGAAGTTACTGTGTCTGTCAAGCCCATTTGTGCAAACAGGAAAAGTCAGATCAATTAAGCCACAACTTCTACTGCCCTCAGTTTACAAACCTGTAAATGTGGACCAGAGCTCCTCAAAGCTTTGAAATCCTCAGAGGGTTCCTTTATTGACACAGAATTAGGAAAATGAAATCTAAAAACAGTTATAAAATTCCGGCTTTTTTTTTTTTAATGTGTGTGGGATTAGGCAACAGAGAACTCCCTTAGTTTTGTACAAGTCACAAGTCTCAGAACTCTCTCACTGCTGACTACATGGACATCAGGCTGCCATGAGACTCAGCAAGGATCAAAGCAGTAGGAGAGCATTTTTAGTTGTTTGATTATTATTTTTTATTATAAGAGATTAGAAGAACTGCCCTGCTTCACTTAGGAAAAAATAATTTCAAGCCAAAACAGCAGAACAAGTCCACCAGGAAAAGCTGTAACAAAGGTCAAAATAATTCCAGCATTAAACATGTTGAGATTTTTATGCAAGAACAATAAAACAAGTAATTCCATAAAACCTGAAATAAAAAGGACTTATTTCAATGAGTCAAATATTTGATTTCTTTCTTTCCAATTCATTCCATTAGCACAGTTTGAAAATATGGTTAATAATGTCTTGCACCCCTTGGGGATGCCCAGTTATGTATTAGGAAATTATGCTGTAATGTTCTTTGCTGTAGACTCCTGGTGCGGCACTAAGCCTTTTTTGTTGCACTTTATCTATTGCATAACTACAGCTTCCATAGAATTTTGCATGAGTTCTTGCTAAAAAATAGCAGCAATAATTTTTTCCCCCAAAACGCAGGTAGGAATCCAGAGTCAGCTGTTTTAAAATTTATGAAAAGAAGCAGTAATTTAAACATGAGATGGGAGCAATTTAATTCCCATTTCAACTAATGCTAATGTTCAGATTTTAGTTATTAAAATTAATTTGCTTCAATTACATTGAAATTGGTGGAATTGTGCGCCACTGTATTGATGGATAATAGCAATAAGCACTGAGTATGATGTTTGAAACCTCTACTCACTGTCAGCAGGAAGCATAAATGCAGCCACAAAGGCAACAGAAAATGGAAAAGAAAACTCATCCCTTTCATAAGACAAAAGCAGAAAACTACACACAAAAAATTGCTATCAAAAAACTTAACTTCTGTCTGCATTTTAGGTGAAACATACTTTGATACTGATCCCATATTCAGGGACTTATTGAAGCCTGGACAGCTCTCAAAATTCATCTCCTACAAAGTGCTCTTGTGTTCATCTTATGACACAGACTTCACCAAATTCTCCTGTGCACTTCCTTTACATCAGGTAAAGCCAAAGACTCTGGTTTTCCCCACTTGTCATTGCCAAAACCAGAGATTATAATTCCCAGCAAAATATATGGGTAGGGCTACAGAGCAATGCTTGGAAAAAGCATCTTCATCATCTAGGTGATCATAATCATCATCATAATCTCTAAAGGAGCTTTGATTGATCTTATTTACAAAAAGTTCACATGGATCTAGTTTTACTTAAGATTGGAGAGCATGTAATAGGAGTCCATAGGGATAATGGAAGTAAAATTCTTTAATATTGCGATCCATTACCAGCTACCTTACATTTATCACAAGTGACTGTTTTTCTTTGAGCTGATTCTAAGCTCTTTATCTTCTAGATTTCCCTTCTTTGTTTCTTTTTTTTTTTTTTAATAAGCTTATTGCATGTTTAGAAAACCTTCAACAGAACAAAAAAAGAAATGAGTTGGTAAAATATTTGTGCATTCAGGCAAATCCAACAGAAAACCAAACCCTCTCCTCATGGATGCAGAGATCCTTCTTAGTTCTGACATGGAACAGAACTGAATATTTAGGAAAGACCTGCCAGAGACATAATATCCCTAAGAAGACACTTTATTCAGTGACAGCTGTAATTCGTCAGGCACAGCCTCTTTGAGGAGGATGATATTATGGGACAAGTACTCATGTCATCTGTTGCATTCCATCTTGCTCTTGTTTGAGCAGCAGTACTCACAGTGATCCACAGTGCTGGGAGGTAGGAGCCGACCCTTCCAGATTTCACTGGGAAAATGATCCCAAACCTTACTAAAATACCTGCAATTTTGCTGCTGAACAGGTTTTTTGTGACTTTCTTTTACACAACTTGGAACATCTCAGCTCTGTTGTCCCACGGTGCTGCACCAGAGGCACATCCATGGTTTTGTGCATCCCCACAGTCCATCATCCAGCCAGACCAAGCAGCAATTTCTTAGCCTTCCAACACTCCAGCTGCAATCACAACAGTTCACTGAGCAGCTCCTCATTGTTGACTTTGCATAAAGGGAAGAACAAGCCCCAAGGCTGCTGGATTCAAAGGCAGGAATTGTTATTGTCTACAGCTTGAGAGACTCCGGACTTGTAGAGACAGAACCAAATGGTGACAGCTCAGTTAACCAATTACTTACACAGCTTTGAAAGAAGGTGTGGTACTTAAAAATGCACAGGGATGCCAACAGTTGGAAAATCTTGACTGAGAGACAGTAAAATAGAAATAGTCTGAATTGATTGACTGAGAACTTGTATGTTTTCATATACTTCTGACCAAGACAGCCTTTAGACAAGACAGTAGTGCAGAAATTAGAGTTTTCAGAGCTTGGAATTAATTAACCGGATTATGGCACTTTTGTTTAAAACACTGTTTAAATATGCAGGTTGTTCCTAAGCAACATTAGTCCCTTAGTCCCTAAAGCTGAGGAAAGATCTGCTGGATTGTAAATGTCCCCTTTGAACAGATCATTCATTTTACCAGGGTTTTCAGGCATGGTGAATTATTCAGCCCAACAGTTTGCGTTTACCTCTGGTTTCTGTTGCCCTTTACTTCTCCATGACAGCATTAGAAGAGTTCTCTTTAGGGCTTAGGTATTATATTACAAACTAACATGGACCTTTGCTAACATTTTGATTTATTTGTAGTGTGAGTTACAGACCCCTTCAACAATATTGAGTGGCCAAATGATGTGAGGTCAGAGTTTGCCAAAAGCTAATGCATCTCATACTAGACTGCGTATGAAACTTGTCTGTTATCATTCTTCCACCATATTACATTATCTTTATCTTTATCTTTATCTTTATCTTTATCTTTATCTTTATCTTTATCTTTATCTTTATCTTTATCTTTATCATCTTCTGCCTTTGGAGAGGACAAGACAGTCAATATGGGCATTTATCACAGAATAGGCAGGCCTTTTCCAAGAAAGGAGCTTGCTAATGAAAGTATTGCAGGATGGTCTGTACATTTTAATGAACCTTGAACAAAGATTTGAGCTTTTCTTTCTCATTTTTTAAAACACCACATGAATTTTTATTAGTATATTACTCCAGACTTATTTTGAATACTTAGGGGTCACCTTCCTTGTTGGAGCCTGCATAAAGGCAGAGAGGGCAAAGTGGAGTGGAATGAATAAATAAGGAAAGATTACATTGTACCTTTCAGGGACAGGAACTACAAACAAAGTTTGGGGGGTTGTTTGTTTTGGTCTTTTCCCCCTTCCCAGTTTTAGCCGTTTTTACTCTTCAAACTTGTTAATACTTTATGCACTGTTAGGAATGGCAAACATCTGTCATACTTTGGGATTTTTTTTAAAAGAATATAATATTATTATAATTTATTTGATGTAATATTTTTCTGTCAACCAGAAGCAGTCTTGATAATTCAAGCTTCAAATTAGTTTTTGCCTAAGGGTACCAAATAAGAGCTAATGACAACTTTGTTACAGATGTCATTAAACATTTAACCTTACCACATTAAGCAGAGCCCACCACACTTCTGCAGTAAGCCAGGAGGAAAAAAAAATATACTCTTTGAGGATAAAACCTGATATATTCCCAAAAAAATCTGGGGTTTATGCAAAGAGAAGTAAAGCTTCACCATTGATAAGAGTGTAGAGGTGTAAACCCTGGCTCTTTGCACTGGAAGGAGGATGCAGAAACATGAATTGACCCCAAATGCCAAAGCCTTGGCCAGTACTGATGTGTGGATTAATATCCAGAGCATCCTACACATGAACTCCTGGGGACAAAGGCATGTAAGGCTCAGAGCAAAGGAGTGGGATGTGCCCAGACCTCAAAATTCCTCCAACAGGAAGAAGGATTTAAAAAGCCAATTCACTGCCAAGAGCGGGTTGCACATTCAAAGCTTGATGGGATCTCAGGATTAGAGAAGAGGAAGCAATAAGCACACAAGGAAGTGGTTCAGCTTTTTAAATAATAATCCAGATCACTAACATCCTGGCTGTCTCCATGGCAACTGAGCTGGATTGCTTTGGAATGCAATTGTGGGTTGCCAGTTTTGAACCCTTGTGAATAAAGGGGCATTGGGGAAGCCCACTTACATTTGAAACTGATTTTCAAGGAAATGATTTAGTATACATGTACTTTTACATAAAAATATTAAAATTATTTTTATTCATTGTTGGAACCAATAAATGTAGATGAAGTACTCCCAAAACCTTGAAATAAAATATTCTGCACAACCAGCGGCAGTGGAATGTGAAAGTTCCAGTAAATATGGGCCTAACTGTAACTTGTCCAAGAATTTTTTTAAAAGTCGTTTTGCAGTCACCTAAAGAAAAGATAATACTTTCTGCATGACAATGGACAACAGAACCAGGTAAATGTGTTCCCTCACCCTGGCTGTGTTGAGATGTTCCCTAGATAAAAATAAAATGCAAAGCCATGCAGGGATCCACAGCCATTAAACAGCAGAAAAACATTTTTAATTGATATATTTGTTGCACAGGGGGTTAAATAAGAAACCTGTAACTCTTTTCAAGGTACAAGTAATGGAGCCACAAAAAACAGAAGAAAAGCCCCCAAGACTATAACACTGTAAACTCTTGAAGCTGAAGAGCACATTTTACTGTTTCTTTGTTAAACATGATATAGATTTTAATAAATGCGGGTCAAATTCTGAAAGGTTCTGAGCACATTTGATGACAAATTACTTATCCCTTGACACACCTAGCTAAGATGGCAGTAGATTCTTTATGAGATTCTCTGTGAATTTGGGTAAGATCAGAGTTATATTTGACAGAATTCCTACATGAGGGATCCTTTCCTAAAACAAGATCTACTAGCTTTGCCACCAAGTTTGTTGTCTGTTTTCTTCAGAGACTGATCCAATGCATTCCTAAATTTCTGGTGGTAAGGAAATTGAGACCACTAGAAGAACATTTATTGTGGCAAGCAGAGCTCAGGCATATCTGCTGAATGCAGCCCCAAATCAGAATAAGTCTATCAGCAACATGCCAGTCTTTTCTTTGCTCTGGCCACGAGTTAGCTATTGGACACCTGCTCTGCAATTGAACATTTTCTCCTTGAGGAGAGAAAAGTAGTCTATTTTTATCATTTTAACTGTCAAAAAGAACTAGGATCAAGTTTCTTATTTGCCAGATTTTTTTTGCAATCCGCAGAGCCTCAGTTTCGTGGAAATAGAGTTAAGGTTTTCCTGACCCATGAACATAGTCAGGATTCATAGCTATCCATCTTCACTTGGTTTTGACATTGATGGGAATTGCCTGATTTCACTCCACTCAAGTCAACATTTTTGCAGTCATTTAAAGATCATGTAGGGACCTGTCCTTAGGTGTGGTAACAGACTCCTGTTTTGCTCCTGCAGAGTAAACCAGACTCAAATAAGTCTCTAATTCCACATCACAATTTGTGAATTCATCAGTTTAAAAGGCCATTATCAGAAACTCCACACAATACAACATGGGCTGTGGTACATGTCAATGCTGAGGTAATTAAGCGCTTATTAGCAGCAGCCAAATTTGCCTCACAGTCAATCCTTTGGGCAAAAGGGAAGAATACAGCAAAAACGAAAACAGGCTATAGGCATCTTGCCAACCTTAACGAACAGCCATTAGAAAAATTGCCTTTTCTTGCTTCAGAGGTGTCACAATTTATGCTCTATCCAGAGACATTACTTGAAAAACACTACCATTGCCACATGGCAGCCTCTCATTTTATACCAGCAAAACCTCCTTTAGCCTATGCTGAGGGAGAAGTACCTGTGAGGGTTTGTGCTGCTCTTGCATCTCTTTGCAACTTCACAGGAAGTCTATCTGTATGAAAAGATTTTAAAAATCAAGCCCACTTTATTGTCTCAAATTCACTAGCCTGAAAAAAAGTCATCTATTAGAAATAATTGAAGATGCCTCATATAGTTATTTAAGGTTTTATTTCTCTTCCAATCATAGTTTGATAGATTATGACATCTAGGCATATGACATCTGTGGACAACCTTCATTTTCATCAAATACCACATTAATTATGTCACACATCACACAGAACCTACCCTAGGAGTACAATCACCCCAAAACTGTACAGAGATGTCCACTTAGAGCTGCCAGAAAAGGTTACACTTCTCTTAGGCTGCAACAACACTGTCTGCTCATAGCTGCTCTAGGTTTCTCCATCATTTTTCTGGCGGTTTTGAATATTAATTTCTGGTATTGATTGTGCAGAGCACTGGGGTATGTAAGGGTTTGCTTTGAAAGTGAAATCTATTCAAAATACTTAAGCAATACCCGTCACCTTTTAGCTTCTATTTTACTGTCCAGAGTTCTTGTTTAAAATATTGATCATTCTGTGAGTTTCTGCCATGACTTATCCTTACAGGTCTCTGAGATCCATGAAATGGGATAATATTTCATCCACATCCCACACAGCAGCTTTATAATGTCTGCCTTCAAGTCCTGCTTATCAGGAATTACAGACATCAAGTAAAAACTCCTGTAAAATGTCATCTCCAATTCTTTATTTGTCTTCAAGTGACTTTTAATTAAACATTGATGCGTGAAAAATGTCAAAACCACCTTTTCACAGATCCCTGAATGCAGTTGTGATTAAGTTTTAAATAAATAAATAGTTGTCACTTTAATCAACCGCACAAACTCCAGAGAGCTGAGGCAGGAAGCAGCGCAGGAGCACATTCAGAACACAACGCAAGTTGTGTTACAGGTGTCCCAAGGATACTGCTGTCAAGCTCTTCTGCTCTTCAGGAGTAAATATATCAAGCAGGATGAGAACTAGAAGTCAGCATTCTAAGAAATGGTTTAAGTTGCTGGTAGCTGGTTTTCCAGAAACTGTAATTTAGTGAAAATTGCATGGAATATCTAGCATATGCATATTCTTGACAAAATCTAAATTGATTACAACTTGAGTCTGCCAGCAGCCTGAAACAATGGAGATATATATATTTATGATGGAAGTGTGAATTTATATAATTTTAAAGCTGTCAAGAGGACATAGAGTTAAAGAACTGCATTATTTGGTTTTCAGCAGATAAAGAAAAAAAAGAAATATTTAAATAGAAGTCTTGTGTGCTGTCATAGGTGGGTGGAGCTTGACAATGCTCATCAAGCCCTCACAGCTAAATTGGCATAGAGATAATGAACAATCCAGGGTGAAGGTGGCATGGGAGCAGACAGAGCTGCAGGAACAAATTCATCTCTTCAAATGCGTGCCCAGGACAGTGTCAGAGGCCCTTTTGCCCAGTCATTGGCCAGCTCTCATTTACAGTCCTCCATCACAATATTGCAATAATCAGGCAAGCTTTCAGACCCAAATCCCCCTGCCCCGCCTCTCATTCCACTCATTTCTTTACAAAAAAAACTTTAAATCAAGGAGCATACAAGCCAGTCAGTTAAGTTTTCTCTATGAAAATATTATATTGTAGCATACCTCTTGAATAGAGGTATGCTAAAATCTAGTCTAGTGGCATTTCGCTTTAACTCTACAATGACTTCTGAATTAATAAGAAGTTCTTGACAACATGAGCTCTGTTCCAAATAGATCTCTTAATGCCACCCATATGAATGGCAGAGGTATTATCAATAATTACTGTTGATTGGTTTGCCTACTATGTTCATTTTGTTAATATGCAAGAATAACTGGCCTTATTAAAGCATGTGTTTGAGTCTCTAACTTCAGTTAGTAAATCAGTATGGACTATTTTCCAGAACTGAGAAGTCTGCATTGTATCATACAGTTCTCATGCAAACAAATTAAGTTTAAAAAAGCAGCTGAAGAAGACTATCAATTAAATACATTTAAAATACCCTTATTAAGCCCAATTTAATATTTTTGCAATTGACTTGAATCCTAAAAAACAAGGCAGGTGATCAACAGCTCCATGAATAACACAAGTGCCATCCTCACACTAGTACACTCCCACACAAAGAAAGCAAATATATTGTAGATTGGTCAAAGAAAAGTGTTCAAAAGCACAGTGTTGATAATCAGAAATTGACGTCAGTGCCTTCACCACTCCCTTCCCTTCCCGGCTACTCTGACACAGGCACTGGGTCTGCTGGGGATGCCCCCCCGGAGCTCGGGGAGACAGGGAGAGCGGCTGGGAGCTGTCATTCCTGCACGGAAGGACGTCTGTCGTCCGATGGCAGCAAAGGAATGAGAGAAGGGCCCCCGGAGTCGTAACATCCGAAGATTTATTCTCTCTGGAGGAACATCATCCAAGGACAGGGACCAGAAGCTTACACTGTTTTTTTACTGGAGGGGAGGACCTATGGGAGGGAACAAACATGGGGGGAACTAAGGGAGTAGCAAGCAACTTTGGAAACGAATAAGGGAACTTTGAGGGAGGATTCACCAATCCCTAGCCAATCACTTGATGGATCTTGGGGAAGCTTCTGGAACCAGGGGAAGGCAATCTTGGAAATTGACAAGGCTTAGGGGAGGCATTTAGAGGACTGACAGAACTCTCAGGAAAGAAGGGAGGAGTTGAGGGGGAATGACAGTTTGGAGGAGGGTACAAACATAAAGTGAAACCATTACAATGGGGGTCAACCGAACAAACCAAATCACTGCAAAACACACCACAACAAGAAATGAATAAATTGTTCCTACAGTGCTTTAGAAAGCATCCCACAATACTCAAGTTCAATTGAGCTGTGTGCCTGTGCAATAATCAGAGAACTTTACATTTAAAATGACCATTGTCCCTTCCAACAGGAAATATTGCAATTAAAAAGGTGTTAAGAACAATCATAATCTAGTTCAGGATTAAATCCATCTTCACACCATGGTTAAGGATTGTAAATTAAATAGAAGATAACTTCTCACCTCTGAAATCTGTAGCAATATTTCTCATTAATATGAGCTCATTTAGTCCAAGTTGACTAGAAATGCCCTGAAATCCCATCACCAGATACTTCCTGTAGGTAAGACACTGCTCTGTTAGAATGAGAGATGCCAGTGCATCCTAGGGTTAGACACAGGCTACTACAGCACTGCAACCTAGATCAAAATGGTCCAGGAACTTGCACACAGCAACAGCTGAAGAGGTAAAAAGTTACAGCTGTTGCAAAGGACACAGAGAGTGCTCATTCTTCCTGAGAAAATAAGATGGGGTAAAAATAAGCATGAATTACTCAGTTTACAGGAGGGCAGAGTATCCAATCTGAACATTCTCTTTGACCCCAGGATCTATACATTTTCTCATGCTTACATTCAGTTTCCTCTGGTCTATATTCAAGCTTGCATTCAAATGGGTTTTTCCAGTGTCAGTGATCACACTGATCAATGGATACAGGCACAGGATAAGCTCTGAAGCATATTTATCTATAAGAATTCACAAGACTTGAATTTATGTAGCTGGAGATACTGAATTGTCTACATCAAGACACTGTCAGAGATCCCTAGGACATGTTCTCCTCCTTTAATCAAATGGAGCATAGGTGCCTTTAGATGCCTAATTTTGATTAGATTGGGTTTTCAATGAAAACCCAGCAAATCAACCATTCTTAGACGTGACCAGGGGTTGTTTAATGCCATAAAATTGAAAGGATAGAAGCAGCCAGAGAGAAAATGGAACAGCAATTCTGAAGCCAGAGCAACACAAGGGCTCTGCATGGAAAAGCAAAAGAGCTCAGGGTATGCTCAGTACAGTCAATGCCTTCTCAGAAATATTGTTTCGAGACAGGCAGAGTTTGCCTATGGATCAATGATGGATGCAAAGTATGGGAATGAGGAGGACATTCATTGAACCATAAACAGTAATTTTTATGGAAAAAATCATTATTCTTCTTTTAAGCCTGCTTTATAATATTCATACAAGGGTTTGGATTGGAAGGGACATTAAAGCTCATCCAGTTCCAACCCCTCGCCATGGGCAGAGAAACCTTCCACTGGAGCAGGTTGCTCAGAGACCCATCCAGCCTGGCCTGGAACACTTACAGGGATGGAGAATCAGGAATTTCAGTGGTCAGCTTGTGACACTGCCTCACCATCCTCATGGTAAAGAATTTCCTCCTAAGAGCTAATTTAAATCTACCCTCAATGAGTTTGAAGTCATTCTCGCTTGTTCTATCACTGCATGCCCTTGTATTCTTTTTATCTATGGGGAGTACCCTAATCTGCAGAGCACACTTATCAGACTAATTAAGACTCCATAAACATCACTCTGAAAAGGAGCCTCTCCCCAGTAAACATCTACTCTAATATGATCATATCTCAATGCAAAGAGGGAGGGATGAAAAAGAATGCCCATGTTTGACACATTTATGAATTTAAATTTTAAAGAACCCTGCATAAAAGGCTGTAGCTCCACAAAGATTTTCAGCAGTGGAGAACAAACTGACATACAAACCCCTTCATCCCTGCATAGTCAGAGGTCATTAACTCAGAGGCCTTGGGCTAGGGCATTAATTTCCCCAGCTATCTAAGAAGGAGATGTACAAAATAAGCTTTTCATTGCATACTTGATCACTACTAGATTATTAGACTGCACGAGGGCTGTGATTTGGAGTCTTGGCTCAGTGGGGTGTGTATGTGTGGTATTGGTTTATTGTTGGTTTTGATTTTGTTTTTTTATAGCTAGCAGTTTTTATCTAAGTGAGTATGTCTTGCATTCTAACACAGTCACATGTGGGTCTGAAATACAGACTGGACTTCAAGTTGCCTTGCCCATCTTTCAAGAAACTTTAAGAATGATAAATTCTCCAAAAGCATATTCCTTTATCATCCTTACCCTTGTTAATTCCTCAGAAATATCTTCTATGACAAAAGGTCGTCAGATGAGCCAAAAATTAAATGCAAATAGCTCTATTTTCAAGTCATTTGACTTCCTATTGCCATCCATTCTGGATTTGCCCCACCAAACCCACACAAATTGAGGGCATAGGCATTCCAATCATGCAAATGTGTCAGGAACATCTATTGCGTCTGGAAGGCAAGGGAGAAACAGGAGAGTTGAGTTCAAGCACCAGCATCTCTGTATCTATGTGCTAGACCCTGATAAATATGGGTATGACAGCCCTGAGTCATTGCCTCTTAGTCTACTTGGCTGAACCAGCTCATTATCACAGTTTATTTGAGCACCTAATAAAATCACAGCATTTGTAAAAGGTATCCTGTGTCTGCATTTCCCACAGAAGGACATTTTTCAGCCCAAGAAAATGCTATTTTACAAAACCTAATGATAACATGAATATAAAGAAATCCTTTACAATTTGAACAGGAGGGGGAAAAAGTGTAGGTAATTTTATCAGCTTTTTTTTTCTTTTTTCAAGACTCTCTCTGAGAAAAAGAAGTTGCAGTGGTATTTTGAATGTGTTGGCCAATTGAGTGGGTTTGCAAAATAAAGGCAGATGGCAATCGATTGCCCAAATGTTTCACTGTGGGAAGTCAGCCATTTGCTGTGCCTCCAACAGGATTGTTTCTCAGATCCTACCCTGCTCAACACTCCCACAGCTTACATACCACCTGCTGCCCTGCTGTGGGGTTTATGGCATGAAGAGCAGCTAGTCAGTGGCCAGTTGCAGCTGGCCGCTGCTCCATCAGCTGTGGGGACAGCAGAGAATGGAGTGGAGACTCCTCCACACACAGCTTTCAGTGCAAGGCGTGAGTACCAGTGGCTAGGTCCTACTTGCTTTGAAGTCACCAGAAGCTGGCATGACACTGAAAGCACCAATTTGAGGAAATTGGTGGTGCCCTGGGTAATTTATAATTTTTTGCAAGTGTATGAAGAATCAGGTCAACTCAGAACTGTCGAGGATCCAGATTAAAGGGAAAACACAAAACTATAGCCTGTGCCTGGCTAGGACACAGAGGAGTGCAAATCACTGCAGAAACAAGCTTTCCAGGATGATCATCACTCAAAAATACACCCACTACCTGGGCAAAGAAACTCCCAGGCGATGACATTCTGGGACACCAAATCTTTGTTGCTGCTCTAAAGCAGCTTTTTTAAACAAAAGTATTTTCAAAAATAAACAATATTGGAATATCAGTTCACGTATCTGGTTCTCTTCCACTGCAGCACCACAAATGCTCGTTTGCAGGGCTGGCTGATGGAGTAATTCAGATACAGCTCTGGAGTGGACAGTTCTCCCATCATTCTTTCCTTTAAGTAGACAGACCAAAAGACAGTAAAAGTCACAGTTTCTAAAGCCACATTTTGTTACAAAATACAGAAATAATAAAGCAGAAGATAAGTCCTTAAATATAAAGAATTCTCAGGTCTGCTGAGGGAGACAAAGTAAACAAAAGGCTCAGAAACAATCCCCTTCAACAACACTAGGGAGGATGACTTAAGTTCTTCATATACCAAATTTGTGCATTGCTTGTTCTGCAAATTTCTTCCTCTAACAAGGCTCCTACCATGTTCAGGCAATGCTTTTATTTTTTGAATGCAATTAATCCATGCTCTGCCTTACACAGCCATTGCAGGTGACACTCAGGCACCTTAATTTTCTCCCCCATAACATTCACTTACATGCTTGAAAGCATTGTGGCTACCTTAAAATTTTCAGCCCAAGCTGTGGACAAACTATATGGGACATTGATCCTCGTGTCCCTGTACTTTGCCACTGTCAAAGTACAGTAACCAACTCCTGGTGAGCCATGGGATGTTCAGGGCAGGTGGTACCTCTTCCTTGCAAGCCAGGGATCTGTAAAACACCCCCAGTCATCCAACAGAGCTTCCTGGGAAAACAGCATTTTAGTACCTGTCTGTACAGATAAGCTGAGGAAGATTTAATCTTTTTCATTGTACTGGTATGTCATGCTGTCTGTGCAGCCTCAGCTTCAGACAAAATTCACACAGACTGTACCCCAATCTCTTATTTTCTTCCTTATATTCACACATAATAATGAAAGAGGAAAGGGGCTTTCAAATGCTATAGGAAATCAGGAAAAATAGCTTCACATTTCAATTATTTTTACATATCATTAGGACTGCTTTGCAAATGTCTCCTTTGCAATTTCAGGAAACCATTTAAATCATCCCCTTCCAAGAGCACTAATTCAGACACTCCTACAACCAGGTAGCCCTAGAGTGACTATGTTTGCATTAAACCATTGAAACACTGAGAGAGGAATTTAGAGCAGCTAAGTTATAAATTTCTTGTTGCATTAAAGGGCTTCTTGTTAAAAAAAAAAAGAGGTTTGTTTCTCTCTTGTGACATGACTGAGCACTGGCATCTTTTAGTTTAGGTCATTAACACACCAGTATAAATCTATTTCTTACCATTCAGTTTCACTCATGATCCCTGTGACAAAATAAGATGATCAGGGATTTTCAGAATAAAACTGTCAGTCAATTCAAACAAACTCATAAAGAAATTACAGAATAATAAGAATGCATAAAGTGTCGGATTTTAAATTTTTTTTTCAAAGGAGCCCTGAAAGTGTAAACATTATTAAAAACAACAAATGTGCAGCTGTTTTATGCAACATATAAAACATTTTGCCTTTGACAAGATTAATGTGAGGGCCAAGACTTTCATAAGCAGGACCAAAAAGCCTCACTATAAAAATTGTCAGCTCCACTTCAGTAACAACCAAGCATCTGAAATACTCTGTATTTTGGGGAAGAACGGAACTAAACTGAAGATGCTGAATTAACCACTGCCAGCTTTAAATGAGATGGGGGGGAATGAAACACCTCTCCCACAGTGCTTCAAACTTCTCTGCTTTGTGCCTTTGTGCTCTTATGACACAAAGGCAAACAAGCCTCATTCAATGCCTTTGACCTTTAACAATGGTATCAGCGGCCACATTACTATATTCTTGCCCATTTGCAGTTAATCAGATGAAATGAAGAGGATCATTGGGTTAATTAGGTGAATGGGGCTCACTAATAAGCAAGAGAATGCACAGAGCAGGCTTTAGTGGATAAAATATAATGGCAGCTACTGGCATAGAGCATACACAATTATTTAAATCTGTTTCTGTGGAAGAAAAAGTAAAGTCTAGTCTAGCAGAGCAAAAAGCCCACAGTCAGCTATCCTGGCCTCGGTACTCACATGACAAAGTCAGGCCTGAAAAGAATTCTTGAAAAAGGAGTACAAATTGCAACCTTGTTCTGCGAATCTCTTCCTAACTTGGAGACACTTATATTAAATTTCACAGGCAAAATTTATAGTCTGGAGTTATGTCAAGGAGAAAGTAAAAGTTGCCTAATTTACCATGTGCAGTTCAGCTTTGACTAAGATTCTATTCCTGAGTATTACATTATGCAAACTACTTCACAGCTCCATAATCCCCTTAATGCAGCCCACACTGGTTTAAAAATTTAAAACCACTATTGTTTCCATTATCCTTTTAATTGGATGATGGCATGACTAACATACAATATAAAAGTCAACTATTTAATCACACATAATCATCCAGTTTTACATTTTATTCATGCCAGGTATTTCTAAATTCAGATGTTACAATGTCAATCAACGTAAAATTTATAGCCTTCAAGATTTTCAGACACACATTACCTCCAAGTCAGTAAAATATTGAAGCATGACTGAAATGCATGGTAGGAATGCAATGTAAAAATCAATAATTGCATAGCAGAGAGTGGATGTTCTAAACATTTCATTTCAGGTTGTTGTAATTCCTCTGTGTGTGAGAGTGGCAGAGGGAGAACACAAGGAGCATTAGCCCTCATACCAGGGCTTGTTGCATTGGCATCAGCTGCAACACTCCTGGGAAACCCAGAAATTCCTTCCCGTTTCTCTACCAGAGGATGAAGAAAGAAAAGAATGAGGAGAACATATGAGCCTCTGCCTCACTTAGTGATTTGATGAGCTGATTTCTATGCTAAATTGAGCACCATGCAGGTAAAAAAGCACCAGAAACTCCTCTAGCCATGCTCACTTTTCAAGAAAAATTCTTTCTGGCTGAAACCGTTCCCCCATGGATACTGTAAAGATATCAACTGGTATTTTACAGTATTTAAGTGGCTGACTACATAAATTATTTGGTTAGAGGAAGGACTGAACATGGATTGTAGCAGGCAATATCAAAACAGAACAAGAATATCCAAGATTAAGGTACACAAGCAATTCTTTCGGATTGCCAACAGAGAGGCTGGACAATACATAATTAGTTAATGTTCAATGGTCTTGTCTGAATTATTTTCTAAAACACCTCCACTAGAGCTGCTCATTATTTTAAATTTATGCTCCCACCTCAGAAATATTTTTCTAAAAGATCAGATGCTCATTAGACAGAAAAGCTTTTCCTTATTCATTCCAGTTCCAGCCTACATTCCCTCTTTAAAGATAGGCTTGCCTGTTTTCCTCATGGTGAAATATTATTGGATCATAATTTATATAAAGGAATTAAAGATAATACTTCTAAGTTTCTATCAGATATGGTACCCATTTCAATGGTGGCGAGCACACTGGATCTATAGCAGATGTTTTTTGGAGAGGTCAGTGTATGAAACATCTGAAACACTCCAGTGTTTAATAAGAGAAAGTTGAGATTTATGCATTAGCATACAGTTTGGAGTAAAGGAAAGAAGGTAATATTTTTTCATAATAAGGTAAGAATAAATTATATGTAATTTAAATTGTAAAGCCATACAGAAAGCAGGAGTTCTTAATGTCTATATAACAGTGTTATTAGGAAAAAAAAAAAAAAAAAAAAAAAAAAAAAAAAAAAAAAAAAAGAAGGTNAAAAAAAAAAAAAAAAAAAAAGGGAAGTTGCTGTTATTAGAAATAAGTAGTACCTGGACAAGCTATACAGTTCCAAAGCTGTCAGATGAAGTCACTCTCTTCCTGAATTAAATAGCTGCCACCTACAAAGCAGATACAAACACACTTCAGATATGCAGAATCAATGTAATCTGAAACAAAACAAAGAACACCAAAAACACACTAGTGAGAAAGTAAGACTGCTGAAAACTAGAAATGCCAAGGTTCTGCAATATTTGCCAAACAGTTTCTAGAGTTGTCCATCACAAAGAAGAATCAACAAAGCTTAGGTGTTACCAGAACTAAAAGAGTCTACATAAATGCAGCAGTAATAAAATATTTGATTGAATTTGGGAGTTTGGGGGAGTGGGGTTGGGTTGGTTTTTCTACCAAGAATTGCGCATGTAGTTTGTTTTCAAAAGGTTTTTGAGAACTGCTTTGCAAATAAGAGGTTTATCTTTCACTTGTAAGGTATTGTAGCTAAAATCTGGCAGTAGGTCTTGCAGAAACTATGAAAGTTGGAAGTTACAGACTGATACCAAAAATTCTCACATGAAATCTATGGCCTGTGTTAGGCAGGAGGTCAGGCAAGATGATCACAGGGGTCTCCTTGGTCCATAAAACCCAGGAGCAGGTGGGAATGGGAACGGCCATGGAATGTCAGTGGCTCAGCTTTTCCCCTGACACAAATATGGAACAGAGCCTGTTTACAGCTCTGTCCAACAGGACCAAGGCATAGTAGCCCCCATTGGGACAACTGGAAACAGGGCTCAGTTTAGGGGATTATATTCCCTTGTGACACCAGCACTATTTGCAAACCAGATTCAAAAAACAGGATTCTCCTTCCCTTTTTGATCCTAGTACAGAACGTTTCAGATTTATGTGGCTTAAGAGAGCCCAGGCCAGTCCCCCTGGTTCCGGGACCATGTCAGTGTGAGTGGTCAGAGCTTCTCACAACACAGAGATTACAAACCAGCCGATTTCCATCCCCCTTCTGTTCTGCCCTACCCTCGGCATGAAGGCAGAAAAAAAATTTTCTGGTGCTTCTATCTACACATTAATTTCCTCCTCAGCCTGGTACGCTGCCTTCTCCCCATGTTCTTTATCCACTGCTTTGATCATCTCTGTTAAGAGAGGTAGAATAATTGAACTTTTGAGCTTTTGCCCAGATCAGCTTTTGAACAGGCGCCTGGGTATGTCCTCATCAATGCAAAGGCAAAATACCTGCCCCAAAGTATTAAAGAAGCCAAACTCAAACTTGCTGCAACAGTTACTGTCCTGAAGATAAGCTATAGAAGATTGGATGAAAATTGTTACTGTGCCTGGGAAGGAATAAAGCCTTTCCTGAGGCAGAAACAAATGAATGTCAGAGCCACAACGGCAGGAAAAAGACATATAATTGCTCATATTTCCTCTCTTTCAAGTGAGTGGAAATGGGCCCACAGCATCTAGATGTACCTTTGTATACAGTTGCTGTTTGCTCATCTGCTGTTATAGGGGTGGTCCTTTCAGAGTGCTAACATGTTTTGTAGATGCAATAAATCTAAATAAGTATTCATAAAGACTTGAGTTTCCAAAGAATTACTCCCTTTCACAAGCCTGTACAAGCTCTACCTTATTTAGTGTCTTCTGTACGATGCTACTACATAATGTTGTTCAATAACTATATCTATCATTGACTTCTCCCCCTGAAAATATAAGGAATGAAATCAGCCCATGTTAAATCACAGATGGCTTAAAACTGGATCTTGTTGTAAAGACAGATCTTCTCACAAATTCTGTAAGTCATTATTTTTTTAACTTAACAATAAGAACAGCTTCAAGGTTAAAGCTTTTGGTTTTGTTTCATCAAGAGCACTTTAGAAGTATATTTAATTTTTTTTAAATGTACTGTTTACTCCACATGAGTTTTCTTTTATTTTATTTCTTTTGTTTTTATTTCTTGCACTGCAAATATGCTGAAATGAATAATTGAATTGTTTTCAGTAAGACTTTAAGTAGGGAAAATTAATGTAGAATAACACAAACACTTATGTAAAAAAAAAAACCAAAAAGTACTTTAAGTTTGGTAAACAAGCACTGAAATCAAGTCTGCCTCTGCATGAAAAAAGCATGTGAGTTTTTTACAGAAAAGAACTCAAATTTCCCATATTATGTACTATAAATGTAATGCTAAAAAAAAAAAAAAAAAGGATACCATTTCAATGTGAATCAACAGCACTAGCACCTCCCAGTTCAGATATCAGGCACTGAAGGGCTCCTATGAGCTGCTGACCTGACATTTCTCAAAGGTGAAATCCCATCAGGAATCTTGCTGGGAACAGCATCCAGAGCCTGCAGGGGATCCCTGAAAAGCCACCTACCAAGTACTTCATCCCACTGAGATAAAAAGGGATTTGCGTGGCTCGGCTTTGCCTTTGCCCACAACATGCACTGTGAACTCAACAGGTTCTTTGGGTGTCGCAGTCAGGTCTCATGGTGAACGTGCCGCAACCTTCCTTGCTAGAAGCATCTTTAAAAAGACACCTAGATCGACGGAGGTACAGGCACTCTCAGGTGTAGAGTGATTTAGTTCTTTGTGCACTCTCAGGTGCAGAGTGATCAGCCTCTTTGTGCACTCTCAGGTGCAGAGTGATTTGCTCTTTGTGCACTCTCCAGGGCAGAGTGATTTGCTCTTTGTGAGGCTGCCTGAGCAGCAGAGCCACACTTGCCACCTTGGGTGACACAGGAGTAAAAACAGCAAGACGGGGTCTTTCTTATCTCCAGGAAAGCTTCTTTATTCCACAAGGTCTGAAGAAGAAAGAGCCAACTGGTGCCAGGGGCAAAGGATTATACAGGGTAGACAGGGGTGGGGTTTCACAATTTGGCCAATGGGGAAAGGGATTGGGAAAGAGACCAATCAGTGGAAAGGATCCAAAACTGACCAACCTGGGAAAGGGAGGACAAGGAACAAGGGAAATAACCAATAGGGTCTGAAATATTAACATAGAACTGCAAAGGCCCATGGGTTGAAGTACTTTTGCTTATCTTGAGCTGTAAGGAAATCTCTCTAAATGACTGCCCAAAGGAGAGTCACTGAGAACTGAGGCAGCCTAGGGGCTGCACAGGGGCTGAAGCACTCCTGCTCACCCTAAGCTACAAGGAAATCTCTCACAGTGACCTTCCAAAGGCAAGTCACTGCAAACCCAGGCAGCCTAGGGGCTGCACGCTCTCCAAGGGGGTGAATTGTCCTCTGTAGATGATCCAGGGACCATCACATTTGGGTTTGGTTTTCTGGTTTTGCATAAACTCACTGTGCTT
This sequence comes from Nicator chloris, assembly GCA_013400495.1. Taxonomy (NCBI): domain Eukaryota; kingdom Metazoa; phylum Chordata; class Aves; order Passeriformes; family Pycnonotidae; genus Nicator; species Nicator chloris. The sequence goes on along the minus strand of WAAE01017932.1, from coordinate 177,649 downwards.
TTTTGCCCTCTCTTTCTTTAACCTGGAGCAAATGCTGGTACAGCATCTTATCACTGTTCCTCTGAGATTATTCAAGGTATTTACCACACAGTAAATGTTCACAGCTCTTTAAGACATTTCTTATTATGCCCAGCACCACCAATTGCATTAGTCCATCTTGCATCACCCTTGCTCACTTTGTAGATGCTCTTCCACTCATGAAGATGCCAGAGATATTCAAAAGTTTGGTTTCAACGCTAAAAAATCTCATTTCTTTATGCCTCTTTCTTAAAGTTTAATTTCAGTGGCAATTTTTGGCACAGGAGAAGATGAAAGCGAGTGTGGCAGGGTGGATTTAATATCTGCTTCTATGTATAATGTAGGCTATGGGGTTATAATTGTTACACGTTTTAAAGCTTATGTTTACCAGAAAACCCAGTAGGAGGGCACAGCTGCAGCCTGGACAGTTAAAGGTTGCTTGGGGGGTGAGAGACAGCTAGGCGTGGGCAGCACTTGAATGGGAAGCTGATTGGGTGATGGGACGTGGACAGCAGGCTACAGCTAGGCCAGCCAATGGGTGCCCTTTTTCTGTTAAGTTTTGGTTATGTCCGGTGAAAGTTAAAGGTATAAAAGGGGAGTGTTTTCTACAATAAAGTGATTTCCTTTGCATCCACAAAGGAGGTCTGTGTGTCTTTGTTCCACCATTGCTACAGTATAACTTCTGTGAAAGCCATTAAAACACCATCAGAAAAGCCAGTTTCAAAGGCCATGCTAAGAGACTCCTTCTGTTTCTACTGGAGAAAAAGGAAAGAAGAATCAGGGTTCATCTCTAAGACTGATATTTTCAAGAGGGCTTTTCTTCTGAAAGCAGAAGACTCCTTTGGAAAGAACAGGTCTTGAAATTAATGTATGAGTTTTCAGAGCAAAAAGGGTTAATTTTTCCATAGATTTTTCAAGCCAAACTGATCACTCCATGTATTTGGGATGAAGTCAATGACAGAAAGAAATATTGTTAATGAAGCTTATTAGAGTTACATTAGACACCATTGTGCTGTCCATATGGGGTAGGGAAGTATATCTGCCCTCAAAACATTTGGCAAAGAAGGAAAAATACAATACATGTACTGATTCAAATAAACATCAGGCCTTTTTCTCAGGCCATGGGAGGAGTTAGTAAAGGAATGGGAAAAAAAAAAACCAGCAGAAAAACACCAATAAAAGACTAAGTGAAACAGAATTGAAGAAAGAGCAGGCAGTATGAAGGGGAAAATATTAAGGAAATAGTCAAACAAAGTGAGAGGAACATGCTGAAGTCCTGCCTGTTGCTTCTGCTGCTGCTTTCCTATGAGGAACAAAAATCCACTGAAAAGAGCCCACACAGCCTCCTATCCAGGAAGGATATTTCCCAAATCAGCCTTAGGAAATCACAGAGGGTTTACATGATGAAAATGCCATATATGGTCCTCCTGTTTATAAACTATCTTTACTAGTAAGAGTCTCTGAGTAGCATGAGCAGATTTCAAAAAAATCCAGCTGGCTAGCTTCCCTACAGAATTGCAGTTGTACCAATATTCCTTCACAGTAAAGGAACAATTCAGAAAATAATAATTAAAAATATAAACATATGAATCAAAATGACCCCCCTCCCTCAGTGGATCCCTAAAGCACCTGTACCCTGAGTGCAAACCCCTTTCTCCATTCCAAGGATGATATGTTTGCAGGCAGGTGAAGGCTCAGCAACTTGCTAATCCAGTGAATTATACAGTGGGGGAAAGTGAGGGTGACAGCATCCAGTTGTAACACCAGGCACACAAAATATAGGCAAACAATTTAATTACTCAAACCTTGTCAGCTCTATGGAGAAAAACTGGTGAAAGATTAAATTCCTTTTTTTTATCCCCTTACATTTCCCCCATGTGAACATTCCCCTCCCAGAAGTAAAACCCTTGTTCAGTTAAATAAACACAAACACAGCCTGCCCATTCCTTCTCAGCTTCACTTCAAATCGATCTTGTACCACCCCTAGTCCTTCTCCTTGTCTCCTGGATGAAGGACTAGGGGTGGTTCAAATCGATCTTGTACCACCCCTAGTCCTTCTCCTTGTCTCCTGGATGAAAAATGTGTTTGTGGTAAATCAGATTTTCCTTTTCTTGGTATACAGTCAAGTCAAGGGGAAATCATTCTCTGTGGAAGATTTTTGCAGCTCATAAATAGGAATTTAAGGCTTAAATAATCACATATCCTACAAAACATCAAAGTGGCACATGACCTATGGTGGCCACAGGCTCCAGTTTGGGGTTTGGTTATGGTGGTAACAGCAAGGCTGCTAGAAACACAACTGATCCACTGCCCTTGTCCCTCCAAAGCCACTGCCACCTCCAAGAGCTCTGACCCTTGTCCATAGCTCCCAGCAAATGGCACCAGGTTGTGCACTGTGAGTGAGCAGAGCCAATTGTTCAGAGCAAACCAGGCTTGTGGCAAAGCTTCTCCCAAGCTGAAGAAGCAGATTTTACTATGCAAATGGAAATTGCAGCAATCTTCACAGAGAAGATGTTGACAAGCTTTAGGCAAGGTTAGAACAGACAGATAAAAGCAATTAATTTATTATTTTCCTGAGTAAAGAACAGTGTATTGGTAATGGCCCATTGTAAGCATGAATAATACTGAAGCTGGGAGCAACATGGTATAATTTTAACATTCTACAGCCTTTGTTAATCAATCTTATTGATGTTCATCACATGTAGAAAGCTGAAAAGAATGGGTTTACTAAATTTAAGGAAAATATAAGATCTCATTTTGCGCCTTTCAGTTTCTTCATTATGTTGCCATAATGTCATCAGTGTAATATATTTCACCCTTTTGCCTCTGTTTTAGCATTCATTTTTTGATTCTGCTCTGATCATGTCTGGTTCTTTGAAGCAATGAAATGAATTATGGATATTGCTTTTACTCCACTGCCACATCCAGGAGAGGAGCAGGATGTACTGAGAGGAAAAAAAATGTTCCCTGCTTTAGGACTGGGAAGTCAACACTAAACCCCAGAATATCTCATCACCCTCCATACTGTGAGAGCTACATCTGGAACCAGTAGAGCTACATGGCTCTGCAGGAAGAGTTTAGCCGAAGATTGGCCAGTTTAGGAACAAAATCACAGGATTGTCAAGGTTAGAAGAGACTTTCAAGATCATCTAATCCAATCATCAACCCAGCAGCACCTGGGACACTCTGCTGAAGTCTGTGGTATAAAATGAGATCCAGAGAACAGTGTTATTCCCAGGGCAGGGAGGGCAAAGCATCTGTTACATGTTCCAGCAACAGACCTTGGGACAGAGTTGTGGAACAGCCACATGATCATTGCTGTCACAGTGTCCAGAGCCCTGTGACTACACCTGGACAAAGACTGCAAGATAGATTTATATAAGCCAGGTCTTCCAGAGAAGATATGCAATGTTGTAGTCTAACATGGTAGATCAGCAACATGTAATGGGCAAGATCAACACTGCATATTCCTCTGAGCCAGCAACTTGTTGATGGTTTTAGTTAGATAATCCAAGATGAAACAGCTGTCCTGGGGGCACAGAGGTATTTTGGTTATGAATGGCTCATTAAAAGTCCAAATCAGGCAGAAAAGGCATTTAAACTGAGACCCTTCAGCCACGGTGGCTTAAGGCACTCTTGTCAAAGTCTTTCAGAGTTGGCTGGGGAAAAAAAAATTATTGTGCTAGGGCTCATCTCATGTTCTCATCTCTCTTTCTTCCAAAGGCGACCATCCTCTCACAAAACCAAGAGAGATCACTGCACAAGAGCTGAGATTTAATTAAGAAAATAAACTAAGTTTGAGAACTGAAATACATTGAATTTTGTCAAAATTTTCTGCCTGAATGAAATACCAGAATAATTTTAGACCTTCCTTGCAACAGACACAATAAAAAAGGTAAAGAAACAAAACAAAATGAAGATGAACACACAGGGAATTGTTATCTGAAGGATTTTGCTTTACACAAAAAGTTTGTATTTTACCTGCAAAGTTTTCAAAGTCATTACTGAGCATCTTAAATGAAATTATTCAGATGCTGTTTGTAACCACATGCTTGCCTTCAATCTGCCTCATCTTAGTTTGTAATTCCTTGGGGAGACTTATGCTTTTCTTAAAAACAAAAAAGCAGAAAACAGTGTATTGGAATCTTGCCACTTTCTTATTAAAAATGAGCATCTACACCCAACCAGTTGTGTGCAGACAAATAAAAAAAGTGAATACATAATTTGAAGCACAACAGTATGCAAATATATTCAACGATTCATCTAGCTTAAGAAGCCTGAGGAAAAAGGCACACAAAATAAAAATGTGTGTGAAACATTTCAAGTGCATCCTGCTATGTTTGTAGTGATCTCTTAAAAACAAAAAGGGTAAAGAATGGGAATTGGATCACCCATTTCATGATGACTCATTAAAATGGAGATCCAAAGAGAATGAGGCCACAGTGAGATGTTCATCATCAGTCTGGTTACAAGAGCTGGTGCAGCAGCTGCCCTGTCCACCCACTTCTCTAAGACCCCCTAAATTAATTCACACAGCCCCATGAAAGGAGGAATGAACACCTCAGGGAAGGAAGGCTCATTTAGCCTGGCAAAAAAGTTCACGTGTAACTATAGGCTAACAAACTACAGATGAAATATTAAACCCCTAAATGCACATTTGAATAATTTAAGCCATCCAGATCTTTAAATTAATTTACCTTCATCTAAATTTCAATTAATATGATTCACTGGTAGATTTTTATCATTGCTTAATGAGTTTTAAAGAAACACCATGAAGTTCTGAAGTTTTGTTTCCTAAATCAGATATTTAGCCTACTTTTCAACTGACAATATAGTGAAATATGAAGAATTAGAAGATTTCCAGGTAAGACAATTAGCAGTTTTACAGATTAGCCTGCTCTGTACTGGAAGCACAACACTCAAACAGACACAGACCAGTGTCTGTAGTGTAACACACACTTATCCAGACAAAACCCCACATATTTCCACATTAGGTGGTAAAACCAAGAGGTGCCAAACCCAGTGCCTGTCGCAATAGTATACAAAAGAATGACACTCACACCTGAGCTGATAAGGGCAAAAAGAGAGCACAAGTTTATTTGTACATCACTTATATACTATTTGAGAAATGGCTGTGGATTGGAGAATGAAGGGACCACCTCTCCAATCACATTGGTCAAGACAGAAGTCCATCAATTGTCTCCTCCTCCAGAAAGGAATTCCAAACAAAAGGAAGCAGTTACAAAAACAAGGCTGTTTACATGAAAAGACTGAGAAAATCTGACTCCATACTATAAACAATAGAAGGCTAAGATAAACTTTAAAAAGACAGGGCGACAAGTGCCTATTAAAGCTCAATTAAAAATCCAAGCTTTGGACATAGACTTAATACAAGTTTATGTCCCGTTCAAGCTTTAACTTGCTCTCAGGAATCTAATTGTTGCATAACATTTATATACCTGTTTCCGTTAGTAAATAACCAGGTGAGTCCTCAGGGACCTAGGCAACAATGGTCAAATGTGCACCACATCCACAGTCGTATAAGTGGGAACGAAATCCCAAAGCGACCAGTCAGATAACTCCTATCACATTCTCCTGTGACTTGTATGACAATGAAATGTTCCCCAAATTTTCTTATTTTATCAAAATGCATCACAGTACCAAAGACTTAAGCACTCAACATATGCTTGCAAGAAATCTCTCTCACTTAAGGCAGATGCTTGTAAGAAGGTTTTTCATTTGGATAAAGGTTGCTGACTACAGCTGGACAGGTCACTCTGTGCCACATGGCAAATTGTTTCTTTGAGTCAACATGAGATTTAATATCCTGTGAATCAAAGCAGAAGATGCTTTTTGTTTGCTTACAAAGAGGTTCATTACCAGCACACACCAGAGATCACTGGCAGAACAGAATGTAATGAGAGACATACAAACCTCTCTGTCCTAAAAGCTCCAAGCACTGGGCAGCACCCACTAAGTGGTCACAGCACAGGGAAGAAAATGGATGACTGACCATAACAGTAGGGTGGCCTTTCTTTGTTTCTTATATCACTTTTGCTTTTGGCCCCCAAGGCTGTGTCCCTTTTCCACAGAGACAAAACCAGAAGCACTCAACTGCCTGAGCGTGTTTGGACCAACATCCCCCTTGCCTTCACCATTCCACGGCTCTAACCAGAGACTCATTCCCAGTTTCAGTGGGGTTGGGATAGCTGGCTCTGTAGGTGACACAGGTGAGATAATCAGGCACAAGATGCTTCTGGGTTGCTTCATAACCTTGATGTATGAGTTTAGTCAGCCCTGACAGCATGAAAGCATATCAGGTTAGTCCATAAAATGTAGACAGATTTCTTGTGTGCTTGGATATTTTCTAGCCTGAATTTAAGGTAGAAGATATATTTAATACACCACAAAAAACTCTACTCTGGATTTTACTGTTGGGATTGCAGTAGAAGAGCTGCTGTGAACAAAGGAGAATTTGTGCTGCTCTTCTACAATATCTCAACACCATCATCTGTTTTCATGGATCTATCTTACTTTTTCTTATCTTTATTGAATGGTTACATGGAGGGCAAGCTATTTCTCTCCCGTATCCTCTTTGAAATGAATGAGTAAAACCCATGACAGTGACATTTGTGATGTCAGAGAAAGCTCAGGACCTGAGAACTTGGTGTAATAGTAGTGGCTGATTAAATGCTTGACCTCTCAATTAGTTTTGCAATTTATAGAAAATGAACTCAAGAACCTTGCAGAAGCAGAAGACTGAACTCATCCCCATGTATTCCAGATCCAGTAAAAGCTTCCATGATCTTTTACTATCATTTTTTTGTTCTGCCTCAGTCTTCCACAACAACCAATAACCCCTGTGCTGCGAGCCCACCTTGTGAAAATTCCAGGGAAAGCACGCCACTAGAACAGGCTGAGTCTGTCCATACAGAAAAGCCCCAATCCCAGATATTTATTTTGAGGTGTTATCAAGCCTTTCAATGCATTAACATTTGATTTAGATATGAGAAAGGACAAAAATATAACTGCAACAGAAGTTTTCTAAAAACATGCAGACAAATGCAGCAGGTCCTGCCTGTCAGCAGCTGCAAATACCAGACGTGGCTGCTTCTCCCACCACACTTCGTTTGGGAGCCCAAACTGTGAACACCAACACTGCTGTGAAGCTGAAGGCACAGAGGTCTTCAAGAGCAGAAAGCTGAGAGACACCCCCTTCAACTGCTGCCAAGTGCCCCAGGGCGGAAAACCACGGCAGCTCTCAGACCAGGAGATGGTTTAGAGCAGGAGAGTGTTAGAAGATAATTAACCATAAATCATTTAATCACAGAGAGCACCCAGAGAGCAAAGAGACTTATTTTGCAACAGTTTTTCAAAAGATAGTAATAATAACCTTATTATTCAATTAGCAGTGTTCTTTAATGACCTTGTATTTGGTTTCAAGGTCTTATATTCACTAAGTATTTTTACACTCAATCTTCTGACATTTCATCTCAGACATTTTACAAGCAATCACTGATCTAAATTCCACTTGAGTTATTCTTTACAGCACCACAAACTTGAAAGCCATCAAAGTATTAAACATAATACAACAACACTGGTATTTAATTTTGTTATATAAAATATTTTCATCGCCATCCAAAAAGATAATGCAGATAGCAATTATTATAATAGTGCAGATTATAGACTACAGCACTTATCATTTACCTGCTACAATTTTACTAAGGCAAGTATTCTGTAAGCCTCCATACTGCACGTCTATTTGCAAATTCACTGTTCAACCTGCTCTAGCTGATGTTATATGTATTCATACATAATCAAATGAAAACTGAGAAAAATAAGTATATGATTGTGAGTGCTTATTAGAATGCACCTCTCCCAGCAGATATATTAACAGGGAGCTTTGGGTTATTAGCATTGCCAGGGCAGGACTGCAAAAAGAAGCATTGTCAGCCTTGCTGTTCTGGACAGGTTCCAGGGCTGGTAATTGCTTTCTGCATGCTGGAACCGTCCCTGCATTTAGAGTCAAGACCTCCAGTTCCCAAATACTATAAGATGAAGAAGACTTTGCACCAGCCTGCTGGAGGGATTATCATGTGTTAAATGACTACAATTTCACTACAGAAAGCAGTGTCACAAGCCACTGTAGTGTACACTGCAGAGATCAGAAACCTCTAAGTGTAATTTAAAGGTGGCAGTCTAAAAGGAAAAAATAAAAAGGAGGAAAAGAAGAAGAAAAAAAGTCCCTTCAGTTCTCACAAAGAGTTTCCTTAAAATTTGTACTATTAAACCAGAAGTAAACCACAAAGAAAAGGGATTGAAAAAACCAAATCTTTCTATTCTTAATGACTTGGTGGACACTCATCATATTGGTCTTGTTGACTCATGTTCTTGATTAGCTTATCTTCAGCATGGTGGAGGAAAACTAACAAACCAGAGAAAGACAAATATTTCACACTTCTCTTTCAAGATCTCTTGTTAACCTCAGGGTTTTGTGTTGAGTGTTTTGGGGTTTTTTTTTGCCTCAGCTGAAAAGAAACTAAGAGCAAAGAAAATGTCCTTACTTCACATCATCGTGTAGGCACCAGACTCTGTCAAAGTGATGTGCCTCTAGGATTTGTTATAGAAGCTGACACTTCAACAGGTTTTAAAATAAATTTCAATTAAATGAGATGGAAAAGGAAGAAATATATTGCAAGGAATGGTCCTCAGATAGATGAATGAGAGCAGCAACCCTCAAGATTCCAGAAAAACTAAGTTTCACTCAAGCTGAAGATCTCACATATTATTTTTTTAAGGTAAGTGAAATTCTCTGCTCAAAGGAAAAACTTTGTAATATGATTTATAACAGCCCATCAGAGCCATTCGGTTGTCAGTGGAAGTGGCTCAATGCAGTGCATTTTTTCCAGGCTAATCCTAGAAGGCAGGACACCTCTTTTAGAAAGGAAAAGCAACACCACAACTTAATATAACTCATGCAATTATTAAGCCCCTCTTGGAATCCTGTTTTAAAGTACTCCTTTTCTTCATTGGTATTTGCTATGGTATTTTTATTATTTTTCCTGTCTCTTTGCAAGGCTTTGAAATCTCTTAAGTTCAGTCACGTTGATCCCCTAGGTTCACACATCAAACATCTCCTGCAGGTTCTACAGCAACAGTTCTGCAGAAAACCCTCCTGACATCCCTGTTTATCTTCTTGAGTTAGACCCAGGAGGAGCAAATTAAAAACACTAAGGGAACTCAGTTCCCTTGGCTGTGAAAGGGAAGGGGATAACAGTGAAGGTTGACATTTTCTGGTAGTTTTTTATCCTTCAGAAAGATCCTCTCCTGATCTTTCCCACAGGCAAAGAAAGACCTGCAAATATAAAACCACAAATATGAGATTAAAAAGAAAAAAGAAAAAAAGAACCCAACAGTTTCTTATGGAATGTGTAAGATATGACCCTTATTTTTAATACTATTTTGAGTAGTACTACTTTGGGAAAAAAAAACAACAAAATAATCTCTTTTAGACCAAGTATCTAAATGCTTGCAGCCAGTTAAACAAATTAAGCAGGACCTGTTTTGGGGAACTCTATCACAGAGCATTTAAATTTTAAATATGAAATTTTAAATTTCTAAAGAAAATGAAATTCTGTTTTCTAGGTACATTTCATGGCTACCTGAAACTACACCTCTGAGTAAGAACAGAAGAAAATTCACCTAATTTTGGTCATATGTAGGATGATTCACTATGCATATTGACAACAACTGTGCTGGGTGCACATCCCTTCCATTGCTGGCAGAATTATAGATTTTTTTCCCTGGCTTGTTTCATTTTCTTCCAACTTTATTAAAAAAACCCCACACAACTATTATCCAACCGAGACAGCTGCTGCTCAGAGCAACAACTGGAAAAAAAGCATCTAAGTTGTTACTAAGTATTCAGGATGATAACAATCACCCAGACAGCCCACAATGGGAAAAAATCAAGCGTGAATGTTGTGGGAGAAAATGCACCTACTCAGTGATTGCCAAAATGGAACCTCTCTCTCCCTGTCCCCTCCCTGAGATTATTTTACTTCTATTTTCTACCAAAGAAGCTGTGGAGAACAAGCAGGGAGCATGATGGTGAGTTCCACAATTAGCAAAGCCACCAAAAGGACCAACAAGGGTTTTCCCACAGAATCCACCATATGACAACATGCATCTGCATAGGAAGAACATTCTCAGTTCTCCATTTGAATCACACACTCTCAGGTTAGCTCACCATTTTAAAATTTGTCTTAGGTTACAATGTAAGATGCAACCAAAAGTATGCGTTCTATACCATCTATGCAAGCTGTTGAGGTAAGTGGGGCAGTATTCTTTATCTCTTCCATGACTCATCCCGAATAAATCCGGGGAATATCTTCTGCCAGTTGGTCATCAAGTCTCACTGCATGACTTACAGAATTACAGCATCCCACTGTGAGATGCTCTGCCCAGGGGGAGGAACCAAACATTCCTACCTGGATATAATCTGAGGTCTGGAACAGCAGCACCTACCGTTGGATTCTCAGAGGACAAGAGCTTGACAACCACCACTGGAGAATGACCAGATCCTTCTACAGGATCATCTGGCTTTAACAGAACCATATCCATCACCCCAACAGAACTGTAGCCACCATGTAATTGGTGCTACCACCACCCTGAGCAACAGGATGTCAGGTCATATCCTGACTCTCAGTTTAATCCACTGTTTCTGTACTATTGCCTCTATTTTAATTTTCCTACTAAATTGTAGTTCTGACCTGGAATCTCCCACTGGTTTGCTTTCAAACTAGTCCAAAAGTGTAAAAAAATATACATTTTACAGAGGAAGTCACATTTAAGGGGACACTGCAGCCACTAAGACAGATATTACCATAGTCTCCTGTACAGGAGGTTTTACAATATCTGTAATAATAAGGTGCTAAGAAGATCTCTCCCCAATGAAAACATCTTGCTTAACTGCTTGCATTCCTCAGCAATTAATTCACTTATTCTTTCTGGTCACCCCTTAAGCAGTTCAAAAGCAGAGGAGTAGACATTCCTGTCAGGACAAGAGCCAGAAACTGAAATGGAAATATCATATATGCACTACAGAAAGTTTTGAAGAGTTAAAAAAGATAATATGGACCCAAACATTTCTCAGGTTTCAGTTTCTGCCTTCTCCATGATGTCCTGTGGCACTCAGGACCCACCTGAACACAATCATAGCCTTAAGCAGGTCTCCAATATATTTTTCCTGAGTGTACCCTTACGGGGAAATCCCAGCCCAATAGCTGCCAAGCTACTTAGAAATGCCTAAGGCACCAACTTTTGTCAAAACCTTCCATTCTATTAAAAAGTGCCCTGTTTGCCCCAGGGAAGAAGGTCACACAGTATGGATGGGTCCACTCTCCTGCACCAGTTTTGAAAGGAGGGTTTTACATTTCACAGGCTATGCCATGAGCCTGTATTTTTAACTTAGATATTGCTGAGCAGACAAAAATTGAACCCTGAGCAATTTTCTCTCTTTTCTAAATGCAAAAATAATTGTCAAACTTCTAATTAGAATTTAAAATATCCAAAGAATCTAAATTTCTTTTAAGCACACCCAGAAGAAGTACCCACCAATTTCTTGAAGTGTAAGTCAAATAGTCTTATTTTCTTCTCAGATACAAAGATTGGCTATTCTGACTCATTCTTGAAGTGGTTTCACACTAGTAACGAAACAATGATGAACTGAACGGCTATTTCCTTGTGCCTCATGAGATAGCCAAAAATTCTGTTTTCCTGGAGAAAACATCAGTTGAGGGATGCATAGTGCAAAGAATGGTTACAGAGCTTATTATAAGTCCAAAAAGTACCAAGAAAATAACTCTGGTTTTATGGCTATGGAACAGGGCCTCTCATGTAGGATTTGTACACTGAGCAACGTTCACAGAGGCAGGGATTGTCTGAACACACATCTCAATGGAAAATTTCTAACAGCATATTCCAGGTGAAGTCCTGTTGGGGGTTAGATTTGTTTCCTTTTTTTTAAAATGTAGAATTCTTTCCCATACGTTGCTAGGAAACTAACTACTGGCTACTTATGAGTATTTGGCAAAAACAAAAGAAGTGGCCAAAAGTTGGGAGGGGGAAGATACTGCGGGTTTTGGGGGCAGGGAACCAACGGGCTGGGTATAGGCAGTGCGTCACTGGCCCTCGGCAAGGACGGACAGCTGCTGCGAGAGGAGTTCAGAGTCACCTCTGATTCCGGCCTAGGGAAGCCAGGTATCATCTGCCCCTGTGCCCGGGATCCTGCAGCTCGTCTCTCTCTCCTGCCAGCCCCACCCTGCCGCCACCGCTCTGCTTCGTCGGCACTGCTTCTTTCCTTCTGCTGCGGTGTGGCCCTGCACACCCCCTCCCCTTGCCTTGCCGGGACATCTTGCCATCCCAGCTACCACCACAGAACTTCTGATTTCATCTCATCTACTAGCCAGGATTTTCCACTGTTCCAACGCTGCTCTCCAGAAAAAGCACAGAGATCAGACTTTCCCTGGGCTCTGGGAGGCAGAGCCCTCGAGGTTGCTGGTTCCGTTTTACTGTTAATGCAGTAGTAGTTGTTGTTTGTTTTGTTTTGTTATATATTTATATATAAACCAGTAAAGAACTGCTATTCCTACCCTCAATATCTTTACCTGAGAGCTCCCTTAATTTTCAAAAATTGCGATAATCCGGAGGGAAGGGGGTTTGATTTGTCCATTCCAAGGGGGGGCCTGCTCTCCTCCAGCAGACACCTGTCTTTCAAACCAAGACAAGTCCCAGTGCAGCACCATCCAACCATTCCATTATCATGTCAGGGCTCCCAAATTTCTTCCAGTCATACTCAGACCAGCTGCAGTGAAGCAAATCCCTTCCATCAGGAATAACCGTTTCTTCAGCTGTCTGTGGGATCCAGGAGCTCTCAACTGCTCACCACTCATAGCCCCGGGAGAATCTACATCTGAGGAGCCAGGCAGCGTGTTCTGCTTTAATAGAACTCAATTCAGAAATAAAATAGGACTAATGTGCAAAAAGAAATGAGGGTAACATTTTAAAAAAGACTCATCCTGAAACTTTATATTGGAAAATATTTCAAAAATCTTACATGACAGTGACGGGCATGCTGTAAAATGGCTTCAAAATGGTTTTGAAAAGGTTACTCTCTGTCTTTAAGCATTGCAAATAGTGAAGTTGCAGCTTAGACTGCAAGGGAAAATTGAACTCATAAGGACATAGGTGGGCATTCCCTAGGGACTGATGTAGCCACCCAAGCACATGAGATGCCTGACTCCACGGGGAGCAGATTCCCAGAGTATTTATGCAAATTGTATAAGGTGCCTGTCTTCATCTTTTCATGTTTTGTAAACACCTCTGTGAATTTAGCCTTGTGTATAGTACAGGAACCCCCCCCCCCCCCCCCCCTAAAAAAACAACAACAAAGCCAATTAAAATGAGGCTTCCGAGTTGTATTTTACTTTTTTTCCTTTCACAAAAAAGTGGAAGATACAATGTTTTACCTTCCTAAAAAGAATGTATTCTAGAAGGGCAAAGCATTGTATCCTACACTTTTATTGGACTGGATCTCAGAACATCCTCCAACAATAATTAATGAACATTGCCTCACTGCTCTTCTTTAATCTAGATAAGCATCAGCAATATTTTACACAGCAGGGAATAGGGGAACACAGGTGTTAAGTGCCTTGCCCAAGGTCACAGAGCATGGCTGTACCAGAGTTAGACATCTATCCATGACTTTCAAAGATGCTGCTGAAGTGATGCTGCTCCTCTTCAACTACAAAGCCTTTTAAGTGCTCATGTGCAGCCTGCAACCATTTTTAAAATCCTTCTGAAGAGAAGACCCTCCATTTCTCTGTTGTGCTGCCTGAAGTGGGGAGCAGAGCTGAGGAGAAGGGGAAGGGCTCAACAGGTGTCCAACAGTGCTGTACCTTCCCGTTTTTCGCACCTAAGTAAGCACCTGACCTGGCCCAGAACTGTGCATGGGAAGAAGGGAAGGCCAGAGGGAATTAAGTGTGCTGAAATGTTGCACCACTCAGTAATCCTTCAAAAACTAAGAATTCTGGAGTGTATTAATCTTCCATCAGCCCAACTTGCTAGTTAGGCACCTTTCTTAAATGTAGAAACAATGGCCACAGAGCAGTGAAGGGTCACTGGATGTTACGGGGACATGGCAGATTTTGGGGCTTTGTTCACATGTCTATTTCTTGGAAATGGAAGAACAATCAACAGCAAAAGAGGAAAAAAAGAACAAACCCAAACCACCTGTATATTATATTTTTTCCCTCCTAGACAGCTTCATGATCTATATTGTTAATATAATGACATAGCTTGTTCCATTCTTCGGCTGCTTGTCACCTGAACTTGGCAGACTTCAGAAGGCCAGAAATGAAGAGAAGGTAGCCAGTAATTACCTAGGACAATCCTCCTATCTTACTCATAGGAGAGACAGAAGACGTGAATTATTGGGTATCTATCTATTGAAAGAAAGTGGCTACAGTTTCATTACAATGTGCTTACATCACGTCACAAGTTACCAAAACCATCAATTTTGATGAGTATTTTTCAAGTAAGAATAAGGAATATTGTGGCCGTTTCTTCTCCCAGAGCCCCTGCTCTGACGTGGATCACCTAGGCTAGCTCCCTGGGCACTGCCACGGCAGGGGGTGCAGCTTCCACCGCCTGCCCGGTCGGGCACAGAAGGCTAAAGCTGCAGCTAGGGATATCCGACTAGTTGTCTTCAATCCCTGGAGGACGAAGGTTTGCTGGGTGCTGTCAGTGAGACAAGGAGGCGACTCTCTGAATCCTTTGTAATCCAAGTTTATTATGGTAGCTCTAAAGAGCCACCACACCCAGAGGGAAAGGAACTCAAAGAGCCCCGAACAAAGGGCTACAGGGGATTATAACTGGGGGTGGAGAGTAGGGGAGGATCAGGTCTCGGTCCAATGGGAGAACAGCAGTGTGTGGTGAAGGGAATGAGGGATAGGGATAACAACCGTTCAACAGGGAACAAGGGAGGGACTGCCCCAGGTTGGCCAATCACTCGACGCCCCTCCAAGAACCTTCCAGACGAAGGGAGGAGGGCCGAGGTGACTGGCACAGTACCTGCGGGAGGAGGAACAGGACTGACAGGGTAGGTGCGAGAATAAGGGGAAGGGTAAAGGGGGATTGACAATAACGGGTGTGAACTATTGGGGAACAAACCATGAACTCAGGGGGATGCGGGATGAACCATAAAGCAAGACACAACAGAATATGTCTATTCCTTATGGTCTTCCAGTCATATTCTCTGTTAGCTGCACTGTCCCCTGTAACCCAAATAGTGCTGCATCAATATTGGGTGTACAGTTCAAATGGGATTAAAGCATTTTGTTGCACAAAGGTAAAGCAGTGAGATTTTGTTTCATCTGCTTCCCTGCTACTAAGAGTTTTTGTTTCACAGATTTATCCTCCTTTAGCAGTTCCATATTATCTTTCCATAGTTCATTATAAATAAAAAGGCTAATTAAGCATCACTTTGAAAATTCATCATCTGCTAAGGGGAGAAATGTTTCCAAATATCATGGAATTTCTCAGTTTTCCATATTAGAAAGTGACACTGTCTGAAAGAGAGATGAGTTTTCATCTCTTTTGACTGCTATAGCTGTAACCAGACTGTAGCTGCTGGCGTTATTTACCATTGTTTACCCCAAACTAACACTTTATTCACAAGAATAGCTTTTCATAAATACAAGCAGAGATGCCAAAAAATTAGATTTAAGGCCCTATTGCCTTAATCCTTTATGAATAAGGATTACTTGCAAGAGCAGAAGGTACCCAAGGAGATCACTAAATCAAAACACAGACTCAACCCCAAAAAGGAATGTATTATAATGAGAACAGGAGAACAGTAAACAGGGCAAATATTTAGAGCTGGAGGAGAGTGGCAACAGAGAGTAAACTGCACCTCGCACATCCTCAGTAATGTAGAAAGAATCAACTTTGCCTGTTGCTGGTAGGAAAGTTGGAATATTCCTCCATTAGCACTGTCCCATGGCCTCATGCATTGCCCCTCCAGAATTCCTCCAGACATAACCGCTCTCCTCACCTTTTTAGAAGCAGGGGAGAAGGTGTCTACAAACAGCTACTTCCAGCAGCTTTCTGATGGCAGAGATTTTCTCTTAATCAGGAGAATTCTCCAGAACACTTCTCAGATTACTTCAAACAGACTTTGCACTATGTGATTCCACTTGCATCACATAAATTTGCCTAGTAAATTTAAGAATTTGGTACTGTATTATGAAAAGATCTGAATCATCAAAATGAAATGCTGAAAAGCCTTACAGGTGTAGAAGACAATAAAAATTCACCTTGTCAAGTCCACAAATGCTACGTTAGTCTATGTAACGTGGTAAAATTTACAGAAAATAAATTGCAGATGTTGAAAATGGGATCCCTAAGAGGATATTCTTAGACAAGCAGTAAGAGGATTAGAATAACAAAAATGAGGTTAGCATAGCTGCATTTCAAGCCTTCATAGTTTTGTTGAAAAGCAAAAACTACAAGCTGACCTTGTGGCTGGATTACTGGGACAGGTACTAGATCTGAGGTATGATGATCACAAAATGGTTT
Organism: Nicator chloris; assembly: GCA_013400495.1. NCBI lineage: Eukaryota > Metazoa > Chordata > Aves > Passeriformes > Pycnonotidae > Nicator > Nicator chloris. Next base: position 160,993 of record WAAE01017932.1, on the reverse strand, counting down.
TTACTGATTTTTACTCATTACCAAGACTCCTGGAATTCGAGCATCCATGTTAAGAAACTACAGTAATTAGAAGTGTGGGAGAGGACAATGTGGAGAAAGTGGTATGCTGCTGGATTATCATCCTGGCTGATAGTGTGTCCTACCCATTCTCTAGTCAACACATCTTAATGACAAAAGAGGCACACTTCACAGTGACAACAGTCTTCCCACAGCCAGACAGGAAAACTGGACAAAGTCCCAGCTCTTGCTCTATTTATGTGTTTTGGTTTTCTGGTTTTCCCCTGAAAACAGGTTCATGGAATACAGACCAGGTAGGAGAGTGGGGAAGTGTGACTGGACCTTTATTTTATGAGTTCTTCCCAGATGCTTCAGTTCAGGTGCAGCCTTTGATAATGCATCACAGATCACCAGCACTAAAAAAATGCATGTATGCCTTATATCTGATAAAATATTTAATATGACTGTACTAGGAATCCTAATTACGTGTGGAGAGTTAAAAGAGAACCATCCAGACTGGATAGTGACAATTAACCAGCTGTGATGGGGAACAAAGGGAAGATAGCCTGGACTAAGGAGCAAACAGCAAAGGCATTTACATAATTTACATACACCCTGATCATTTGTAAATCAAGATTAGGAAATACCAAAGCTATTAGCCCCACACAGGGTCACCAGGCATTTGTGTTTCCATCCAACACTTGATTCTGAAGCAATATACACAGGTGTGGGTAGGAATGAAAGTCATCCAGAACTCAAGGAACTCCAGGTGTCATAAAAATAAAGCAACATTGTATTTACGAGATTAGAAGTTCCCCTTCAAACTGTAACCACTTAGACACAGTACATAATTTATTTTGGTTATATCTGAAAGGATTGTGTATCGATACTGTGCATTTCCTGAGAAGGTTTTTTTAAAAATGGTCTCTTAGCTGCTTGATTACTTCCTATTGAGACAATTCAAAGAATCATAGTTAGTAAGGGAACACCAAACTTGGTCTGAAAGACTAATCAGAGTGGAACCATTTATCCATTCTGTATAAAGAATATTTCTACCTCTTGTTGACTGTCTAATGTTTGATTTAAAGTAGGATTTTTCCTCAATTTGATTTGCAATTGACAAGATCAAGAAAGACATTTTTATTCTTTCTTACTCCTGTGGAAAATTTCTGCCTTTGTATTACCTTCAAATACAGGATCACATTCCTTTCATCAATTCATAATTCAAATAATGCATCCCTTTCTTCTCTATAGGCTTGCCTGCAACAATGCACATTAGTTAGAGATATCAATTTATGCTATATTAAAAAAGTCAAACTAGGCTTTATCCATAATTTTCTAAATCTCATTAAAGGGTCTTTCATATTGCAGATAGGATAAAGTAGCAGTTTGGACTTTATAACTGGTGCAGTGACTCTATTGCCATCGGCAATGCCTTGGGGGTGAGCCTGCTCAAATGCAGATAAGGTGCCCTGCAATGAATCACTGTCCTCTGCAAGGGACTGGCTTGTTAATAAAAGGTCAGGGATCACAGCATCACTATTTTTCCAGCAGAAAGAGAAACAGGGACTGGATTTTCTTTATCCTTTTTTTCCCCCTTTCCTCCTCACTGAAGTACTCTCAAGCATCTATTTGTGTTCCCACTGTGTCTGATTTGCAGATGAGCGCTGCCTTTTGAGACAGCACAATTGTTTGATGCATTTCTAACTAGCCAGGGCTGCTACCGAGTTGGACTGCACACATCCCACGCTGCTTTGCAGGATGTGATTCAGTTCCATTTTTCTTGTTAAGAACACACATTTCTCAGTGACACAAAGCCTCCATTTTTTAAATTAGGCTAATATCAAAGGATATGCCTTGGAGGAAATTTCTAATCAAGGATTATTCTCTAGGCCTTTCATTTATGGCACTTTTATTACTCTTGACTAATTCCACTACATTTTCTGAGTGAAAACATAATAATAAAGGTTTCTCTATATAACTTAACAATTTATATGTGACAGTCAAGGTGAAGTTTCCATTGGAAACTTTTTTTAGACTCAGGCTGTAATTCAGCAAAGAACTCAAGATCATGATGACGTGTTTTGCAACATCAGCATTTTGGTGGGTACATCTTGGCTTCACAGTCATTTCACAACCTAAAATTCCATACACAGCAATCACAGCTAGTTAATTCTTCTCATTTAAGTTTGCATTTGGCCAGAAGTCTGGGGATACCCCAAATACCCCGATATGTTGTTATTACAATAATTTACCTAGTGAAATTTGCAGTTAAAAACTTCAGGGCAGCCATTCACATATTTAGATTGAAAAGATAGTACTGGTATAAGAGCTCCAGCTAGCCAGGAAATATTTCCCAACATCATCATATATAGTAGGCATAATCCTGTTTAAAATTATCAAATGCACTCTAGGGAGCCTGCTCCCAGAATAAAGCAACCCAAAACACATAGACAATCAGGTCCCAGAGATAATCCTTATTATTGCATTTTGCAGCAATCCTTTTTCAAAGTGATCCAAAAGCAGCAAGGCTACAGAAGTCAACAGGATAAACAGGAATTCCTGAGAAACCTTCTTGACTGACAGATGGGAACAGAGGGGAGATGCAGCAGACCTGGGATTCCAAAGGAAGCATCTGGTCACTGCTAAATGGATTTTATCCAGAGTATAGGATTAGATTTCATTAACCTATACAGATACACTGGGTACAATTCACCTGAGCAGAGCAGTACATTTTACACTGTAGCAGACGTACAAGACTGTTGAAGTGTTGTGTGGGTCTTGTCCTGATAAGAAATCCTGAGAAGAAAGGGAAATAATAAAGGAGAAGCTTGAAAGGCAGTTTCTCTCACCTGCTTTTCAATTTTCTTGTTAGAAACTTACATTACAGCCCCAGCTCATCTGAGGTCATCCTTCCCCTAGAGAAATCTCACAATTTTAAAGGGATGTTTCTTGGCTGGCCAGCTATTTATGTAAGTAGAGAACACACTCCACACAGTATTTGATGCTTCTGATATCTAAGAATTGTCACAGAACGCCAGCCTTGCAGTCTAGAAAGGAATGGCAGAGGGTTTAATCTCTCATTAAACCTGCTTTGGTCTCAATACAATTGTTGGATTAATCACTTGGAATGGCAGCTGTAGACCCTAAACCAAACAAGAAAGGTTAACACTGTTTTGGCAACCATGCTTGTCCTTTCTTTGTTCAGCTCTCTCCAGCACCATGGGACATTCCCCTGAATTGTTCTATACCAGGTAAGACAGTGTGATAGTTTGAACTCAGAAATTGTTTACTAAGAAGTTACGTTTTAGTGAATACACACACATGCAAAGTAAATTTGAAAGTTTCAAGAACTGAAGCTCTCTTTTGCCTCTGGCCTTCAGGAAGGTAACATGGGGCCATGCCGTGGCCATGGGTCGCCTGGGGAGGGGCTAGGCCTCGCAGTCACTCTATCTCAAGAGGGAGGGTGAAGCCGGAAGGGGGGGCCTGGCCTGATCTCAGGTACTACGGGAGCGGGGGGGTTAGCCCCAGGTAGATCGTTCCCAGGCCACTCTCCTCACTGGGAGAGGAGGTGGCGGAGCCTGGACAGATGGTGGAGAGCCCTCCCTTTTCTTTCCCCTCCCCCTGCTGCCAGTGGAGGGGGCAAAAGGGAGGTGGAGGAAGGCTGGGCTGCAATGGTGGGAAAAGCAGCCCAGCAGGCAGCCCCAGGCGGTGTCCCGATGTGGGGGGGGGGGCCCGCGTGGAAGTCTAGAAGCCCAGTAAGCAGAGAGATCTTGGCTCGGAATGCTGGCAGTAGTGTGGGTGGGGCCATGCGCCCCCGTCCTGGCATGGCTGTAGCTTTGAGATGTGACATCACAGATGCTGCGAGAACTAAGACAAGATGTTAACTCCTTTCTCTCTGCTGAAGAAAGGGAGAGGAAGAGAGAGAGGAAGAGAGAGAGGCAGCAAAAGAAAAAAATTTATAGAAAAAAATGGACTATTTCTTAGTAGTTTTAGGGAATGCTGTTCTAGTTAAAGTGTAAACTGAGAGAATCTTCACTAAATACTAAATAAGCATTTTAAATAGTACCCCAAGAAGGCTGAGAGGTGGACCTCCTGCAGCATTTGTGGGCAGGTATAGGGGTTTGGGACATTTGACATAGAAGCCACCAAGAGGACAGTTTTCCTGGTGCTGGGTGTGTGTTTCTGAGAATTAAGTAAATTGTTAAGAAAGAAATAAAGTGGTTTTTAACTTTTCAAGTTTTTTTTTTCCTTTTTTCTCTTGTGTGTGTAAATAAACTATCTTTGTAACTCATAAGTTTAGATTTGTTTTGCCTTTGTTCTACCTAGTCATGGTCTCACAGATGAGTAAATAATCAAACCAAGACAGCACAGTCTGAGCCTCTCTTGCAGTCACAGCTGAATAAAAATGGTGCAAAATTTTAGCAGAACAACTTTGCAGCATTTCCAATATCCTTCTGTGGATGACCACATCTGTGTGAAGGGGAAAGGTATACAGTGAAGTCCTGTGAAATTCCCCTATACACAAAATGTTGACTCTGAAATACGTGTATTTCCCACAGAGGGAGGGAGATATCCCTGCCACTTTTCCTACTAAAAATTTTAGAATGTATTGGAAATTCAGAGGAACATGCAATCTATACCACACTGAACTCAATTCTCATTTATACAATGCTCCATTTATACCAGTCGGTCAGGTAAGAGGGCCTCTGCAGCAGGAGTAATTACAACTATGCACACTTCATGGCCCCATTATTCCAACAAGTGGTGTAAAGAACCTCTGATGCAGAAGGAAATCAGGCCTACTTATTTTTTAATACAGTGACTTTAATACAGTTGTGTTTTATCTTCAATTCTGTCTATATATCTCAGTTCTCTCCTGTGCTTTTGCATGGTATTTCTGGATACTTGTAATGGTTTGGAAAGAAAAAAAAACAACAGGATATTATGTCTGGTGAACAGCCTCCACTGGCCAAAGGCTGTTAAAAAGAGACTTAGCAGGAAGCTCCGGCCCTTGTTGCCTTCCTGTGATCTGGGAGGTAACACCTGGGCACCCCGCGGCGAGAGCCGCGGGGGGGCCTGGGGCCCAGAGGGTGGAAGGGCCCCTTCCCCTTCCCCCCCCAGCCTGCTGTTTAGCGGGGGTGGGAGGGGGTAAAGGGGAAGGGAGTTGCGGGGGCTCAGCCTGTGGGGTGGCTGGGCTGGATGGGCCCGCCCGGGCCCGCAGCTGGGCTCAGGCCGTGGCGGTGGCGCCGGGCCGGGCCGGGCCCGCCTGGGCCTGCAGTCGGGACGGACCAGCCCGTGCGCGAGAACAAGCGGCGACAGCGCGGCGGCCGCGCAGTGGCGATGCGGCGGTGGCACGCACCGCGTGGTAACGCAGAGTGGTGGCGGCACCGGCGGTGAGAGAGAGCCGCCGGGATGCGACCATGGCGGGGCCGCTCCAAGCGGAGCGGTGGTGGCAGCGCGGCGGTGCCAAGCCCGCAGGGGGACGCAGGCAGCTGGGACGGGCCCCGCGCGCAGGCACCAGAGGCGGCGGCGGCATGGCGGCAAGCAGCCGGTCCTGCGGGGTGGCGGGATGAGCCAAGTCTGCGGGAGGGCAGAACAGCGAGTGTTTGAGCGCACGCGCGGCGACGGCACGGCGGGGAACCGCCAGTCCCGCGGGGTGACGGGATANAAAGAGACTTAGCAGGAAGCTCCGGCCCTTGTTGCCTTCCTGTGATCTGAGGGTAACACCTGGGCACCCCGCGGCGAGAGCCGCNTGGGGGGGGGGGGCCCCCCGCGGGCCCCCGCGGGGGGGGGGCCGGGGGGGGGGGCCTGGGGCCCAGAGGGTGGAAGGGCCCCTTCCCCTTCCCCCCCCAGCCTGCTGTTTAGCGGGGGTGGGAGGGGGTAAAGGGGAAGGGAGTTGCGGGGGCTCAGCCTGTGGGGTGGCTGGGCTGGATGGGCCCGCCCGGGCCCGCAGCTGGGCTCAGGCCGTGGCGGTGGCGCCGGGCCGGGCCGGGCCCGCCTGGGCCTGCAGTCGGGACGGACCAGCCCGTGCGCGAGAACAAGCGGCGACAGCGCGGCGGCCGCGCAGTGGCGATGCGGCGGTGGCACGCACCGCGTGGTAACGCAGAGTGGTGGCGGCACCGGCGGTGAGAGAGAGCCGCCGGGATGCGACCATGGCGGGGCCGCTCCAAGCGGAGCGGTGGTGGCAGCGCGGCGGTGCCAAGCCCGCAGGGGGACGCAGGCAGCTGGGACGGGCCCCGCGCGCAGGCACCAGAGGCGGCGGCGGCATGGCGGCAAGCAGCCGGTCCTGCGGGGTGGCGGGATGAGCCAAGTCTGCGGGAGGGCAGAACAGCGAGTGTTTGAGCGCACGCGCGGCGACGGCACGGCGGGGAACCGCCAGTCCCGTGGGGTGACGGGATAAGCTGCAAGTGGTGGCGGAGCTGCACTGGGGTTTGGGTGGCAGCAGCAACTAGCAGCGCCAAAGCCGCTGCAGAGGGGCACCAGCTGCGCGGGTTGGGCCAGAAATGGCAGCCACCAGGGGCCGCGGCATGGAGAGAGCTCCCTCCCCTCCGTTGATTCGGGGGGGTAAGAAGGGAGAGTTCCGCGATAGAGCAGCAGTGAGGGAGTTCCCTCCCCCCCGGTCACTCCAGAGGGGGCGAGAAGGGAAGATGGAGCGGGGTGAGGGGAGGCTGAGAGCCCCTGGTCCTCACCCTCGCAGCATGTGATATCATGAGAAGCTGCGAACTGAAAATAAGTTGTAGACCCTTTTCTCCTCCTCCAACAAGATTGCTGGGATGAAGAAGATGAGACAAAGAATGAAGACTTCATGGAAAAGTGGACATTCTCTTTCTTCCTCGGTGGCTTGGGTGTGCTTGGTCTAGCAACAGTGTGGACTGATTAAATTTTCACTGAAGGCTAGACAGGCACTTTGAAACATTCCCAAAGACTGAGAGAAAAACCGTGTGGCATTCAGGCAGGCCGCAGGGGGATGGGACACTGGACATGTGGTTGAAGTGGAGTTGTTGTTAAGTGAAGGAGGGAAAACTGCTTTGTAATATTTTCATGGGGTTTTTTTTCTTCCTTTTCCTCTGTGTGTGTGTGAATAAATCTATCGTTTTGATTCATAGATTGTTTTGCCTTTGTTTCTGTTTTTGGTCATGATCTCAGATGAGAAAATTGGCAAAAAATGTTTGGCAATTAAGTCAAACCATGACAATACTATAGTCAGTTTTCTTGGAGTACTGCATATTTAATAAAATATCAGAACGTTGGAGGTGAAGGATAAGCTCTTAATTCAAGTCACATCCTGAGTGACAGCATGTGACAGGGTGACAGAATGAAAGCCTATGTGTTTTGAACTTGGGCTATTTTCATTCTTTCAGATATATTTGCAGTTCTGCTCTGACTTCAGGTTTGCTCTCAGTACTTTATTCATCAACAGCAGCTCCACATTCACTACATGATAGATTTCTTAACTCAGCTCCCATGACATCTCGAAGTTTTGAGCTGATTTGCGTAGGGATGCACCTCACAGCGTTGGGGTTTGGACCCCCACAGGACCAAGGGTTTCCATTTTAGAGAAGGATTTGGGTTTCACTCTTTGTTTCACTTACTTATAAGGTAAAAAGCCAGAAACTTTGATATCTTATTCGGCCCTGTGGCAGCATAGAGGTACCTGCTAGATGCTTGAAGCTATACCTCAAATCTTTCATTGTTTCTATTGGGCAGGATGCCAAGAATCCCGCCTCAGTCATTAGATACTTAAAGGAGAGCACAAAGAGCATCAGAGCATTTTTGGGGTGTTGTAGCAGGACTTCCCTTGCATCTAGCAAGGACTTCCCTTGGACCTAACACGGCTTATCTCTTTTTGTTCTGTATATGGTTTGTTATTTTCATCTTAATTAAAACATTTTGCTTTGCAAGACACTCCCATTGATGCCATCCTGCTAATATTTTTAAGCCTTTCCAGCGCTGGTGGACAAAGGCTGGGTGTGACTCTCTCACGGAGAATTATAACACCTGGCTCCCCGCTATAAAATCAGATATGATTCTCGTTTCTGGCGATATTCCTTGCTCTTGTTCTCCCCAGCTTTAGTAACTTGTAAACTAGAGGAAAAAAGTTATTTTCTCCCTTTTAATAATCTTTCTGCCATCAACCAATTACAGGGATCATCCTTGTACTTAATAGGAAAATTTCTGGACTTGTTTTTGGCACATATTCCACCATATTGCATTTTGGAAAGTTCCCTAAAACTGTAAGATAAAATACAGGTATGCAGGGACAGGCTGTAGCTAATCATACCAATGGACTGAGATATGAAGGGACACATTCTAGGTAACCATCTCAGTAAAGCTCAGTGTCCTTGGGGTTTTAGGTAACATGGCAGGGATTCTAGGTAAATATGACAGGGATACCATATCTACTGGTTTTTGGAAAGCCTTTGGGATATCTGAAAAGCTTAAAAAAATCCCCAGGAAAATTCTAGATCAGTGACACCCTTTAAAAAATCTACAGCGAGAAATTATTAGAAAGCTCTGGAGAAACTCTAGGTTTTCGAATGGGAAGTTACTAGAAAACATGAGGGATTTCCCCCAAAGGTTATACGCTAAGGAATTAATGAAGAAAAAAAGTCCAAAAGAAACTAAACAAAAAAAAATCATGGAGAAATTCAAAGAAAGCAGTAGGGAATTAATATCTTTTTAATTTTCTGGAGTGCCACATATCTCTGGTAAGGCATCTTTAAGGAAAAGGGAAAAGTTATGCAGCAATGAGAACAAAGGATAAAAGGGGACGGAAGGGTAAATGACTAATTTAGAACAGTTAGTTTATAATGCTAATAAAATATTCCTCACTGTTTTAAGAGAACTCCTTTAGTTGCAATCATCTCCTCAGTGACTTTGCAGGATCTTTATCTCTTCTCACCACAGAATCCCACTGTGTTGCTCTGTCTAATCCTGCTTTCCAGTTTCTTTGGGGGAAACCCACAAACCCAGTGATGTGTTCCTAAATCTGACAGGAGTGTGGAGGGGGCTCGAAAGTACTCTGACCATTGAGTTTTTCATTTACACCACCTCTGTGCCAGGTCCAGCTCTTGAAGAAGATCAGTGTAAGTGCTGTGTACCCACTGTACTTCATGGTTTATAAAATATTATAATGGTCTTGGTGATGCTAAGAAAGGGACCTTTTATCAACAACTGTGTTGAGGAAAGAAACCTGACTGTAGTGAACTCAAAGGTGAGGAAGGGCCCTACTTCAAAAATCTGAGTTGGCAGCATAAACTGTTTTAAAAATCAAATGTGAGAGCAAAGCATCTTGGAGGAAGGATCGAGGGAGGCAAGAGGAGCAGGTGCTCTGCATTATTCTTGGGTCATGGCAGCCCATGGATCCATGCACACAGAGAGGTTTCAGGAGGCTGAACTGCTCCTGAGTGAGCCTCTCTGCATGACATGATCTAAAGATTGAAGTGATGGCACAGGGGAGAACCCCTGACCTGAAAAAGCAGTCAATATGAGGGTAAGCACCTCCAGGAGGGAATAAATTTCCCCTACCTGGAGGCCAGCATACTCCACCCAGGTGGTAAACAGGTGATTCACAAACTGGAGTGCACCCTAATTATCACACGCGTAAGTGAATCCCAGCCAACATCACCCACCCCTCTGGAGGTGAGGCAGCTGACACAAACACAGCTTATCTCTGTTTCCACAGGAAAACTCCATGACTAAGACATGACACTGCCAGAAGATAGAACATTCACCAAGTGTTTGTCAGGGAAAACCAGATCAAAGCCACAGGATTTCTAATTTCACCAGCGGAAGCTGGATTTCTTACAGTGTCAAAAGGTTTGGGGTTCAGCTGTGCTGGACTTTTTACTGCTGAACCTGTTACTCCAAGGGACTTGGATGCAGGCAGAAGAAATCAAGCACAGCTGAAAAAACTGCCTCAGCCAAGCAGAGCAAAAATGCCCTGGCACCAAGAGCCAGCTTGGTTCTGCGAAGCTGGGTATCTTTCTGGGGGAAAAAAAAAACAAAAACAAAAACAAAAACAAAACAAAACCCAAAACCAAAAAAACGCGAAACAAAATCAAAACCAAAACCAAACAAAAAAAAAACCCCAAAAAGCCCCCAAAAACCATACCTCTTTTCAGTTTTATTTGCCTAATGAATAATAAGTCTTGTGCTAGAAGCCCATTAGTACCAGCTGTGATTTAAATGTCTGTAGGAAACAGATTCAAGAATGCAGGACATGAATTCTACAAGGCATATTCATTGAAATCTATTTCTGTAATACAAATAGAATGCATGTGAAGCTTTGCTTCCTGCAGCATCTAATAGCTCATATCTGACAATTCTGCTAAAAAACCGAGGGAATTAATTAACATGCCAGAAAATACTGTAGTGGGGTTCCCCTTCTGCATCTTCTCTATGCAGGCAGTTCCACACCAGTTGTTCCTGTTTGCCCTGTGCAATATTTGATTTTTTGAAAGCCGCCTTGACGTGATGCTGGAGACACCTGGCTAGCTCGCTCACTCTGGCGCTCGCACCAAAGGAGCCACTCCATTGCTGGCGAGCTAGGGTAGCGGTGGAAGGGCTCCGCCTATATCACAGTGGCAGGGCTGTTCTCAAAGGCTGTCGGTTGTGCTGCGTCTCAGATCAGAGCAAAGGATAGAGTCTTCTCACGAGTGTCTCAGGTTTATTGACCCCAAGGGGTGGCGTGGCGAAGACTGAAAAGCCCACGTTTACAGCATCTTTTAAACGGGGGGCGGAAGGGGGGAAGATACAATTCTTTAACCAATCAGGGATGGGGAGGGAAGTGAGGAGGGACCCCTGACCTGACACCCTATAGAAAAGGCAAGGGGAGTGGAAAGGGTCACGTGCACAAACCAGATGTCGAGTAAAATTGGAAAACTCAGGCAGAGTTTAGGATGAACAGAGATCCCTCTGGAAAAGGGGTAAGGATCTTCACAGGACTGACAACAGGTAAACAATAGCAACGGTGTGTCTGGGGTTAAGTGACAGTTTGGTGTGGGGAGTGGAACCCGAGGTAGAAACCAAACCTGTCAGGGGGGTAACAGAACAGGCCATTGGGAAGATAACTTAATAACTTAATAACTTAATTGTTGTAATGTATTAGTTGGTTTGTTCTGTTGCTTCCCCCCTGAATGGTTTCTCCCAGTTGTCAGTCTCCTTCCCTCTGCCCATATTTCCAGACCCTTCCCTGTCTGTTTTATTCCCCCTCCCATGAACCCTTGTCCATCACTTGGCTGCCTTTCCTCTTCGACTAGGAAGTTCCAGGGAGAGAGTGGAGTGGTTAGCTGAGGGGCTGGGAGCCCCTCCCCCATATCTTCCCATTGCTTACCCCAAATGCCTGTTACTTCCCTCGGATCACTCCCCTTATTCCCTATTGGGTGACAATCGGTTGCCACCCCTGGTTCCTCCCCAAGTTATAAGTTGTTGCACACTGCTGTTCAGGGTCTTTCAGAAGTTGTACCCCCTGAGTTGAGGAGCTCCCCAGAGTCCTCCAATAAACTTTGATTGTTACCCTTCTGGAAGACTGCCTCTCTCTTCTGTCATCGTCGCTACCTCCTGCCGTGGGGACCTTGGGCAGACCAGAAGAACCCACAGCTGCTGCCTGGTACTCCCGAGCCCAGCTGCTGGGAGCACTGGGTAGTGTCCCCCGCTGTTGCTGTGCCTGCCAGCTAGCCGGGTGGGACAGCCGAGCGGCATCTCGGCATTTGAGGCACCGCAACACTTAATAACTTAACAATAACTTATCAAAAACCCACCACCACACAGCCTCACAAATAAAATTAGTATTTCAGTTTAAAATTAAAACTTGAATGGAAATGTACTGTTGAAAGGCTACTGTTTAGAAGTGATTTCAGCGTAAAAAGCAGTGTGAAGATTAGCCTCATACTATATGAAGAGATAAAAATATTTTTCCTGTGTTCTGGTCCACTGTGGGTTCTCTTTTCCAAATCTTGCTAACTGCATCCTGGGGAATAATTTCCTCCACACATACACACACACACACACTTATATATATATATAGCATTTTATGAGTAAAAAATTAGATCTGTGCTTCCAGAACATCACAGAAATCGGTTTTCCATAGCAGTTCCTTATTCTCATTTGCCTTGGGTCTTATATTACATTTAAGTATGTAAATGCTCTATGACTTCACAGGTACATCTTTTAATGATAAACCACCCCTGAAAAAAAATCAGATTTATCTCTGTTAAAGCAAATATAAGTTCTATACATAGTATATATATTTTACAAGTATATCTTAGGCAGGCAGTAAAAAATGCACTCTTCCATGCACATTTCATGTTCTCACATCTAGACTTTCTCAGTGCAGAAAAATCAGGAGCAATGTTCTTGACTGTAAACATTTCAACAGGTTTGAGCTCCTAGTCATTACTTCTTAAACTGATAAGAATTTGCAAGAAATTATGTTAATTCCAGAATTTCCTGTTGCACTTAGGAAGTTTCCCATCCTGAACATGTTCCTACTCCAGGCTCTGGTGCTCTCCTGTGCTGTACTATTGTGGACATGATCAACCAGCACAACGCAGGACTCAGATAAAAACATACCCTACACGTTTCAACTCTTTATAACTAAATTAGCAACAAAAATATGTCACCAATTCCGTTGCAGAACGCTGTCTACAAGGATGACTTCAATGTTTGCTGCACCATGCATGACACATTTAATCGGTGGGACAAAATAAAGGCAGGAGTATTGAACAAGAACCGGAGGATTTGGATGCATGAATCACATTGAAAATGTTTGCTATTATGATTACTAAATCCTCTATTGCCTTTTTTTTTTTTCCCCCCAAACAGACTAAATATAGAAATGTTTCACTTACTGGAGCACTATTAGTACACATGGCTGGAATAACAACGACCTGCCTCCTTGCCCTGGTCTTCCACTTGTCCCCTTCTTTACCAATTCCTGTCACTACAGCTCAGTTAAATTGTTACAGAGCCTTCACAACAATACTGTAAGTTCAAAGTAATTCCCGACTACATACATAAATTATGAAGCCCTCCACTTGGTCCTGGATCTCTGGGGGAAAGTAAGCAATGAGTTTATGTAAGAACGCCTTGCACAGGGGAAAACAACTGAAACAAATGGGTGTAACTTAAACGTGTTGGTCAATTCCTGTTTATGTGTCTGAATGTCCAGCTCAGACAGGACAGCAGTTGCAGGCAGAATTTTCAAGGAGAACTCTCTGCCTGACATCTTAATGATATTCCTGCTAATCTTGACCTTTACTTTTGCATTGATATTGATATTGATGAAGTGACTTGTCCAGTGGCGGAGGTTCTAAAATGGATGATTTCTATGTAACATGCCAGAAATATAGAATGTATTCTCTTCGGTGTTTCACAGACCAATACTGCCACATAAATACACATTATGGAGCTCTTTTCTTGATGGTGGCAAGTGGTGTTTTAGGAGTAGAGGAAGAAATTCACACTATAGCAAGACCATAATACCAAGGAATTCCTAATGAGGAACAAGGGAGAAACAGATAAGAAATACTGGGAAATAAATGCAAAGACAGATTTATTGCAGTGCTAATAGATTGAATGAAATGTGGTGGAAAATACAACAAATTGGGAAAGAAATATTGAACTTCTCAGCTGCTCAGATAGATATGACTAATATTTATAAATTGGGAATGTATGTAATTCCAGTCAGCTGCCAGAAGATAAAATCCTGGAAAAGACAAGGCTTTTATTAACCTTTTCACCAGTTGCAGGCCACTGATCCCTGAGCTCTTTTGACTTGATCTGCTAACTCACAGACTGCTGTGACTTAGGATTTTACTTCATTTTACTTTTTCCTAGTGACATTTTACGTTTTTGTATTGAAGAGGCAAAAGAGAAAGCGTTTAACATGCTTTCAGTCTATGAAGTTAGAAATTTTAATAAACTCATTCATAAATGATTGTTTGTAATGCTACTGTACAGTGCATAAAGAAATCTAATTAACCATAGTGAGTCTAGCAGCACTTACGCTGTCAGTCAACAGAGCTGCACTACATGATGAAGTTATTATGTGTCCTATTTGCTTTATACACAAATTACCATTTTGGATGGTTGCTACCATGATCCTTTTACAGGCTGAACTTCACATAAAGTAAAACACATACCAAATGGAATTAAATCTAATTGAATAATGTAATACTAGCCTCAGTTCATTTCTCCCCAATCAAAGATGTAATAGCTTCTGTAATACTAATTATTAATGACTTGCAACTTGTCAAACAGGTTTTTAATAGCTGAGTTAGGATATACACCAGCCTGTAATTTTAAAATTGTCTTTTATTTACTGGGACTACAGATTTTAATGTGATGAACACCTAATGCACTTAATAAATGTTGGCAAAAGATGGTTCCTGTATTCAGCACCTGCAGCTCAACTGAAAAATTATTGTTGTGATTCTATTCATAAGCAGCACACTTAAACAGTACAAGCATTTCTAACCCCAAATAAAAGTCCAATATTTCTGCAGAAAAACCCACACAAATTTATGTGAGCAAACCACACAAGAGGAGCAGATTGGTGGCTCTTGGTTTTGGTAAAGGTGAGTGTAAAAGAGATGATTGACATGAAGAAGGAATAACAAAGTTCATAGATAGTGTGGATATATAATTTTAAAAACTCCAAAATACTGCCTTCCTCCTCTCTAGCCCATGGGATTTACCTCATGTACACAAATACAGGCAGTTTGTTCTCCCTGTCCCACGGTGAGGGGCCGTGTGTGCCATGGATTGGCAGTCCCAGAAGATAGAAACTGTCAGGCATCTCAACCTCTGGGACCTCCAGCTCCCCAAAAATGGCCTGACTGCAATCATGACTGTCCTCTCACCACAAGTGACCACAGGGGCAGGGCCTAAGGGGTCAAAATCTGTCTTGATATACCTGCTTTTCTCAATCACATAATTTGCCTCTTTTCCTCTCAGCAAAGTGCTCTGAGCTAATCCAAGACACAATCAAATGCTTAATCTTAATCATATGCTAAAGTATTTCACTGAATGAAGACTTCTGGTGAGGCCAAATTAGTCCATTTATCTCCAACACTTAGTTTAGTTTACCACTTCTATTATTTTAATGAAGAGGAAGAAATTCATGCTACTGCTAATAAAGTGATTTACAATGTTATGCATGTTAGTTCCAAACATTTTCCAAGTATTTGTCATTGTAGGACATGAAGAAAGGATGAGAGACTCCAAATATTTCAGAAGGCAAAGAGCATAGAAAAAAGGCTTTATTGTCTAATTCTTACTACTTTTATAAGGTGTTCTGATACAGACTTAACATGGTTGGTGAACAGGAACGACACCTCTCTGATCCCATTGGTTGAACTAGAGAAACAGCTAAAATGTTTTGAGAACTAGAAAAGCAAAACACCACCTGGAGAAAGATTGTTTTGAGAAAGGATAGTTGTTTGCCAAGATTGTTTTGAGAAGAAGCTTTCTTGAGAACTTTTTCCTTGGGAAAAAGTTAGCAGCTGCCAGCAGGCTAAAATCTCTCAGACCTAGAAATATCAGGCCCACATATTTTTTTTCCTTAATGCAGATTATAACTTAAATTCTATATATCCAGCTTACTCATGTTAAAGAGATTTTTTGTTTCAGTGATTAAAGGCACAAGGAAAGAAAGCAAATTTTGAGGCACAAAATAACTTGTTCATGAAGGAGTTAAAAGTGTTCATCAAAAGGAG
Organism: Nicator chloris; assembly: GCA_013400495.1. Lineage (NCBI taxonomy): Eukaryota > Metazoa > Chordata > Aves > Passeriformes > Pycnonotidae > Nicator > Nicator chloris. The sequence continues at coordinate 145,274 of WAAE01017932.1, read as the reverse complement.
CACTCTGAAAATACAGGAAATTCTCATCCATCATTTAGCTGTGGGCTTATGAGACATTTACAACAGGCATGTATATTTTGAGATAGTTGACAATGACATCTTTATGTTTTTGTTATCAAAGCTTCCATCTCACAGTCCCCTTTGGTTCTGAGTATTGTTAAAAATGTGCCGGGGTTATGGCTGTTGATACCTTTCCACTTCTAAGTGGTATAATGATCAGAGAAGAGCAAAGTTTTATGATCCCTTCAAGGTATTTGAAAATGGCATTAAAGGACATTTATAAAGATTTCTAGAAGTCAGAAGAGTCTTCTTTTCTTTTTGTGAGCATGTTCTCATCCTTTTGAATTGTGATAGATGCCAATTCCTCCATTCTCCTTCTAGAAAAATACAAAGCATAAGTTTCACATGTCCCATAAATCCACTGGCAGCACCTGCAGATCAGTCATCATGGACTTCTTTCAAATAACAGCTTTTCTTAGGACTCACGTGGTATTTATCACCAGAGCTTACTGCGAGCATTATCTGCTCTATTTTTACATCTTTGTGAGGAGTAGCACCATTTTACAGAGGAAAAGTGAGGGAGATGAAACCGATTTAGAAGCCGGATCAGTACAAGCAATTAATCCCAGTACCTGGAAGATTTAGAGGAAGGAGTTAGGAGAGAAATGTTTTCTTCTGCAAATGAAAACAAAAGTTCAGTTCACACAGGAGCTGAGGAAGTGCCATTTCAGCTGTAGCTATTCCAGTTATTGACTGCAGTTGTGCGGTATAAGACACTGTGCCTCTCCAAGACTTAAAAAATCCCCAAAACCTGAGTGCATAGTTTCTTTTGAGCACATGAAAAATTCCAGTTGCTCAATTACTTCTGTGAGGAAAGTTATCCAGATGAATTGAGGCTTAATTCCAAAGGAAATGTGCCAAAAATCAAAGGGTGAAACTCCCATTCACTTTAATGGGGAGAAGTGCAGGCCCATAATTGCTGGTTTATGGACATTTGCAACATGTGAGAAGTTGCATGGAACAACATTTAATGTTGAGCATATTAATCTCTGGTTTCACAGTACTCTAACTGATTTTGCTTAAAAAATAATACTGGAGAAGTAAGGTATTTTCTTGCAGAATAAAAATCTGTTTAAAGAAAACCTTGACTACAAAATGTTAAAAATCTAGAAAGACAAGAAGGATACTAGCTACTAAGCATGCTTCTCTTCCTTCTTAATTGCTATTCATAGATGCAGAAAAAGACTGTGTTTGCCAGAAAAAAACCCAAAATGGTTCATGCATTAATACAGAAAAATAGCAACTAGAAACAGGCAACAGTTTCAACAAGATTGTGCCTCATATTCCACACAGGTACAAACCAAACCTTCCACAGAGAGAGAAGCCAAAGAATGTGACTTACTTCCTAGATGTTCCTCCTTTAGGTGCTAGAACAAAGCTCAGGAGAGAACAACTTCTAATGAGTTCTTGTACCTCACCCTGGACAGAATCAATGTGTTCTCAGTTTAGCTTTTTCCTGACAAATGTCCTGGTGGCAAATCTTAGCACAATGGGAAAAGTGGCAAAATACCTCTTACATTCTAGTGGGAACATAAGTATTCAACTCAACTCACCCCAAGAGCAACTCAACCCACCCCAATGTACTTAAAATTTCCAGCATAGCTACCTTGACTCACACATCCAGAGTGTGATTACTATGATATTGCAATCACCATTTCTAAGAAATTATATTAAACAGGCACCAGGTGACAATTGGCTGTCAAAGTCTGTAATGTGGAACCAGTGAGATCCATTTCAGAAAATTTTTCAAGATGTGTGTTCTTTACTTTTATAGTGAGATGACAAAGAATTCTCAATATCAAAAAAATACATATTGCTTTTGATCTTTTAATTAATTCAAGCTTGCAAGAGATAAGGATGAAGGCAGAAAAACAGAAAGCAAAAAGTTTTCTTTCCTGCTTTGTAGATACTGCAGATGGTTGTAGAAATAGTCTGCCTCACACCAACAAAAGCTCCCTGAATGTAGCAGAAATGGTCTTGCATGGGTCCTGGGGCAAGGTGCAATTACAAGCAGTGTGGGAAACCAGCCAGCTGTGACTGCTACTAAAAGAAAGGGTCATAGAAGAGGCCCCAATAGAGGCCAAATAGCCCTGTTTGCCTTAATGACCCTGCTGGAATCCTGGAACTTTGGCACAACTTCCATCTGCCCATAATCTCTGATGTGATTAGTCAGCGAAAAGCTGGATTGAAAGAGTGTCCCTTATCATCCACCTCTCTTGGATTATACTGCAGTCAGTTAGTACAAAAACAACACAATCCCCAAATCCCATTTTTTCATCTTTTAAATTATTTTTAACAGGCAGCTTTCTTAATCTACTCCCCAGCTGTGGGAAATATTAAATATTATATGAAATATGAATACTACGAGGATTGTAATCACTGTACCACCTGACCTGAAGTCATATTCATCTGGTGGCTTTGACACTAACAAAAAAAAAAAAAAAAAGGAAAAAGAAAATCAGTTTTCCCACTCTATGTGCCTACTCAGAAAAACCCAAATCTGTGGGTGCTAAGAAAAGAATCCCAGAAACCTAGTGGGGTTTGTTGAGCAACTGCAGGATCGCATGACATTTTAAACACTTGTGACTGACTTCTCACTTACAGAAAAACTAAATCACTGCATTTTACTTTTTTTTTTTAAATAAAAAGAATATTATTTCACAAATACTTGATGTCTTAGCACTGTTTGCTGGAGTTCAGACATGTAAAAGGGGAGTTAGACTGAAAATAAATCTTTATGATAATGAATAGACTGACTTACAGGAAAAACACATTGATTGACCTCATAGTTAAGTGTCAGTCATCCAACTTCTTCCTCTGTTGGGGATGCTTTTAATGTCAAATACATTGCATCATTATCTCTACCAGCAAAATGGAAATTCCATCTCAGTTTTGATAAGGACTATCAATACAAGAAAAGAATTACCTTAATGCTCATTGAACAGATGGGTTCTTAGGGGGCTCTGTTTTTATAATGATACGTTATGTTTTTATCGGTTTTCCTACTGAGATCAGCATTATTTATAAGCACTGAAGACATCAGAAAATACAAGCATAGCAGTTACAAAATGTGGAGGAAGAGCACTAGAAATGATGTGGCAACATTACCACAGAGTATTTATAGCCACATTCTCAGCAATTCACCAGTGGCTTTTCCATGGTGATTTTCTTAACCTCTGAACCAAGAAGTTACTTAAGCATCTTTGTAATTTGAGCGGGGCTACCTAAAAGCTTAAAATGAGACGTGACTAAGAGGGCTGAGCTCAGACACAGACAAACAGAAGGTTATTGTGGGCAGAAGATTGCTGACAAGGATGAATTCCCAACATTATAGCCAAGCCTTTGAGCCCCCTCATCCTTGCTGACTGGGACCCCTTAAAACAGCATATCCCACACATCCAAAGAGCTGACCAGGGAGGGCTGGAACTGCCTGTGTTCCCTCACCTCTTGCTGGCCAGTGCTGCCGTATCACGTCAGACCTGGGGCACTGATGAGCCATTGCTACTACTGAAGTGGCCCAAGTCAATCCTGCCTTTCTCACTGCAAATTATCAACCCGAATTCTCTGCACAATTGTAGCCCATTTTATAAATGCAAGGTAATGAGATACAGGCAGCTCAGCAGAAGTGACACAATGTTGGCACAATCAGCACTTTAAATTGTTTCCTAATCCCACACTTATTCCTTGAAATTGGAGTTCCACAAACAAGAAATAAATAAGTAACAAAAAATTGAGTAGACAAAATTTTTTTTCTTACTTTAAAAGAAATGTGTATGCAATTCTTTATCGTAGCTTTAAAGGTTTGCATGGAATGCACAGAATTTTTCAGGTAGTTTTTTGACAATTTATCCTGAAATTTTACTGTCTCTGAAGTTACTGGAACTTGCATGGAAAGATATTCAAATCTACAGGCTAAACACAAAAGCCCTTTTTGTCTTCTGCAAATAATTTAATTGCAATAAAAAACTACTAGTGCAATTTCTACCTGTATAAGAGTAAATAAAGAATAAACTTGAGATGAGGAGGCATGGTTGTTGCGGTGCTTTCACTCCTGCATCTCTCCTATAATCCCGTCCATGGGTGTCCCCTCCCAGATTTATGCTAATCCCCCTTTCCCTATACCTTACACAGGGTTTCCCTTTCTGCTCCTGAGGAATTCCTCAAGGGGCGTTGAGTGATTGGATTAAACAAAGGAAGTCCATCCCTACCTGCAAGGCATTGGGTTTCTCAGGTGTCCCTCTGTTCCTGACTCACTCCCCCCTTTTCCCTGGCTGATGGGCTTCTTGTCCCTTCCCATTCCCCCTGCCCCCAGTAAAGGGAGCAACCACCGCATGGTAAGGTGTTCTACTGGGTGGTCACCCTGTTCAGATGTCCACACTATCACAATAAACTCTGGACTCAGACTGCCTGGCCAGCTCCAGTTTCTTTCCTCCACCGTAGTCAAGAGCCTCTCCTCGGACCGATCCTGCTTCGCCTGTACTTGCTCGGACAAGTCTGGATTTTGTCCCAACACGGGGACTGGCTTTGCCACCCAGCAGGAGGCGTCTCTTTGGGAATAACCCGCTGTAGCCATCTCTTCACAGGCATCAAGGCAAGACTGGACAAGCCTCACTCAGTAAAATGGAGTAACCTCTGCACATGGTGTAGCATTTATGTGGTTTATGACAGCAAGGTTCAATGCTATCATTATGATAATTTATTACAGGCAACCACTTTCATCCCAATAGTGGTTAAGGTCCAATTCTGGTAGAGGTTGATAAAGTTCCCTGAGCTGGACACCAATAGACTGATGGTTTGGGTGATGTTCAACTGCCCATTTTGGATTTGGGGACCAGTGAGCATCCTTCCACCTGAGTGAACGACAGCATTTGCCCCTTCTTTGATTCTGATGTAACATTGATTTTGTTTCTTGCTTGTATCGCAGGCTATTCCCAGTGGTAATTCAGACACTGACGGACAAGTTCTTCCATCATCCCTGCCATGGGGCCAGCAGCCCCTAGAACAGGGGGAATTCAACAAAGAGCAGAAACTGCTCCAGCTCTGCCAGCTTAATTGCTAGAAACATGCCAGAATCTTTAGCCAACTTCTATAGCAGGCCCTTGCTATTGTGACTTATTCTAACAGCACTGAGCCAGGGAATGCAAAGGAAAACTCCTGTACCTGACTGGGGGAACCTTCAGCAGGTCAGGAGTGAGGAATGGCAGCAACCTCTTCCAGTGACACAGGAGAAGCCACAGTTAAACCTATTTTGCTCAGAAGTTCCCCAGTTCAGAATAATTTCTACGAGTGATCTTTCCTGATCCAAGCTAATTTTGAGTGAAATGCGTCAAATGCTGGCTCCTCTGAGCAGGTATGAACCTGTGTTATGTTGCTATAAAAACCTCTCAGCATATGGAGTTACTAAGTACCTTTTAAACTCTGTTCACAGAGCTAAAAATGTGCTTCTGTGTAAATCTGGCCTGAAGAAACTTGGATGCCCAGCTTGTAATTAATATATTGAATGCTTCTAAGCTGCCAGAAATCCCAGCTGAAAGTCTGAGACAGTAAAATCCTCACAACTGAACTACACAAACATGCTTCAGAGACCTGTCTGAATCCACTTTGCAGTCATTTTACCTTCCAGACATGAGTAGTCAGTCCAATGACTCCAGTACATCTTAAAGGTTGCCAAGATTAAGTTTAAGAACTTTAGCCAACTGTACAAATAGGAATGGAATTCAAATAAGGGCAGTAAATATCAACCCTCTTCATTTTAATGAGTTACAGGAGTTTTGAAAATGGAAATCCCTACAATAAAAAAAATGGGTGCTGCAGCCAGAATTTTTTGGAATGCCCCTGCAAGGTACATAGCAGAGTGATGTTCTGCTCCAGTCTCAAATACACCCTACTGTATTAAACCATTTCCCTTGGGATCAGACTGTGCCAAATTCTGCAGTGAAAGCCCGATCCAAACATCATCTCAGTCTGCAGAAATATTCCAACTGATTTTCGTGGGCTTTGGAACAGGCCCATATTGACATTCATTCAACTTTATTGAACTAAGTTTTCCTGGGGAGCTGCAGGAGCTAATATGGCATAATGACTTCAAAATCAAGCATGAAGGCCACTGCCAGCCAAATCACATCACAACGAGGAAAATACAGCAGAATGAATTTATTACTATTTATCTAGATTTAAAAAACCTCAAGTTTCCAAATTCACTACTGTATTTTCCAGGTGAAGGAAACTTCCAAGTTGCCTTTGATACCTCACAGATTTTTCAGTCTGAGTCAAAAACTACTTCTTTATCACAGGCCACTGAAATAATTATAAGGTTTGCATGGGGATGATAAGCTTACTAAAAACGTGCACAAAATTTAATGTCTTTGGGAATTTTGGCTATCTGCTAGCAGCCAGCATCAACGACCTATTTTTTTTTCTGCCATTAAACTCATATTAAAGTCCCACTGATCATCACTAGGAATTAAACATGAGCTTGCCCCTGGGATTTGGCATTCTCTCATCACTAATTCAGTTCTTTGCTGACCTAGTGGTCAACACACCCTTTTACAACAGGTCATCTCACTTGCTTGAGACATTTATTTCCCCACATGTTATTTCCCCATAATTTCAAGGAGACTAGTTTGGAAACAAGGATGACAGTGTAAATATAAAATACAAGGTCTCTTTGGGGGTTTGTTATATTCCGGATTGGGATGTTATTGAAACAAATTATTTGGGAAAACCCAAAAGAGAATTCACAAGCAAATCCATGGAAAACATTAATCTGTTTGAGTAAAGGAGCTTAGTAAACATCAGTGGAAATCTTTACTGAGCATTTCCTAGGTGTGCTCATACATCTAGACTAGAGACAGATAATGCCACTCATACCTTCTATAATCCCAGAACAGGAGATGATTAATCTGGATTTTAATAAGGCATAAAGAATTGCATAAAATACTTAAAATTTAAGTATTAAAATGATACCCAGCATTCTGCAAATCTGTCAGGGAAAGGATTCCCTCCTGCCCCACTGTTAAACAGTAGTCCATGAATATATAAGGGAGTTCTTGTCCCTAAGCCTTGAATGACAATGCCTCATGTCCAGCCTCACTGTTCTTACTGGGCAGATAATAGCAATTAATTTGACAGAATCCTGAGTCTCTTTGTAAGCCGTAAGAAAAAGGTGGAGTAAACATCAGCAGAGACTGCTGCAGTGCAAAGAGCACTTGCACTACCCTGGGAACCAGCAAAATGAACACAAGCATCACACTGACTATTAAGTGCCTGCAGTCCGATTCTTCCTTTCAAAACAGTGATGATTTTGTCCCATCCACTTGCTCTGTAGCACTCAACGATTTCTTGATCTGCCACAATTAAATATCATCAGGTGTATTTGAAACCTGGGAGTTCTACACATTTCTCGGAGGCGATGAAAATAACGTAGCCCTGCAGTTTCCTTCCCCATTCAGAGATCCAGGCGTCCTCCTTCTGTTAGAATCTACACAAAGGTGCATTTTACAAGAATGCCGTTGTTTGCCCCAAGTATGCCCAGGTTTGAGAACTGTTTACAAACCAATCTGTTTTCAACCTATTCTCCATGCATCCCCCGCTGGAGTGTTAGCAATATGACCTCCGCACACCTGCCAAGAGCTCGGAGATCAGTTTGATACCCAAAGCATCTCTCTCCCTCCCCTTTCCCTTGCCGTAATCATCGAAGGCATCCGCAGTCGAAGCAGTTGCACCTTCTCCCATCTGCCCTGAGCCGGGATTCTCGTTTGCAGCTCTGAGTCCCAGTCCCCTTCCTTCTTCCACGATAGCCTGAGCCATCCCGCCGGACGCCACGGCCCGGGGCAGCCTCCGCGCAGCATCCCGCGCCGCGCAGCACCCCAGCCTACGGCCCCCTGCCTCTGCCAGTGCTGCCTTGCTGCGCCCAGTTCCTCCATCCGCAACCAGGGAACCAGGGAACCCCGCGCCAAGTGCGCTTTTTTTTCTTCTTTTTTTTTTT